>CM042071.1:18432251-18787743 GCA_023512825.1 Liposcelis brunnea
AGAAAATTGCCACGATTTAAATTTGTTTATTACGTGGATTTGAATTGCTTAAATGTCATGAATCGGTTTTTCGTTAACGATTTACCTTATTTACGACCGAGAATATGATTTCTTAAATTCAATATCACATTTTCAAAGAATTGAAAAAATCCCAAAAATCAGAAGGATATTTTGAGACTTCTTTCGTCGGTATCGACCAAGATTATTGGTTTTAAAAAATTCTTAATATTCAGTAGTGCTGAAAGCCAATATCTTGCGCTGAGTGAATTTTTCTCGCTTCACTCGTTACTTTAAGCTCCGAGCAAATAAGAAGCATTGAAGGCGGTCGCTTTGTGTTTCTGAATTCAATCTTTTTCGTTAAAATTTTATAGCATCTTTTCTAGTTATATCGCAGATATAGAGTTAATTTTGAGGTATCAAAAAAAAAGTTCTAAAAAGTCTTAAGAATGGTTTTGAAATTTCTGCGTAGAAGAAAAAATAAAAAGATGCTCCGATAATATCATTTTACTTTTCCCAAATGATAGGAGAAAGTCGAGTGTAATTGAAAGGTATTAATGATGCGTATTAATATTACACGGACATAATCGTGCTATAAATAAAATGCTTCCTCGTTCGTTTTCGGTTATTTGAAACCTCCTTTTAATGCTCTCGAGAGTCTCACAAAGAACAAATATTCTTGTAATTATGATTTTGATTTTCTTGAAAAAAATAATGAGGCTTGTTAACTAACTCTGATTTGCCTTAGACTTGTCATCATTTTCGTAATATCCAGGAACCGACTTCACACTGACAATAAGTAAGATGATGCTCGAGATGTTTTAAAATTAGGTTTCCTTGACAAATGCTGAAAATTCGTTTTTATTTTTTAGAGACTTTTTCCTGGATGCTTCTCAGTAAGTAAAATCTAAAAAGTGTTAACAATTTTCAACAATATCCAAATAATTAACATCATGTTCGACTGAATAATTTAGGAAAAGTGAGCACCTGATAAATAAATTAAGAGCAGTCAAGTCCTAAATTAGCACCAATTTTAACAAGACAGGATGAAACCGAAAATTTAAAACGGTGGAGTATTAAATAAGCCTAAACTTTTATTCCAATCTAAGATCACAGAATAATATGATCAGCAAGTTAATGGTATATTCGTGATGCTCCAGAGAAATCATAGAATAAAATATTCTCGAGGAAAAAAATGTTTGTTTCCACAAGAGTTTTAAGTAAAAGAAAGAAAAGAAGGATTTATATGAAACTGATCGTGAATTATGTTCTATAAAAACAGAATTTAAATCCGTTTTTTTTAAAACCCTCATGGGAACACTTAAGGTGTGCTTTCCTAGACTTTCCGGACAGAGTCCGGATTGCACAATAATTTAAGCGATTTCTTCGAATCAAAAATATGTTTGTACATCGAGTCTGATGCAAAAATAGTGTGAATTAGTTGAACCGATCGCAAATCGAATGTTGATGTTTTTTCAACAAAAAAAAGTTTTGGCTTTTGTCATACGTCGGAAAATGGAGAACTTGAAACAGGTGCATGATGCTTAACTTCAAATTCACTCTGTAAAGATAAGCTATAAGTTATTTTAATAACGGGACATCAAGAGGATAAAAACGGAAAAACTGAAAAATTATCTTATTAAACGAACAATCGATTTGTGAAAATTTAATTGGATCAGTTTAAGTACCGGGACCTTTTTTTTTTCGAAAACGAACATTACACATAAAAAAAATTATATCTACAAACACAGTCCAAGTGAAACACGTAACCCTTTTCCTTTTATAGCAATCGAGTAAAAAGGAAGCAACTAGAAAAATTAATCACAACTTTCAGAGAAAATGCCGAAATCGGGAATATATTATCTTTCAAAGAGTGATTAACGGCTTGACACTTGCTAAAACTTAGTTAAGCCATATTGTTGCCATGTTTCACCGCCTTCAACGAACTTGCAAGAACTGTTTGTTATTATCTTGGTAAATTCAATCTGTCATAGACCGAATCTTGAAGTTGTGCATAATTCATAAAGAACCTTTTCGCTTTGGGCCTCTTGTTATTTATGAATTACAGCCTTGCCATAGATAAAGCGAAACATTACAACTTTCTTTCTGTAACATAGTGAGATTCTGGATTCGCATGCTGCATTCAAGAATTATTTTTCTCGAGTGGATTTATTGTTTTTAACGGAGAAAAAAAATTGGATCGATGGGAAATCTCGACGCATACAAATCATTAAAATTCAACAAAAATGACGATATTCGAGAAACGAATTAGTGCAGATGTCGCTTGATATATACGAAATGAACCGATTTTAATTGCGAAGGCAGAAGGGGGAGATTCATTTTGAAATTCTAATAATCTCGTAGGTAAGGCTAGTAAGTTTTCCGTTATAAGAATCGAGAACCAGATGTTGTTTGTGAAAAAAATTCAGGTTAATTTGATTATTAAACCCGAAATAAGCGATAGATTTAGAGGAGAGAATATTTTTTATTATTAATCTTTTTTTGCAGAAATTTTTGTTTGTTAGTTGTCTAAGTTTTTGATGGTCATCTTAATGAGTAAAAAGTTTTGATATGTTAAACCTAAAAGATAAATTGAGCACTTTAAAAACATACGCTCAAAGTTTAATATTTTTCTGTTAAAAGAGTGTAAGTTAGAACACTGTCATTTTTAAATGTTAAAACTTTTCAAATTTAGAGGCGAAAATCTCTTCGATTGTTTAAATTCAATTATCTTTTTATTTACGAGAATGCGTGATGTAAAAAATAAAAAAAGTTTGAAGAGATGCAAAGCTTAGTGAGTTGATTTACATAAGCCATGGAAATGCGCTATGATTACAAAGTTTGAGAGCAAGATGTGATTCAGGACTTTCGCTAACCTTTAACAGTTTTTAGATTTCCTTTTAGAATTTTCCTCGAAGGGTTTACTTAAACCCGAATACATTAACATTATTTTACGAAGCGTTAATTGTTTCGAATCTTTGATCACCATTAGCGGTAAATGCTTATCGAAGAACAATGAAAACGGAAATCCGTGTTCACCGCTCGATTCGATTAAAGAGAAAAGATTTAAGCCCGAACCAATTACGTAATCTTACGTAGAAAAGATGGGGATGACGGAAGAGTATAGCGTGATATTGTGCAACACCTGCCAGGAAGAACCCCTGCTTTCAAAGACGAAACCTTCATTACGGTTGAAGTGGAAATCTGTCAATCAAAGCACTATCAAGTAAACGTCGAAAAAGAAAACGCACCTTTATCATATACCGTTCCCGAAGCTTTGACTACCTGTCTGCATCGGATAACAATAATTTTATTAGTCCCGAGGCTACCCGCACATTCTGACTAAAACTGCAAAATTCAAAATGGAAAGTTCTTCGGATATTTCAAAAAGACGGTGCTCATTCGAGAGGCGTCCGTGGCGCAGTGGTAAAATCTCGGACTCCGAAGCGAATAGTTAGAAGAGTTCGATCCTAGTTTGTAGCTAGGATTCTTTTCAGAGCCGTTTCGCATCTTGCGTACATGTGGATATTAAACGGAAGTCCCCACACTGTACGGATTCCGTGTCTAAATATAGTAGGACCCGCTCTTTTTCGTACAATGGTTGTGCGGCATGAGTGAACCTGTCGTCAAGCTAGCAACTTGCCGCCTTCAAGGTCATGGGCTGACAAATTTGCTGACATTGCAAGGGAACTAGTAATACGGCTTCAAGCTGTGTCAGTCGGAGTATTGAGCCCAATAAAAAAAAAGGAGTTCATTTAAAATGCGATTTAAAAGTATAATCGAGGGTCTATCAATGGTAGCTAAGAATTTCACCAATGACGGTTTAATAAAAAAAAGTAAGTAAAAAAGATATCGTGGAAAATTTTTTTAGCTAATTTTCAAAGAAGAAGAGAAGTCAAGAGAAATACAAAGCGGGTTGAATAGCTGGAAGCACTTTGAAAAGTGAAATGACATGCAAAAATACAAGGGTTGCCGAGTCCGCTTTTTGCGCCAAGAGAGGAAATACCACTTTACGTTAGACAATGTAATGAAACTTTTATTTCACAAGATAAATTTTATTCTGTTCGAAAAGGAATTTTTATTTGTACGATGTTTTGAATTTTTCAAAAAAAAAAAAAAAAAAAAAAAAAAAAAAAAAAAAAAAAAATAAATAAAATAATAATAATAACCAAAAGAGGATGAAATTTTGACTCACGCTTTGCATGGATTTCCTTCCATATATTTTTTTCCAGTCCGTAAAAACAAAAGCGAAAAAATAGGAATCGACCCAATTTCTTACGTTTCTAAAATCAAAACGAAACGAATAGATTATCAAGTAAAGTGATTCCTACATATTTCCCCCAGAAAATATCTTTTCTATACAGACAAAACCCTTTTTTTTCGGCGAAAATCAATTAGATGACGATGCTGTGAATAGTGTCGAGAAGGGGATCGTTTAGGAATGGAGGAAGTATGTAAGAGTTAATAGTAATGAAGCCGCAGGAATTTGCAATTTGATAACAAATTTCACTTCAATTTTCCCTATCTTAACTCAAGGTTTCAGTTATTCGCAGGATAAGCAAGCCTTGAGGTTTTGTACATTCAATCTCGACGAATTCCTTCAATTACCATCTCCGATCATGCATTAAGCATCTTAACTTTTTTAATAGCTCGATTTTCAATTTCGGATGATATACAGTATAAGAACATTTTACTTAATGGTAGATGTAATTTTGATTCTTTCGATTTGTTAGCTAGAGATTAAATACTAAATCATAATGATTTTGAATGCTCTATAAAAAAATAACGAAAGAAATGGAATTGCAAAGATTTAAGATTAAGATTTTTAAAAAACTTAGACTTTGACTTTCGATTATAATAATTAAATATGAAAAAGAAACAAGGTGAGTGAGCGAATATGAGCCAACGGCTAATGATTTGGTAGAAAGCTCAAGCAACATAAATTCATTTTTAAGTTTAATCAATATTGACCAGAGAGCTTCTTTTTTTCTCAGATATTTGCACTCTTATTAATAGAAGAGCATTAGGAAGTATTACTCTGCTTGAGATCGTTAAAATAATTATATTTCATTACATAAATGGCCTTGCTAATGAATTGAAAGTAAAACCCGAATGAATCTACCATAATAGGTTCATCTGGAGTTTAGATTCATTTTAATAGCTTTTTAGAGAGAAATTTAAATGCCGAAATATTTTAAAGCAAGAGATAATTAAGCGAAATAAAAATTGAATGATCGATAAAAGCCGAAAGCTTATCCGGAGGCAAACACAGTTGAAATTAGGACTTTGAATTTATCACGAATTTTCCGAAAATCTCCGATTCAAATAAAACGAAATCGAGACCGTTCATTGATTCTCACAAACCTCTCCCTTTTTACTTCTATTATTAAACCTTTTCGATATTTAGACCTTACAGACAAAATAGCATTTTATCAAAGCCCAACAATAAACAGTTATTCGGTTTTATTGGAGTTTCAGATTTCTGAGGCGTAATAAAAAGGCGTTTTAAAATAAAGATCACAAAGTCTGAACCGGCCCAAGACCGTATATGAAGTGAAAAATTTTTCAATCAAAATAAAAAAATTCAGCGTCTACTTAACCTATTGGTGTGGCCTTTTTTAGAGAGACTGCAATCAGAGAGTCGCCAACTAGAAGGGTCACGTGGGGAACCAATTCAATGATATGAACGGAAAAGGGAACCAAACTAATCAGAAAACAAACATGGCTGGAGGTTGGAGACCATCTGATTATAGTCTCTCCAGCCTTTGTCTAAGGAGAAAAATCAAATATTTTTACTACAAGTAAACTTTTAACTTTAGCTTTGAATAAAGCCGTCAAAAAAGCTTCGAAAAATGGGTTCCAAAATGAGTCTAAAAAAATTCAGGCGAACAAGTCTTCAAAAAGGATGTATGTAGTTGATTACAGCACGTTTCCTTCCCGGTATACGGTGTAGCATTAAGGATTCTTCACATTCCACTCTCAACAAACAAGCAGTCATAACACAGTAAATCACCTTTATATGCTCGACTCGTTTCAAACAGCTCCTCTTTTTAGGGTCTATCCGAAAGGTTCGAGTTCCTAAAACTTTTCCTAAATTAAAATGACGATATTATCAAAAAACGCATGTGAGGAACATTGTGTAGCATTTATTATGGACGGAGACACCTATTTAACAGTCGCTTTAGTACTTGTCATATTTTAATTGGATTAAACGAACTGGAAGCGGAATATCTTGCACAAAACAAGCTTCGTTCATTATTTCCATCCACGAGTCGACTAAATGATGATCACTGTTAATCTCATTTCAAACATTAAACATCTCCCGTTTTTGATGAGGCTTTTTTCATTTACTTTTTAGAAGCACGATCAACGAAATAATTAATTTAATTTTTTCGAATAATTCATTGCAGGGCTTCTTAATTCGATTTGTCGATCTGCTGACAAATGACGACACCTGACGCGTCGAGTAGCATCATGTATTTTACTTCAATGCCATCACATTTATTGCTTTGGCCGCGATATTCCTTTTTTCAAAGTTAATTCCGGTTTAAATAAAAATTTTATAAAGCGTTACTTAACTGTTCTAACATTTTCCTTTAATTTTACTTAAAAAAAGTCAAAGGAAATTAATCCTTCGCCTACTTACTAATTATTTTGACGAGATTGTAATTCGGTTAATTAAAATATTTCCTTCGTAGGCAGAAGTAAGAAATAATAGCAGTTGCTTAAGAAACATCGGAAGCATAGTAGTACAAAAAGGCCTTACAGCTTTAGTATACAACAAAACTGGAACCGCATAATGAGTTCAAAGCTGCTGATACATACTTGGGACTTTCTACTTCTTTTGATGTTAATAATAGCTAGATTTAAATCACGTGAAAAATATTCAAGACAAAGCAGAAACATGATTCGTTTTTGTGAGAGACAAAGTTTCCCGTTTTCGTATGAAACAAACCCAAATCACAAAACGACAAAGGCATACGTCAACTGATACGAGTTTTTCAAAGCCTATTTTAAAAACATATTTAAATATTTTAGCTAAAAAAAAAATATTTAGTGATTTCGACCTAAAAGGCTTATTATCACTTGCACAAATGCTTTTGGATGAGACAAAGTTGATGATCTTGGCACATTAAAAGATTAAAGATGAAAAAGAGGAACGTATTGGTTTAACGATTTATATGGGCTAGAATTAATTATTACGTCAACCGCAGATTTAGAGTCGTTAAGGAATTACACTCCAGATGGTAGAAGCATATTTTCCACAAGTCGGAGTCCCGCGGTCTAACCGAGTCGACAACAATTTTGCTACCCTTCCCGTAAATCAATGTCAATCTAGTAAATAATTATTAACCACCAACTTAACGGGAAGCTTCTCCTTCTGACCCTGCGTTCCTCAGTTATGGATAAAAAACGTCGTTAGGAAAGAAGATTTATTTAATGTTTTCTGTCATTTTAATTCATTAAAAAAGATTTCCGGAAAAACAAGAACCGCAGATGATACAGATGAAGGAGAACGCTTGTTCAGTATACCACATTGTTTTCAAGGCACAAGATACTTTTATTACAGCTCCTACTGTAATGATACTGAGCATGAAGTTTTTTCGCTTTATCGAACCTTGAAAAAAATGAACCCTTTATTTCTGGTTTCCACTTTTCTAAAATTTTTTTGGTTGCAAAATGTGTTTTTTTTTTTAATTTTATGAAATATTAGTTTCAACGTGAGAATATTTAAAAGTTCAAAATAACCCTAATTAAATCAGAAAAGTGAAAAAAGAATTTTACAAAAATTGTATTTTTTCTCACAGCAATAAGAGGGGGAGAATTCGAAATATCAAATATTCACTCCAGCTTGCTTTTGCTTTTGAATTAGAATCCCTGTTTTGCATTACTTTTCCTAAAATCATATTTTTGCGAAATCGCTTCGAGATTCTTCTCACTTCTCACATGATGCAAAAAAAGAATTTTCAAATTTATAGATGTTATTACCGAATGAAAAAAGATATTGGGCTTTATTTTGAAAACGAGCAAAAAAAGGGTTTTAAAACGGGAAAAAAAGACATCACAAGGGATTTGGAGACCTGTTAAAGGTGTCCCATGCAAATCTCCCTATATAGATCCGCCTAAAATTCTTTCCTAATGGCATGATGAAATCTTACCACGCTTCTCCGATAAATGTGTTAAGAATTTTAAGGAAACATTATCTTTTAACAAAATTTTTACCTCGAATAAGAGTAAAAAGTTTAAAGTTGTCCAAAGAGATATAAGCAATAATAGATCACTGAGGACATTGACATTTAAGCGGAGAAAAAATTATAAACAAACGGCTATAGATGCCACGCTAACTTTGACAATCTATAACATAATACAGTAAAACCTGTCTATGTCGGACACTTTCCGGAGCAAAGAATTCGTCCGACTTATGGAGGGTGTCAGAGCTACAAAAGAGTCCTTTTTTTTTTCAATTTTCGTGGCATGGCATCCAAATTTCAGGTTCACACGTAGTAAATTACCAGGATTAATATCAAAAATTAAAAGTTTTTTTGAAGCGACCTTTTTTTGGGACGTCTTGATAAACATTTTCACTTTACGAGGGTTTGGAGCGGTCTCTTAAAAGCAAATTGAAGGGAAAATCGGATAAAACAAGTTAATATGACTCGTGTCTGCCTTACAAAGGTCTAAAATGCATCTAAAATGCATTTTGGGGTCATCATTTCGGTGTCCAAGTTCTATTTAGACAGGTGTCCGATATACATATGAAGCAAGATTTATATTGTTTTCCCTATCTAAAATTTTGGGAGCCAAAAGCCAAGTGTCTCGTTTATGGAGGTGTCCGGAATTGATTTTACTGTATAATAATTTTCATGATTTTTTTGCATGTTGTGTTAAGTTAATTTCTATTTCCAAAAAAAAAAATAAAATATTTTACACCTGTTTATACCGTGACCTGTTTATACAGTATAGTAAACGTGAAAACCGACAAAAAAAGTCTCTTTAAAATTGATTAAATAAATATAACGAGAAAAAAAAATTTTGAACTAAATATGTGCGAACTAAATAAATGCAATAATAAGGCATTTAAGACTTTGCTTTTTCCTCTTATATTTACAAAAGTCTGCGTATATCGTTCCCGCTTTTTTCTCTCTTTAATTTTTAAAGCATTTAACCTTTCCCGATCCGGGAACCGTACATCGACCTTGTAACCGGCCTCCTCTTTACGCCTACTGTGTTAATGTTTCCGCTTTCTTCCGAAAAAATTCCATTTTTATTGTTCATGTAAAGCACCTTGCTCGAATAATGTTCTTTTTTCACATATTTCCATACTTGAATTGCTTTTGCCTTTTAAATGAGCTCTTTGTGACTTGCATTAGCAAAATGCTGGTCTCATTTACTCTTTACACCGCATCGGAATGCTTTTTAAAGAGAACATTTAAGGCCATACTAAAAAACAATTTTTAACATTTGAAATTAGTATTTTTTCTAGTAAAAATGCCATACATGAGTCTTTCCGAGAGCTTATAATTAAGAAAAAAGCTAAGATCGAATTGTCAAAGACCAAGCGGTTGAAGGTAAATATGGATCAAATGCTTAATAAGTCTAGGCTAATTTTAGGTGATGTCGAAAATAAAGAACCCGCGAACCGTAAATTATTTAACTTCTTATGTCAATAAAATTATTTCGTCTTAATAATATTTCGACCTAGTTTGGTTTAATCCTAATCTATTATTAGATTATTGAGTTCAATTTAATTACTCGAGAAGTATGAAATTTACCTGCACCGGAAAAAGTAATAAAACCTTTTCGTTTGATGCAAAATAATCGGCTTATACAAAAATAAATAGCGAAAATATTAAATTTACAATTACAACTACGGTTTATTAATAATTTACGACTATTGGTAGGCCAATAATCCACAAAGTTAAGAAACGTACAGTATGGTGTTGCATTAAATTTATTTAAAACCATAGCATTTCCTTTTTTTTAAATTTCAAAAATAATTTTTAGCCTTTTGAGTTTACTTAAAAAGAATTTAGTATATAAAATCTATCTTGAAGCAATGCGATTGGGATTCTAAACACTAAATTGCTAATTAAAGTCAGATGTTCACCAATTTTATTAAATCGTAAAAATCAAAGAAAAAGAGTCGATTTAAATTCATACAAATCGTAAAAGCAATAAAAAGTAAATATTTGAGAAAATTCCAAAAGAACAAAGAGTTTAGGTTGCAGAATTTCAATTACATAGGATTCAAATCCGACTCTGAGGAAAAGCTAATTCTATCAGTTCCTTCACTCGGGCGTCAAATGATGAACTAGATGCCGTCGTATAACATGACATAATTTCCCTGCTTAAGTCACCTAAAGCCATTTCGAAAAATATTCTTTAGAAAATATGAAACTTCATAAACATGCTCGCAAACTTTTTAAGCATATCTTGGAGTGAAAAGATATTGCGGAAACTAGATCTTGGAAAAAGAAAGAAAAGAAAATATCAAAGACGAAAAATTAACTATAATCATAATTTTACCTCTTCCCTTTAAATTTGATGAAAAAGTTAAAAGTGATAAAGCGACAAAACGAATGTTGCTGAAGTTTATGAAAACAAAATGCTCGTGACCCGGAACCATATTACTATTGTCAAGACGAAAAGTGTGCTTTTATCCCCCATAATTCTACTTTCAAGAGATCTCTTCTACACTTTCTTTCGCAAGGACCGACGTCATTTTCCGTCCCATAAAATTTTAACATCACATAACATTTTTCGGGAGCTCGATTAAAGACTTAAAGGTGAGTTTATTTTTGCAATAATGATGTATGATTTTTTATCGTATTTTAAATCTTTGTGGTTTATTTATTGTTGATGTTGCATTCATGGTTTCGTTTTTTAATGCCCAAGTTTTTGCGTTACAATTTTTAATTTATAGTTTTCTATTCACTAACGACATTGGTGATCACATGTACGGGACCCGATTTTGATTTACGAGAAACTTCTTATCTTTAAGGTGATCTGTAGTCTCTTGACTGTGGTTTCATTCGTCATTCATTTACCATTCAAGGTACTGTAGATGCAAGCCTGATGAAAACCGTAGCCAGTGGTTGAGAATTGTGGATTATCTTCTCCCCGCCTAAGACAACAAATGCTCCCAACTATAAACGCTGATGACCTCAATAATAAGGTCCAACGAATGCAGACCATTGCCAATTTTTCCAGCGGTAGAGGCCGTATCAGCTGCGTAACCAAAACTGTCGATGATTTCGTTACGAGTTCCATATTACAATATAAAGATGCAGTTAAACTCAAAATTGTGTTAGATGCTCATGATAGTAGTTGTTTGATGAGAAACATCCTCATATAAAAGTAAACATTTCTCACGTTTTCATTCCTCTCGAGTCAGATCGATCGGAAGCTCCATATTTGACTAAACAGGGAGTCGACAACCCAGACTACATCAGTTCACATCTTTTATTTGACATATCATTCGCCAAGCCTTTTTCTATATTCTCGTTAGCTTAAACCTTGGGATCGACTCTAGTCCTTATTTAAATCAGCCTGAAAATTAAGGGTTCATAAACTAAGCCATACATACAATAGTTTATTTTTCACTTTTATTCGCGCACAATATCGCATCTGTTTGTGCTATTTTTTTCAACTTTTATCGACAAATAGAATGAAAAAACGAGATAAAACCCGTAAAAATGAACAGGGAAAACCCAAAAATATTCTAAAGCTGAACGGGACGATTAGAATTAAACCGATGAATGTAATAGAAAACCGTGTTTGGTTCACTCTGTGATAGGATTACATGATAATCAGGTTAAATGCACTAATACATCACGTATTCCAGATTACATGTTTTCTTTCTCTAAAATGTAATCCATTTCGATTATTGAAAAAGTAAAAAAAATTAATTATTTCAAAGAAGAATTATTACAGTCGGATTCGTCAATAACAATTTGATGAGCGTATAGCTGTAGAGCTTACCTATCACCGTGACAAGGGGTAATTATCAGTAAAAATAAATTCACAGGAATTGCGGCTGAATGTCAATGTAGGGATGAATAAAAAGTATACCTTAATAACCCGATTTAAGTATAATACAATAATTATTTCTCTAAGTTAATTAATAAACTTCAACAATTATTGAAAATTAAAGTAATTACCAAACGGTCATTTTTTAAAATCCGCTGCTCGATTTAAACATCGAAAGTGGGTGGACGACTTATCAGAACCCTACGGCCTTAGAATATTGATTTGAAAAGCATGATTTGCTTTACCTTAGAAATTTAGTTTCACGAAAATATCTGGAAAATCTTTGCTTTATAAAAGACTTAGAATCTCAAATAGATCATCCAATGAGTTAATTCAAATCGGTTTGTTCAATAAAAGGAAAACTGATTTAAAGTTGACACAATGAAACCTAAAGATTTTAGGAAATTTCTATTTGGAGAATATTTTTTTTTGTTTCGGTGCCGAGACATTTTACTTATTATATTAAAGAAAAAGTTTACGTTGTTGCGGTATTCAAATCGTAGCTTTTACACGGAAAAACAAAAGCATTTTAAACATTCCGAGAAACGTTTCAGTCGGGGGTTATTCATAGTTGTTTTTTTTAAACTAGAGATCTTTTCAAATAAAGTCTGTTTATGTTTCGCGTATTTATAGTGAGTGAGTTGTCTTTAATCCCACAGGCTACGCTGTGAGCCTAGTGTAAAAAAAGACCCGGATCGTTTTTAGATTTGCACGTGAACTGAAATCTTTTGATAAAAATGAATCATACATTTTTCAGTCGTACAAATTAACAGAGCTACACGGTCCGTGAAAAATAGACAATGTGAAAATTGTATTGCAAAACACTTATTTCCATAAACAATGTTGTTTTCAAGCCACTAGGGGCACGGGGCACTACATTTTACATCCTGACCTTGTGTTTGCATGAACGGAAACGCTCCAAATGGAAACTAATAAACGTCCTACGTTTGCGAAACTATACTACAAGATAGCATCAAAAAAATTTATATCAAATAGAAATCATTTTGTAAAGAGAAAAAGAGTAAATAAATTACTACGGGAGTAGTTGCAATTATTAAAAACCATCGATTTACCGCACGAGTTTTGTGTTATTAGTTACGTATAAAATATCAAATACTTCCCGATTTAAAACAAAAAATGTATTTCTATGCTTCACAAACAAACTTTGACTAGGCCTATCCCTGTTTTGAGGCTAAAAATATTCTGCGCATTCTAAAAGCTATTTCCTTTTCCAAAATGTTTATTTACCACGGTTATGATTGCAATAACCTAAAATTTCATGATATTTCTGCGGTTTCTACGCAATGCGATAGTATGCGCGCCATTGTTAATATTCATAAAGTTTCCTTTTTGGAAAAGTGAACCGCATAAAAGGCTAAAATACGGTCTTTTCCTCAGCTGAATTATGAACATCAACGCAGATGTCAGGTGAAGAAGAATAATTATTCTGTTTTGGTGTTGTCATTTTGAGATTTTCTCTTGCTAAAGCAAAATAATTTAAATTTTATAAAATAAGCAGAAAGTAGAAGCAGTGTTTAGATATTCCGACATGGTCATTGTCGGATATGCTAATCCCGTCGTGACAAACATTATGTAGAATGGTGAAGTGAGTACGTTCTAAATGCGAATGCTAATTCAATTTTGAGATGGAGGAGGTTACACGAAAACAATGCTTTATATTCTTTCATTTATTAAAGCGAATAATCTTATTGCGCCCGACCCATGTTTGTTTTTTCAAGACCCCGCTATGTTAGAATGTTAAAAAATTTGACACGTAAAAGCGGCCTTCGGTGAAACTCAAGACAAACCTTATCACGTTCGATTTGACGCTTTCGATTTACTTAATTGATCATGATCTTATTAACCTAATTTTTACCTTGATAAAAACGATTCGTAATGTAATCGAGAATCAAATTGAGAATCTTAAAAAATTGTAGCGGCTTGGGTCTGTAGAAAGGGATTGCTTATTGATAAAGCTGAGAAAGTTAGAAGCAGTGTATATTTTTACTTTGTTTTCTAGTGGGCCCGCACTGAGAAGGCCAAATTTACCTTCAGTCATAATAAGGAACCGGGTGCGCCGATGTGAACTCAATCTTAAGTGTGCTTTCCTCTTTACATACGGTCTTAAGAAGGTAACGTCAAATAAGGAGCTACAGGGAAAAGGAGTATTAAAGTTTTTAATGGTGAAGAAATGGATATGCTTTTCAAGATTTAGTGACGAAAGCAACTCGAGAGAATGTTTGAGTGTTATACATATTAATCAGAAAAAAACTTTTGCTTAGTAGTACTTAAAACTCCTTATTTAACCAATAAGCTTTATGAAACCGTTTAACGTTCTAAAATCGTGCCATGTGCTAACCCTAAATTTCATTTTACATTTCCGTTGTTTTTCGATCAATTTTCATTAATTTTAAGATTATGTATCAAAAAATACGGATCAGGGTAAAATTGTTAAAGATTACTTCCGTTCAGTATGTTATTATATTAAACGAGAAAAGTAATGCAGAGGTTCCCATTCATCGGGCAACAGTTAAAAGTTTACTTATTTATTTATGACAGAAAACGGGATCATTCGTGTAATCTGGCAATGTTCTCTCAAGTTATGTAAATTATTTAGGGAAATCTAACCACGAGTTCATATTTTATTCATTAAAACATTTACTTCATTCCCTTTTAATTATTCGAACAGAATCAAAACTGAAAGAATTTTTCCAAACAATTTTAGATCCATATTTTCTGCAAAAATTAAGCAGTTCCCACCGACGATCAGAAATATTTTACCTCTGACCATAAGAGAAAGCCACAAAATAATGGTTTATGGGGATACTATAGTATATTTAGTTCTAGTTGATTATGCAAAGCTTTCCAATGGTCTGCTTAAAATAAACGAATATTTATCAAATGAGGTCACAGTCGGAGGATGAAATCACAAAATTTGCGACCAAAAAGTCCAGTACTGCATCACTGAATGCAAATGAAAAAACGATTATGGCAGAAATTTTTGTTTAGGGCTGGTTTCCTCTTAGCAGGGGCTACCTTAAACCTACAAATAATACTAGGCAACGCCCTATCAGACCGTGTCCGCCATTGTAACGGCAGTGGGCAATGCGAAACCAAAGATATCATGGCTTATTTAAGCATAAGAAGATTACTAGTATTGGTTAGCGCCAATATCCGATAAACGTAAACCAAGCGTAATCTAGCTGTCCCTCCGCCAGTTGCCCGCTCACGAGGGAGAAGGCCTAGGCCCAGAAAATGAGCACAATCAAACAAGGTAATTAGCAAGTCAAAAAAAGGCGTTAGTTCTTATTAAAAAATAACACTTCTATAAAAGTAGCCGCTTTCTGAACCGTTTATGGATTTTGCGAGTAAAAATTTATGGTGAAATATTCCGCACCCTCTTTCACAAAAGAAGCTTTTCTTTTATTGCAAGAGTTTAGAAATATCAAAAACCTCATTTTCTTATCTCGGATATGTAATAATATGAAAAAGTCAATTTTTAATAAAAATCGGCTTTTGAATGCGAGTCAATCTCAAGACGTTATAAACTTCGAAAAAAAAAAAAAAGAATGAGAAAAGAGGAAGAAATATGAAACAAAAGCTGTAGTGTATTACGGGAAACTCCGAAGCAGTGAATACGTTTAAAAATGAATGAAAAGAGCAACAGCGAGCTTGAAAACAGAAGAGGAAAAAATGCTACAATATTTGCTTTTCCTTTTCGTGTTAAAAAAAAATGCAGCAGTAAGTGATGTCATAAAATTTAAAAAAATTTTCTTTTTTGTTTTTGAAATAAAGTTTAAATTTAAAAAATAAAAAAAAGAGAGCCAGATGCGTTCGACCGTTTGACGATCTCGTGCAAGAATCGGAAAAAAATATTCGAGGCGTCAATTCGAAAAGTCCATTTTTGGCAAAAAATGTTAAACGAGAGTAAAGCTTTGTACCCGTTCTACCTTAAAAACCAAAGCTAACAGATTTTGTATAATTAATCGGAGATTTATGAAAGACCCTTTTCTCTTGGAGCGTCTCAAAGCTTATTACTCGATTAAGCTAACCTGGTTTCGAAAAGGTTACTTATTGTTATCGTCAATCTTTGATCTTTACATTGCATCGGTGACCTTTTTCTCTCTCTCTCATACTCTTACTTTCTTTTTATTTTGTTATCCTGAAAATGACACTCAAACTTTAAAATTTTATTTGAACTTCTCTTTGCATTGCAAACAACTTGATCGACTTAAGGACTTAAAAGAAAAGAGTTTGATAGGGCAAGGTAAAAAGAATCCTTCTCTATTGAACTCTTTTTTACGATGGGTAAATATTTTATTTTATCGTAATAAGAACTTATCATATGATAAAATTATATATTGTAGTTAAAATCAATTTTTGTAATTTTGAAATCGTGTCGTATTTTTGTTTGCGAATTTATTTTACTCTTATTAAGATAGGCCATCTTTGACGTAGAATTTCTTTTCAAACTTGATCTTACAATGCCTACAGTAAAATTCGTATGCAAAAGCAAAATAAAATAAATATTACATATGGCCTTTTCCCTTATTTCAGAATGCAAGGTCTCCAATTTCACTGAATGACAAGATCTACTATTACGAACACTGAACAAGAGGATGAAACTGTTATTAAGTAAGAACGCCTTTTTTCCTGAGCTCTTCTTGTTTTTTTTCTTTGACGTTTTCCGATTTTAATTCTACTGAAAAAAGTTATCTTCGACAATTTTCCAATAGCTGCATCTGGGGCTCAAAAATTTTTTCTTGACCTTTAACGCTGCCTCATATTTCTTCATTTTTTTCTACCTGAGTAAAAAAAGTTTTACTTGGTTCAGGCTTCGTTCCTTTTTTATAGTCTCCGGGCTTAGCTTTTTGTCTCATTCTCGTATAATAAGACGTGCATTGCCACTTTTAAAAAAACAACCGAAAAGTTTTCCCCTGTTTTTATGTTCTTTGTTTCGCTTTCAAGCATTAATATAAAAATGTAAAATAGGAAAATACTTTCTTAATAATTCTAGAAGCTCTTCTGATGTTTTAATGCTTGAACCAAAAGTCAAATCTAGATACAATTTACTGCTTTCTCATACATATTTCAGTGCTATAGCAAAAATAAATAAATAATTGAAGTTTTTTGTCGAACGAAACAGAAAGAAAAATAGGAAACAACATCTATTATCGAGGGAAATGAAAACTCGCTTTTGCTTTTAATTAAACTAAATATTTCTCCCATTTATCATAATTTTTTGAAGGTAAAACTCTCATAAACTTCAGATTAACTGATTTTTAGTTATTATAAATCTGTATTAAATATCGAGCAAAAAAAAAATATCGAGCTAGAGGGAAAAAAGGCTTTGAGCCCGCGGAATTAAAAGTATAAAATGTTCCTTTTCCTTTCCTTTAATTAACGATTGAACCATATCATGTCATTCTGCAATGATTACATTCTTTCAAGAGCATCTTTTGTGGAATTCTTTCTCTTTCTTTTGCTTTTTTATCTCTGATTTGACATGAATAACGCAAAAGTTCTTTCAAACGAAAACCATTCTTATGTACCTCGTTTGAAATTTCTTTTTTGACGATCTCACGACGAAATTAAAGTTCTTTTATTTGTTTTTCCAACGTTTCCCGATAAAATCTTATTACGAGACTTTTATCAAAATCATTTTGATAATTAAGTCTTTAGTTAAGTTAACAACATTAAGTTAGAAAATAATAAGTGAGAATATTTAGCTGCTCTACTTAGATTTTCAAAACCACTTTTTCATTAGCTTCTAAAATTATTTCAAAAGATGAAATATTTTTAAAAAAATATCAATGTAAGAAATGTGAGTTTCACATAACTATTAAACAAAAACAGCAAAAAATGGAAGATTTTTGCTTACTTATTCTTAATGAATATTTAGAAATTTTATTTCAGCTTTCAGTCTTGACCTTGTTTTTCATAATATAAAGTAATTAAATTATTAACTAAAGCGAACAACACAATAAAGAATTTTTCATTGTTAGGAGCTGCAAACTGGCTCAGGATAAAATCTTTCTAAAAAATCATTTACAGAGCCAGAATAAAGTTTAATAGAAAGGTAAAGACAAATCTTGTTAAGTAGACATTTCGTGCTGATAAAGGTGAAACACATTATTTTTACAGTTGGATTTCTTTCTGATGGCGTACAATAAAGTCGGAAGTACGAATCATTCGTGTTACTCCTAGTTTTTAACGGTCTTATTTATTTTCTAAAAAACGAGTATTCTTACCTTTCTCATGATGACTAGAGTCGACTATAGAAAGTAATCCAATGAACATAACCGTGATAAACACAGTTAGATCCTTACACTGGTTCATTGCCAATAAAACACGTATCCTTTCCACATACTTTTTAACTCTACACGCAATAGGAAATAAATGTCACGATTTCCTATTTTTCATCATAGCATCGCTTCGCCTGAAACAAAAGAGAAAAAAGTTGAAAATTTATCAAATGAGAAGGTGAAAATGCTTTTATAAACTGCTCGCAATAATAAAACCATTTCTTCTGTATATTTATAGAAACAAAATTCGTGTAATTTTTTTTCCCAAAAATTGAGAGCACAAGTAGTGGCTAATAAAACGATGAAAATCAACATTTGTGAACGTCCTGTCCTCGCCTACTTTTATTTAAGCATTGCGTTCTAAATGCTTTTAAACATTTCTAAAAAATCAACATGAATGAAACCAACATTAATTTGGAATTTTTTTTTTTCATTTTAATCGGAGAAAATTCAAAAACCGACGAGTAAAATTCACAAATTCTCATTTTTAAAGGGAATGATTAATTTGTAGCAACCGAAACTTTCACTCCGACTAATACATTCGTTATCGAGGAAATTCTCAAACTTTTTGCATTGCTCTCTTCTATTCTTCCAAAAAATTATAATTTTTCGTAGAACGAATACCATTAAAGTTTTCATACAACTTCGCATCTTCCAATTTTTTATCATTTCAAAAAAGAAAAAAACGATTTACTTGCTTTTTTCACGGAAAAATATCTTCCTTTTTAAAAAACAATCCCGAAACAGAACACAATAAAAAATTAGAAATAAGAAGAAAAGAGTTTTGAAACCGAAACTTCGCCTTTTTTAAATCCCAGCCCATTGTTCTGATTCGAGTCAGTTCTTCGAAACTTTACTTTATCGTAGGTTCTTCTCATTATTTTATTTACTATTCTGTAATAATAATCATGCTAAAATTCGTCAAAAACTTTTTTAAGAACTTTTCACGAGTACAGTAACATCAAAACTATTTAGGTGGAATTTCCCGGACCTTCCTGGCGAAATCCTAGCGCAACTCTGAAATAATAAATCGGAAAGCTTACACATTAATAACAACTTCTTTTCCCTTCCGTGAAAACCTTGCACGGATCGTGGATTTACAATGAGCATCTTTTCTGAAAAATTGAATTTGCGAAAAAAAATTCATGTAACAACGAACTAAAATTAAAACAAATGCAATTAAACAATAGCATTGGGAAATCGGAAGACGGCAAACGTTTTAAAGACTATAATGTTTTAGTTTAATTCGACATTTCGCTCTGCAACAGGGCACATGAACTAAAAACTCTCATTCATGAATTATAAATAAATCAATTTTAATCTCACATTTTTTTTTCATATTTGAGAACCTCAATGAAATACTTTTTTAATTTCGTAACCAAAAATCAAGGAATATTACTTCAAATAACGTTCATTCTCCGTTCCTTATAAATAGAGGATACATTACCGACAAAAATAGACGACACAACAGTAAATAATGATTTTATTCTACCACGTTTTATGTCACAACACAAAAAAACCGGTTTAAATTTATGGTTTTGATTAAAATTTTGAATGAGATCCAGCCGGTGTGCTTCGAATCAATCCTTTTCCTTTAAAGATCTACCTTTTCTCAGCAAAAATTTGAAGGATTCTTGAATAATAATGTTAAGCTATTAATCAACTTTCAATAAATAAATCTTTTCAGTTGCATTTTTTTTCCGAACTGGTATACCACATATGTGCGGTTTACAACACTTCTTTTTATTACATAAACGATTACGCATAAAATTGAAAAGAGCTACCGATTTGCTTTAAAACTTGAAATTTTAAGAGGGAAACGGAATTAAAAAGAATTAGTGAAGTACAAAAGCCATTCAGCAAAATGTTTTTTAACAAGCTAAAATTAAGATCAAGTAATGTTCTTTAGTCGAAAAAGATATACATACTAAAAGCGATGTTTTAATTATACTGTATATTCTGAAGATCTAAACTTGTTTCTCTTTTTTTTATCTATAAGCACATATACTTGCAATAATATTTTTTCAAATCGAAATAAAAACATAAATTAAAGATTCATTATGACAACGTTTTCTGTACTGTGTGCTAAAATTTCTCATTTTAAATTTTTTACAAACTTTTCTTAATGCGCTCGTACATAGATTCTGATAATCACGAAGGAAATTATACCAATAATTTAACAATAGCACTTATTAAAAGAAAAGAATAAAAAAAACTGCAGGTTTATCGATATAGATTTTCGAAACAGAATTGCCTGGGCTTGGTTTTTAAATTCATCGAACTTCCGGTTAAATGAGATTCTATTGTCTACTGAAAAGTGCTTCACTTTATGTGCATCAGCTTCATTCAATTGCAGGAATCAATAAAATCAAGGACGAATAAGATTAATGGTTTCTTTTTTCCCTTTATTCATTACAAAATTATTGATGCGGTTTTTCGTTTCCAATTCGTTCTGAAGCGATTCAAGTTTTATTAGCTTGGTTATACTGAAGCAGAATGCATGTGCATGAACATTAGAAGTTCCATGGAAATAAAATTTTGCAGAAATAAATTTATTTCATTTACGACTATAAAATAAAAGGACAACAATTTACTCTTCGGTGATCAAAATAGTCGAGAAATTCAAAAATCCTAATATTATACCAAAAACGATCGAAAAAAAGCTAGTACTTTTAAGATTATCTTTCCATCAGGAACTTTTAACAAATAAAGTAAATGGGGAGGAAGTGAAAGACATCAAGATTTAAAAGCGTGACGTGAGGAAGGGAAAGAGAAACAAAGAAAAAATGATGATGAATTCATTTTCCGACAGTTTAAAAAGTTGACTCGTGATTTATTTCAATATTTGAGTTTACAAAATTTTATTGCAATTTCACGAAACATTTACTCCTAGTTTAAAGAAATACGATCATCTGACAATGAAATTCAAACTAATTATTCCGAGGTAGAAAATAATTTCAAAACATTAAAATTTGTTTTAATTTCGATTTCTGAAGATTTAAGCCCATTTTAAATGCTGGTGAATTTAACATGAAAACATGAAGATTGAAAAATGTGTCTGCAATCATTACTTAAGATTAGATCGGAAATCATATTGGGGAAAACCGAAACCGAAAATTGGGTAGATCGTTTCATGTCAAATGAATAAGCTACGTCTGTCAACTTGTAAAGTAAAAACTCGCATGATCCTTCTTTGTTTCTTTTTCTTTCTTCAATTTTCTATCAAAACGGAAATAGCAAAAGCTCTTTCTTTTAAAATCCAAGCCTGACATTTATTAAATAGTTTCAATTTTCAATAAGACGCAAAGGATTTACGTTGAAAAGGAATCATCTTGGGGAAATATCTTTGCGTCAAGTCTCATACGATTTCGAAAAAAAAAAAGAAATGAATGAAATGAATCTCTGGAGATGAATTGTCATTACCTATGGTAAATCATCAATCATACTGTTTCGTTCTAACAGAGTAAGGACTTTTTAACTTTTTCATTTTATTAAAAATAACCTTAATGAATAATTAAATTCCTGCATGTATATCCTCTTGAAATTCAATACCAAATCTGTTTCTAAACTCTTACCCTTTTCGATTCTTCTTATTTTCTTCCCTTTTTGAATTGAAATATTACTAAAGACTTCCGGGATCAGTGGACCCGTTGAAACGTATCTTGAGACAAAATCTTTAAGCTTGAAGCGATATATTCATCCACAACTAATTTAAAATATTTTTATAAAGAAAATTCAGAGACCAAGACGAGGACAAGACCACACAATCTAGCAATCAGCATCTTCGTTACCAGCACATGAAAATTCATTAAATCTTGATTGAGGAAATAAATTAAATTATCAGCACCTATCACTCACAAACTTGGGGACAACTATGTTTCAAGTTTCGGGAGAGAGATTAAATTTTGATTCATAATTAATGACGTATGACGGCAAGGGTTTTGAACCTTTTTGCTCAACAGTCTAACTTGCTCCTTGTACAACACGCTTTTAATAATCCTCAGACTTAAATCTATTCATATCCCGCACACTTTATTACATTTCAGGGGTACTGTGACGTCATCTTCTATAATTTCTACCTGTTTTCAAAGTAATTAACTTTAGCCCAAGTCCTTTCACATACCGCATATTTACACTTATGTCAATTAAACAAAATTGCTTGCTTTCTACTCGAAAGCTTTGCCAACCTAAGTCCGACATAACGTTACATGAATCGACCTGGTGTTAATAGAAAGTTAGTCGCTCCCAGATTAAAGTTTCTCCGACTGACTAATCAAAGTATTTAACCCCGGGAAATTATACTGTTCGCCATTGCATTACTATATTAAAAATAAAATGTTGCACTCTAAACTCGGAAATAAAGGACTCGGACAAGGCCAGATAAAATCCTCCGGGATCTTTCGGCAAACTTTACGACCGCTTTAGCCAAAACTCTTACGACCGCTTTAGTCTGAAATATAATCTAGGCAGCTTTTCGCAAATCGAGGAAGTTTCGAATTAAATCAAGAAGGCGCTATAACTTTAATTACGGCGTAGGAATACTTTCATCTAAGCAATGCAGAGGAACTTTTTTAGCAATCGATACTGTAAAGACAATGAACCATCATTCGTTTAAGTATTTCAACCGCTTATAATAAACGAGAAGACCAATGGGGTTGTCTTAAGTCGTATGAAATAAATTATAGTTCTCGAACAAATCCTCCTGGAAAACTCGATCTAAAAGTGTTATACAATCTACCCTCGTCATTCAGACGCTAAACCTTACACTTTCACCACGACAGTGTACGCTTTCCTGAGTTTATTCCCACTGCTATCCAGTTACCTATACCTGTCACCGCTGTCTCTTTCCAGTATACATTCTGTTTTGTGGTTGAATACTACTGAAGCAGCCAAACAAAAATTTCAAATCGGAAATAACTTAAAAGCATTCAAACCGAGTAAAAAGCTTACACAATCACAGATACATTCTAAGACTGCGTTATAACGATGTTTCCTGCAATGCAATGTAAGCACTTTTGTTAGATTTTTAATTTTGCATTATTTTGTTTGTGTAATTAATATTTTATAATTTACATTTTCACTGTATTATATTTCTTCTTCTTTGCAATAAAAGATTGCAATATAAAAAAGGCACACATTTTTAAAAATTATTGAGGTTAGTTAATGTCGTCTCTTGATAGTTTGCCTTTGTCGTCTCTGTACGCATTATTTTCGTTACAAAATCCATTCAAAAAAGAATAAAGATTGAATTTGCGGGGATTACAACCCTTTAAAAGACTCCTTTTAGGCGTTCTTACGAAAATGAACTCCAGGAAAATTAAGATAAAATTGTATGTCACAAGCGTTCATTTAAAATGTTTTATCTCTATTTTAAAGGAGCACTGAAAAATAGTCTCTAGTGATTGCTCCGGGAACAATGAAAAGTAAAGAGACGTTATATCTTTACTTCAAAACGGTTTTTAAAGCAAGTCATTACGTGTGACAAGGAAAAAAGTTGAAAATATAAAAACAATTCACTATTGCTATTTCACATTTTGCAAATAAATAAAATGTACCAGTGAAACTGCAAAAAAAAACTTGGAAAAAGCTCTTTCACGAATACGTTTCGCAGTGCGCACTGCAAGTTAATAAAAGACAGAAAGTCAATTTACGATTGTTTCTTACTTTGGAAAACGGAGGGGTTGTTCAACGCTTATTTTTAAAAAAAATCCAGGTAAATGTAACCGAATTACTTATCAAGTTTTAAATGCTGAACGGGTTCAAACTTAAAAACAAAAAATTGCCTCTTGGTATAAAGTTCATTTGTAAGAGCATACGGGAAAACTAGTTTTTTTCCCCAAAAAACTTGTACAGGAAGGAAAAAATTCAGCGAAGGCGCGATTACCCATTCTCTGTAAAAATATTGACTTTGGGGTTGGTCCCATTTCCATTTAAAGCGAACTCATAATTCAACTTACCCGAAATAATTCCGATATTCCGATCCGTCTGCAGCACGTTCTATTCATTCTGTTCACCTCTAACACGCTTACACCCACGATGAAAATTTTCAACCGTCAGTTTCGAACCCACACGTTATCTTGACAAGATATTTTTGACGATTCATTAATCTGGAAATAAAACAGGAAAATAATTTATATAAAATAACAAGGAAAAGGAGAATACCTATACTAAATCTATATAAGGCTTTTCGAAGAATCAATCGCATTCATCCTATTTTATTATGGTTTTTCGTTCTCCAAAAGCTAAGTTGAGAGCAATTTTTCGGAAGGCTTTCGAAAAGCCCTTCTGCAAGAAAGAAAACTTTATCAAGGTCAAAAAATAATGTCTATTATACTATCAACAGTATTATGAATCCTGAACCGACAATATGATATTAACAGTAGTTTTGTGCCTTTTTGATATCAAAAATTTGTTTTTGTAGAACCGAAATAAAAATAGTTTTATAAATGGTTACATTTAGAACTTGGGTAATAAAATCATTTTTGCGGTCATATTTGTAAAGCAAAATGTTCTAAATAAAGTTTATAATGGCCCCTCCGCAAAAGGTGCATGTACCACATTATTTTCCAAAATTTCACACCAGACGAAAATAAACTTAGTAAAAGCAATATGATTTAGCGGTTGAAACTTTTTAGTACAGGAGTTATAATAAAATTTTACTGTTGATATTTCGCCACCCATTTGCCTTTCTTGGAAAAATGGGAAAACTACAGTTGAAGCCTACCATGCATCCTTATAAAATAACAAACTTTTTTTTAAAATTATTATTTTTTAAGTTTTAAAGAAATAATCGATCACTAACGATTCCAAAAAAATTAAAAAATTTTGCTTTAATTTTTTGGCAACAGAAAATTAGTTTCTTATGATTTAAAAGACACCAGTCAAATCCTTAAAAATATTTAAAAATTCGTACTTAAATTTCCATAATCTTAAATATCTTGTTTTCTGTATAGGCCTGCACAGCTGAGGTTTCAGGGACAAGTTTGGAAGGCAAGAATTGTATAAGATGAAAATGGTTAGGATGAAAGTGTAAAATTGTGACTTTGTCAAGCTCGGAGTGATTATTTCTTTGTCTAAACATTTCTCGAAGTTGACACAATTCCGGAGTTCGTAGCTCATAACCCCACGGTACATCAGACATGATAATTTCCATTATAGTTTGTTTGTTTCTTTGCTCAGCTTACTTCTTCAATTTTCAAAAACACGCCTTCCATTCTGGAAACTTTAAGTGTCAGAGAAACAAAAACAAGCAGCGTTTTGTTTTGCTTGTTTTACACACTATTTCGTAATGGTTTCGAATTAAATAGAGAATCTCGAAAAGGAAGGAAAACAATGAAAAATGAGTTCTAAGTCACCCAAGACGACGGATATGTAAACAATTGTTGCTTGCGTCATTATTTTTCATTAACAGATTCCAGCTTGTTATCTTTTATTAAAAATCTACCTACGTTGTTTTACCAAGTTTGCCAGATAAACAAAGCCCCTGAATTTTAATATAATAAAGTCGCAAAGTATTTTTGATTCTCTTTCGTTCGAAATGGATTTTACTATTCTTATTTTTAAAGTCGAGATCATAAAACCGACCTTGTTCATGTAACTAAATTCTGCATTATTTCAAAACATTGTGTTAAACATATTATATTACACCACACCAGATACCTTAGTCATCGAAAGGTGATTAATCAAGTTAATGGATATCAAATCATTCCGTTAATTACCCAATAACATGATTTTCAATTATTAATTTTCGTTCATTAGAGATTAATGCAAAAGTTCAGTCTAGAAATGAAAGTAAAACTATTCGCTAACCTAACGCATCATTCGGTTTAGCTATGCAATTCAAATTACATAATTAAATATTCTAATTAATTACTATAGCAAAAAAATTAAAACGATTTTAATTTACTCCGAGGTTTTATCAGGATTTGACGGAAAAGTAAATTTCATAGAAGCATTCGATTCGTCGAAAAAGGGATTCACGGAAACCGATAGTTGTCAGTTACGGAGGTCTGTTTTAGATGCAATTAGTTTAGAATCCTATTAGGCAAGATTAGATTAGACGCATTGCGATTTCGGGATGTTTAAGTCACCTTCGTTTTCCGTGATATTTTGTTCCTCCGATTTAAAAACATGTTTGCGGTCGTAAAAGGTTTTCATAATGGAAGATTCCACGCCTTTTTGGATTTATTGTTTTTCGTGTGATAATGTTCTGTACTGCTCTCTGGGGGAATTATACAATTCTCAGAGTGTAATTATAAAAGAAAATTGTGTTTGAAAAGTCAGCAGGGTTTTCGAAAATCAAGTTAGTCGAAATGTAACCTTTTTCTATCGGAATAATCTTCACTCTCACATTCGTCAGTATCGTATCTCCTAATTTCATCTTTTATGCTCTCACAAAAGTCGAAAATAACTCTTTCGTTAACCCTTTCAAAACCTTTTTTCCTGTCCCTCATTTCATTATCTTCATCATCAATTTTCATATAAGGTCGGCGCTGCAACTGGCAAGAACTTTTGCTTTATTGGCTTTAGTTACCTTTTTTAATCATATTTATTTATTTATTAAAATAAAGGCAGTCGAGGTCCCAATCTACTAATTTAAATTTTAAAATTAATTGTCAATTAAACAGTAAAAACGTATTTCATTTGATTGTTTCAAAGAAAAATTAAACGAACCATGTAAGTTGGCAACTTAAGTTTTTAATACAATCAGTTAAATCGAAAATTTAGTCAGCTTGCTTAAGAAATAATAATGATTCTGGTTCCAAAGCTTGAAAAAGAATAAGCGGAAAAATAATAAGTGAAATAATATGTTTTTGGTGCGACAGGTTTTAAAAATCGCCAATTAATTTTTTTCGGGCGGAACATAAAAAATTGGAAAGCCCGAAAAATGAATGCGTAAAAAACATTTTATCATCATTTCAATCCGCATCGTTGTACAGTATTACCTAATGCGATTTTCTTGACAGAATCTAATTATTTTATATCTTAAATTATGTAAACAAAAGTCGTCATCATTTTTTTCCGAAAAACAGGAAGTGATGAAAATAACAAAGTAAGCTTATATCACGGCAGAACACACTATAATGTTGTTTTTCTTTAATACAGACAAGTTTGCGAAAAGAATTAAATGAATCCTTTTTTTTAATTAGAGAGAGGCTTACAGCTTATTTTTCCTTGCTTATCACAAGTAAATGCGGAAACGTATTTTTCGCATTCTACTGTTCTGTTTAAAGACTCGTTCTTATTTCGTTTTTTACTTTTTTTATCCGAACAAAAAATTAAGTTGCTAAGAAAAAACTCCTTCATAGGTCATACTAATAAAACTATATTTCTTAAATTTGCCAGATGGCCCATTTCGGGGTTATAGTAACAAAAACAATAGATCACACTTACAAAGACATTAGGTTTTTCTAAGGAATTCCACGTTTTAAAAAAGCTGTCATTTTTCTTCTAATAGTTTTACGCCAAAATTCAGGCAAAATTAATAAGCATTCGGTGATTCACGTAGTTTGTTAATTTTTTTACTTGATAATTAATAGTTGTCAAAGAAAGCAAGGAAGAAAAATCTGATGAAAAATAAGAAATCATGAAAAAAGTGAAATGATCGAACCTAATAATAATAGGGCGATTTTACACAAAATTAATCGGTTTTATAAAGGAAAAAAAACAGCAGCACATCATTAGAAACCCAAGGAACAAGTGCGTCATTCCATTAAAACGATTTCAAGGATGGATATTTTCAGGATGAACATCCCAAACTGTCTGACAACTAAGACTTTTAAAGATGAAGAAAAGAAGACACAGTTTAAGAAACAAAAACTCAGAAAATTTTTTTTCTTTTTATTTTATTCGTGCCATATTTTTTTTCTTTGTTTTTTGTCCTGATGTTAATTCTTTCTTTCCTATTTTTTTAAAAGGAAAGAAATGTTCGCAGTTACAAATAATGGCAGGGCTTATCCGATCTTTTTTCCGCATCCTTTGGATAAATGTTCTTTTTCAAAGGATGATTCGATGCAATCGATCGGAAAAGGCTAACGTCCTAGAGAGGTATTTAACCGAACCTTCGCTATCCAGTCTCCTTGTCGTTGCAACAATCAAGTAAGCAATTAAATGGTAATTTAGTGACTTTACCGGTAGCTGACTGGGCCGTGACAAATTACAAGATTCACCTTTAAAGATCATCGTATAAAACCGTCTACTTTTTATGATGTGGCTTTTTTAAGCTTACATGGCTAGATTTTTAAAATAGTATTAAACATGCCAATTTCGCGATATTTTACTAATGAATAATTTAAAGTAGAAGATCAAACTACTATTGTAAAAGCAATGAACTTTTTAAGTTGTTTAACCGCTTTTTCTCTTTTTATTATACTTGACACACCGCATTTTCCTTTTCGTTTTCTTTTATTGGAGATCTGATTTAATCTTGGGAGTTTAACTGCACTAGACATAAAGGCTTGCCATTGTATCCCATCCTTTCCTGTCAACATAATAGTGGCCTATCGATCTCCCCATGTCACGACACAAAAGCTGTAGAATAAGCATTACCCCGTCAACAAAATCTTTCCTCTTCAGCTTGATTCGGGGCAGTGCCATGCAACGTCTTCACAGAAAAATTTTAGACGGCCTAAAAAATTCGTCAAGAACCAACCGCCCGAGGCAAAGCTTTAGCTTACGGGAAGATTACATTCATCCGGGCTTTATTTTAGACGCTACTTATAAGTGCCTGTCTTAAGATTACAATGATTACATAAGGAACGAGAAAATTACATTTTAATTTGATTAAAAGTACGGAAAGATATAATTGTTTCATTCTCAAAATTACTTTATTTTAAAATGATTAATTTGAACCTTTGATGTTTTTACGAAAAGAAATTTCTAAGAAGGTTTCGTCAGCAGGAGCGTCTTTTCCACAGTTTCCTTGCTCTTAAACGATTAAATTGTGCACCTTTTTAAGAGCTGTTACATTTTTTACTGCATTTAAAATGCTTTCTATTAAGCGCTTTTTATAATCAATTAAAGTCGCAATTCGCTTTTTAAAGCACTGTTACAGTGAAAAAACTAACTACAAAAAAATTAATCAATTATAAAGTGTAAATAAAGTAAAGTTTAAATGATTGTTTTTTGCGGAAAAAAGGAAACGGTTCTGTGCAGTTTAAACCAGTTAATTTCTTACATCGGCTTTTTCTAATTTATCAGGAAGATGGAAACTTTCGAATATTTTAAGTGTTGAAACTGGTTTTGCTCTCCGCGGGTGAAGTTCCCTCGCCTGCCTAATTTATCCAAACTTTTTCATTTTCTTCGAGCAAATTGTTTTCTCTTTTTATCGGAAAAAGAAAATATGCAAATTAAACTAGGGCTACATTCAACCTGCTCCTTCTGACTGCGAAGACTCATTGACCCGTAGGAAATGAAAAACGTTTTGACTCTCACTCGTTTATTCCCAAGCATTTAAAAACTTTTATTGGTCATATTAACGTTAAACTACTGTACTTCCTCTTAACTTTACAAAACGATCGAAAAAAAAAAATAATAACTTCAAAAGCTACAGCACATTCTTTATCCGAGTTTCAGTTATATTAGCGATTCTTTTTTTTAAAAGTAAAGGCTGCCGAAAAACAAAGAAAATATATCTGCATTTATTAATCTGATTCAGAAAAGCTCAAGTTTTTTTCAGGAATGTTTTTCGTGAGGAGGCAATCCTAAATTCTACCAGCAGAGTCACTAGTAAAGTGGAAGTCTTGGACACATCTCCAACTAGAGTGTAGTAGGGGCAGAGAAATCCTGTTAGTAGATTCGTATAGTCTAAAGACCGTTGAAAAGATTCGAGGATTCACAGGTCAGCTTTTTACTGCTCTCGTGATAAAAGGCCTGGCGGCGCTTTTGTCATGAAGTAGTAAGATTTCGAGCCTTGCAATGCCGGAAGATGTAAGTAAGTTAGTAAAAAAAATAGAATAATGAACATTTTATGATTCGCTATTACCCTGTTACTAAATTATTTCCTGTTATAAAAATTTAAAAAATTTCTAGACAAAAATTTCTGCTACAATGATTACAAATGAAAAATAATATTTGCTCAAAACTCATCACGGAAGCACATTGCTATGGAAAAGGCGACTCCACAAAATAGAAAAATTAGTCTAATGATAAAACGGTTGGCGTAACAGCATTGTTAAAACGTGCAGAATGGGACGAAACTGCAAAGAGGGATTAAAACAACATCGTGTAGTTGCACGTTAGTGCATCTGACATAAGGTTATGATGAAGCATTACCGTTTCGTCCTAATAACGTAATTTACGTGTTAATCAGATTTCGAAGAACGGACAGCACTATCTATTCAGATTTAACTAGGGTTGATCGATCACGTGTTAACTGAAACTGATTACCTTGAATAATACCGATGGCTTTGTTTTAACATAAACGTATGTTTTGCTCTATTCAAACGACTTAAACAAAGTCGAATCATGATATGAATGACGAGCCAGTTAAAAAAAGTAAATCGCAATCGGACATGCCTAATCGAACTTATAAAAGTGTGGATGTAATATTCTCTAATGGACAAAAACGAGTCATTATATAATCGAACATAAATTTTCAATCGACATAAAATTCGAAGTAGGAAAGTTGAAAATAGTTTTTTGATAAAAAAGTTTTATGTTTTTTATTTGTTTTTACTTTAGATTCTCCCGAGAGTGTTTCCATTCTCTTCGACATGCATTACAACGGTCCAACCTTTTGAACTTTCACCTGGATCTCTTTTCGACTATCTCAATGCTTTGCTTCGTGTTTAGACTCTTAGCTACGGAAGGTTGACTGCTCCTTATATCCCATTATTCGCTACCGTCGATTCCTTTCTAGCATCCAATAAGTTTTATACGTTTACGTTCATCCATTATTAAATTTAGATCGCTTGCAAGGATCAAATGCGGAATCTAAATGTAACGACATAGTCAGGGATTCAAAACATGTAAACACTATACTTAGTATTTAATATCCTTCAACATCCTTTAGGATCGTTAATTTCAGCACTACATTAAAAAATCAAAGCTCTTGCTTAAGCAAAACTGGCGGTTCCATTTCCAATAATTATCAGAACGGAGTTTGAATGTAAACAACGCTTCAGAGTATGCACTGCACGCACAGAAATCTAGTCAGTCAGTTAACATTATTTTTGAAACTCGAGACTTCGACAATTTAAAGTGTACTTGGTCTTGCTTTACGGTGCCTCTTGGGAAATATTTCTCACAGCCTGCTTTGGATAATCAGCGATCTCAGATTAATCTGAACTACCCTACTATAATACACCCCCTTAATATGTAACTTTATATCTTAGGATCAAATCAAAAGAAACGTCATAAATCACTGTTTCTAATCTTATTGCAACCACAAAATATATTTTTTAAAGAATTGAATTATTTAACCTTAAACATTTTAAACAAACAAAATGTAAACGATTTGAATTTGAAATTCACGATGACTTAACGTTTTAACTTTCGAATTATCATAAACAAAGTTTTTTCAAAAAAATTAGGTAAAACAACATTCAAAAAATATTTTCTTTTTTTCGTTAAAAATTTCTTTGTCTTTAACCTTTCTTTTTTTGCAAACTATCTTGCAAAAGACTTATGCATCGCTAAAAGATCATACAATGATATATACTTTTTTTAAAAAAAAAACAAATAATAAAGGAAAGTGGATTCTGTTTACTTTTATTTACTTCCTATTTTTCTATTTAAAATCGCTCCAAGAAAACAATGTAGTCGGAAAAGAGAAACGGTCGAACATTTCTAGATTATGTAATCTATGTTCGGTTTCCTAAAACGAGTCCCACATCGGAAACAAAACCTTTTCTTCTGATGAAAATGTGTGTTAAAGAAAAAAAATGGGCCGTTAACCAAATTAAAGATAATTAACTTGTCTCCCCGAGCGAAGATTCATGTGCTTTGCTAACAATATAGAAAATTACACTTTTAACTCGAGTGCATTATTTAAAGGTTAACTCGCGGCGTACCATAAGGTTCGTTACACAGACCGGCGATCGCGTTCTTCTAAATCTGAAATATTCCCTTTTTTAATGATATTTGCCTTCCAGAAACTTGAAAAAAAAAAGCTGGTGAAATTTTAATTTCATCCGTTTCAAGCACAAGCAAGATAATAAGAAAAATGATTTCATATATTTATGTTATGAAGCGAATTGCTTTGTTCAAAGATTTGGTTTACGAACTAACTTTAGTCAGCAGAACAATTATCGAACCGAGAAACAACGCGTATTAAGCGGCGAGGTTTAAAGTACAATTGCATAATGTCCTGGGGTTTTCCTTCACAGTAATGAAACCGAAACTGCCACTGAATGCTAATGAGTCATGACCGAAGATTAGCCGCAGTCAGTCCAGATTGAAATAATCTACCAGATGCTTTTAAGTTTACCTGTAAGACTTTTGTAGAATTACAAGCTCTGTTTATTCCGTTTATTTGTATCCTTTTCTAAGATTAAATTCGCTTCCATAAAACTTATCTTTTTAAAAGAAAACAATCCATTAAGGCGGCAAACGAAAATAACTGCAAGCACTGAGCATTTAAATAAAAATTCGCATGCTTTTTACCAAAAAGGACGACTTATTGAAAGTTTTTAGTAAAAAAATTTTTTTTAAATGCTAAAAAAATTTTATTGCAATTGGTTTGGGCTCAAATTATTTAGTACCTCTATTTAAAAAATTGTTCATCCTAAATGTTAAAAAAATGTGGATTCTGTTCAGTTTTAGTTCTACGCTTAAAATTATTGAACAAAAACCAAATAATAATTTTTTACCCTTCTTTTTCTTTTATTAATCGTTCTTTTTTAATTCAATAGTCGAATTCGAGTTTTAATCAAATCCTGTATTTTTACAAATAGAAACAGTAAATCATTATAAACTATTTTGCTTCACTTCAGTATTTTTTAAAATTTACAAAAACATGGTCAACAATTAAGCTAAAAACCGCTAGAAAATTAATGATGGGCCATTAATCAATGAAATGAAAAAATTATTACCGATTGAATCTAGCCGATAATAATCAAAGTTTTTTATGGATTCAAAAAAAATTTTAATCACTATATTATAATCACTTGCAAGAAATAAAAAGGAAGAAGGAGAAAAAAGTTTGTAAACTTTACGAAAAAGAAACCCGGAAACGTTATCGTAGTAAAAAACAAGCGAAACCGTTAGTCTGTTCGTGACGCTTTCACAACCCCGACTCGATTGGCGGATGTCGGAGTCACCCTCCGCTAGCGGCGCTGCCGTAGTCCCTCACCACAATTTCTTTCGAAAAAGGATTTTCCTCTTCCGCGAGAACGGTTGCGAAGCTCCAGCACGAATGCTGTTCAGTTTACCTTTGGACCCTATTAACTTTAAAGCGCTAAGCATTTTCCCTCATTACATTAAGACTTTCAAATTTATTTTAAAACTCAACTAAAATATAGGCTAAACCATCTTCCGACAAATATTTAGGGTATTGTATTTCATGAGACGATCTACGAAAAAAATATACGCATATCCTGAATAAATATAAATCCGAGATATTTATGATGAATCACCAAAAGTCGATTGCACTAGATGCATGTTAAGTTCTTTTGAATTAAATAAGCGCGAAATGAAAATAAGTGTTTTTACAAAATAATCAACACTAACTAAAAGTACTCATGCGGCTTGAAACAACTCAAAGATTTTAAACACTTAGTAATAATGAAAATTTAAAACAGATAACAAGCTCGTCTTCATGAATAATAATTTTGTTATTTAATTGTTTACTTATCTTTTAAAGGCTGAGGAAAAGTCTTTATCAAAAAGATAACAACTGACAGAATTAGTAGAGATCTCGTATGAATTATTTTAAACATGCTGAAGAGGGAGAAATTTTTTTTCTCTAAAACTGACATAAACATACACATTTAATTGACGTACAAGTGGATTACGATTAGTTCGATTTCGGATTTCCCAGCGCACAAGTATACAGACGATTTTAAAAACCCCCTTTATTAAAAGAGTAGAATCGAAAAAATTGAAAAAAATTAATCATAAATAGCTTTTTTTTGCTATAAAAAAGACTTCGGCAGAAATATTTAATAACATTTTTGACGAAAAATCGCACTAGTAAATAAAAGACTAAAGAGCATCCATTGAAAAAAACGATTCGAGCTGCAAAAAAGATGTATCAAAGTCTTGACTTAATAAATCGCATATTAGACTACAAAATCCGATTACGGATTGAAGAGCCCTCTTAAAGTAAGAACAAGGCATGCCCCATGCATGCTAATTCTACCACTCGTTGAACGTAACTCACAGCGATTTTCCCCCTAATATGTGACAGCCATTATTTAAATTAGTTTTTGTTCCGACTATTGTCTCATCACTTTTTTCCCTAAATTGACGTGACAATAAATTTCCTTTGTTTTTGTGTGAATTTCCCTTTGCCCAAAAAAACAGAAATATAAATAAAATTGTTTTTTGTTCAGGTCCCCTTTTCAAGTTCATTGTTAAATATATGAATTTTTTTTAAAGAGGAGGGATTATACTTTTTAAAAATATCAGTTATTGTTGCATTTTATTTAAAAAAAAAAAAAAATGGATTTCCGGTAATAGCATCGATTTTTAATGTTTTGTCAGCAATCAAAGTCGTTTTCACATTTTCAGCCAAAGAACGAAAAAATAATTAGGACCACTTAAAGTAGAGCTATGAATACGGGTAAAAGTTTTTTACAAATAAAAGTAAATTCATTTAGTCGAAAGTTCAATGCAGGTTTAATAAAAAAGGTTTTTAATTATTCCCCTCAGAAACTGAAGCGAAGTAAAGCAAACGAATTTCAAATAATCAGTTCAACCAGGGACCGAAACCTCAAATTCCAATCGTTTTGGCTCTTTGTTTCGTTATTACAGATGATAGAAACTTTCCAACCGCATGTACGACAAATCGCAATTTTTTCATGGGCTTAATCTCGCATATCTTGCCTTCGTTAGCTATAGAAAAGGACAAAGATTAAATAAAACCGTTTTCTGGCTTTCTTTTTTCTTTATGTGATCTTTTTATACCACCAAACATCACTCTTATTTACAATAGGCTATAAAACTGTCTTGTGAAATATAACCTAATCTTTTTTAAAAAAAACATGCTTAATCATGCTTTGCTAAAGCCTCAACGAGCAAGTGCAAATTATTTTTAGAAATATTTCTTTAGAATAAAATCTCAAGTAATATGAAATGCTCATCATTCGACTCAATTCGAATTGAAAAGAAAAGAATTTTACAGATTTTTTTTATAAAATCTAACATTTATTCATACATACAGGTCGTAGGCTCTCCTCATCAATTCATTCATTTATTTATTATGAAGAAAAAAAAACAATTTTGAAGCGAAACAGTCATTTGGTAATTAACATTCTAAAAATAATAATCAGTTAAGTAATAATGGTTTTTCACTTCGCAAAGTAACTGGACGAGGGAATATCGGACTGAAGTCGTAAAAAACTTCATATTCATAAAAATAAGTTAAATCTATAGCCCCTGTTTAATGTGCTTTAACACTGGAATGGCATATATACTGCCTAAGCAGGGGTTGTTTGTCAATTCAATAATACGAAAGCATGGGATATCTCTTCTGTTAATTGGGATTACAGATATTGTGGTCCGCTCCCTTTTTTTGTTTTGAAAAAAAAAAACCAAGTAGGCCTAAAATGTTTTTAAAAGGGGAAACTTCAGACCAATATTTCATTTTAACAAAACAAAAAGTAATAAAAAATAAATCGGTAGAAAAACTACTATTCAAAAGTGCTCGAAAATCAGTAAAAAAAAGTCATTAAATCTGAACATTAAAATTATCGCTGGCTTTTAAAAAAAAAAAAAAAGGTTTTAAGGCTAACAAACTACAAACAATTTCAAAGCCCCTATCTGTTGCCAAGTATAAGTCATCTAGACGGAAAGATACACAAGAGAAAATTAATACAAGCCTCACGTTTACCGGAAAATACACACAAGGAAAAAAGTGCACAGGGAATTGCACCCTGCTAGTCTACGTAAAGAATGATTCGTATCTTTTTATACTGAACTTTTTTAAAATAAAAAGAGCTAGAATTTGTTTGTAGTTCAGTATGCAGTTCATTCAGCTTGTTGACTAATTCTATACGTAAGGTCGTTTATGTAACAATGTCTTAGAAGAAAGAGAGTTTTAGAGTGAAAACATGAAATAATTACTAAGTATGAAGGAAAGAGCACATTTTTAAAAGGGAAAACGGTGTTACTGTGTGAGCTTTGCCATCATATTTTAAAGAAAGACTTCATCAAATTACATTTGATGTAAGAAAGTGAATACTGCGAAAAAATTAAGAAAGGCGGTGCTTTATAATAAAAAAGGTAGGCAATTTTTTCTTATGTCAACATTCAGTAATTTTCATTAATTATTAAATTCCTGCTTTTTTTATTCTTACATTTTGTTTTTTTCGCTTAGGTCCGCTTTAACAAAAAAAAATGGCCATTTTTTCGATGTTTTCATATCGATGTTTCAATTTCGATATGATTTTTTTAGCTTAAAAACGGGTTGCAAATATCGAACTTTATCGAAAATCGATTTTTGCGCAAATGTTTTTTTCCCAACGCTCCACAGCTTCAAACTGTATACCACCAGACGTATTTCGATGCAAGGAATCTCGTGGAATTTACAGAATTAGAAAGTTCGGTCGCGTTCTCGAGATATTTGCATTTTTGGGTTTCGCTTTAACGAAAAAAATGGCCGTTTTTTCGATGTTTTCAAATCGATATTTCAATTTCGATATATGAATTTTTTAGCTTAAACCGGGCCAAAATATCGATGAATTATATACTGGGAGATGTATTTTAATCTGAGGAATCGATTAAGACTAGCTAGAACACTCAGTTTTTCGTTTTCGAAAAGATATTTAGGAAAAACGGATTTTTAATATCGAACTTTATCGAAAATCGATTTTTACTCAAATATTTTTTTTCCCACTGCCCAAAGCTTCAAACAATATCTTAACAGACGTATTTCGATGCAAGGAATCTCGTGGAATTTACAGAATTAAAAAGTTCGGTCGCGTTCTCGAGATATTTGCATTTTTGGGTTTCGCATTAACGAAAAAAATGGCCGTTTTTTCGATGTTTTCAAATCGATATTTCAATTTCGATATATGAATTTTTTAGCTTAAACCGGGCCAAAATATCGATGAATTATATACTGGGAGATGTATTTTAATCTGAGGAATCGATTAAGACTAGGTAGAACACTGAGTTTTTCGATTTCGAAAAGATATTTAGGAAAAACGGATTTTTAATATCGAACTTTATCGAAAATCGATTTTTACTCAAATATTTTTTTTCCCACTGCCCAAAGCTTCAAACAATATCTTAACAGACGTATTTCGATGCAAGGAATCTCGTGGAATTTACAGAATTAAAAAGTTCGGTCGCGTTCTCGAGATATTTGCATTTTTGGGTTTCGCTTTAACGAAAAAAATGGCCGTTTTTTCGATGTTTTCAAATCGATATTTCAATTTCGATATATGAATTTTTTAGCTTAAAACGGGCCAAAATATTGATGAATTATATACTGGTAGATGTATTTTAATCTGAGGAATCGATTGAGACTAGGTAGAACACTCGGTTTTTTGATTTCGAAAAGATATGTAGGAAAAACGGATTTTTAATATCGAACTTTATCGAAAATCGATTTTTACAGACTAACTTCATTCACGTCTACTAACTACTTCTCGACCATGTGTACAAGATATTTTAAAACTTAACAGAATTCACATCTTTAATAAAAAAAAAAAAAATCGAAATAGAACTGTCCAACGCGACCGTTCAAACGAAACTAAATTATTATAAAAAAATGCAATGGCACTTGGGGAAAAAGGGATAAAATTGCGATCATCTTTTAGAACAGGCAGTCAGGTCAGAAAATTTAAGTAAAATTTAAAAAAGCTTGTCTTTCACAATAGAATGGTTGTCGTGGAAAGAAATTTTCGAACGTCATAAAAATATAAAAAGAACAGTTAGCCTAATCCAATAAGGACGTATTAAAAACACGTTGATCTTTCTTATAAAAACTTCGCAGTCCTAAAAACAATAGAAAATATAAATAAGCTTAGCTCAATAAATGTGATAAAATATTTCAAAAAAAGGTTGCTTGTTGGAATTTTTTTTATTCTGAATCTTAACGGGATAATTTTAAGGTAAACCGCTCTTCCTGAATAAAAATTTCGTCGCCTCTGAAAGGTCTTTCCGTCGTGCCAAAAGGAATTTGCCTTTGAAGAGTTTACAACTATATCAAAATTCAAGAAATAGGACAAACATTACTTGATTAAAGAAGAATGTAATCGGAAACTCAAAAGCGGCAAGGAACGAAGATTTTCGTCATAAAAATGATAAATTGACGTGAACGGTCTTTTTTTTTACCCGAAAACATAATACTTCATCTCTGAAAACGGAGGTGTATAGTTACAATGTAATATAAGGGAAATATATTTATGGTTAAACATATTTTAGATACCTTATTTTTTAATAAGTACTCTTGGGAAAACGGATGATTCTCTTCCATCTAAAAAGTTAAGATTCTACTTCCCTTATCATAAGATCCATTAATTAATTTGCAATCCTGAAAACCGTTCCATCCAACGGATTATTTCGAGAAAGCTTTAGTTTCTGTCTAACTATAATCCATTCAATATGATTAATAAAAATTTACCGGTAATGCCAATTAGTCTAAATGAGATTATCGTGTATTTGAGAAAATGATTAAATATAGTTCACTTAAGATAAGAAACGAACTAGTAAAAATTTAAAAAAAAAAAAACTTTATCAGCGTTTTAAAATATTATGAGCTACGACTTATTATACCATGATAAACATTTCGTTTTTTTTTTGTTTTTTTTCATAACTTTTAAATTTTGTCAGAAATTGTTCCGACGACCGATAGGCTAACATGGGCTTGCCTGCGTAACAAATTACGGAAACGAGGAATAAGCGGATTCTGCTTTAAACCCTTCTTCTTTCCACAAACGTCAAAATGTGATTGGGAAGCATTTGAGTCGAAACCGGGGGTTTTGACAGGAAATGCTACAGTTAAATGTAAACAAGGTCATCATGAAAAATGAAAACGAAAATAAAAGAAACGAACCGGTAATAATGTGACTCCACATTCAAGTGCTCCCGGTTCCTCAATTTATGTCGAAAAGGCTGGGGGTCCGGATTAATTGATAACAAACAAAAAACTACAAAAAACAACGAAACTCCATTTTCCAAAATATTTATTTTCCCTTTGACAGTCTCCCTTTCAAAAATGTTCAATCAACAACTTTCAACGATTTCTGATTTTTTCCCCATATTTTTTTAAATAATCCGACCTTTTAAATTTTTTATGATTAAGAATACTTTGAATTAAGAGAAAGAGGAAACGAGAAAAAGATTAAAAAGAAGTAGCGTTTTACCATCTTGGGGACGAAAAACAATTGGGAAAGAACATATCAATTCAGAAATTGGCAATTGCCTTCGCACCGCGATTGTTTTATTCGCATCGTCAGCAATTCTATCTCTATTTCTTCTCTAGTATCGTAACAAATAAAAAATAACGTTAGCTTTATCCCTTAGGAATCGTTAAAAATGAGGCGATGACTTTTTTTTTATAAATTTCTTTCGATCAATCCTTCGTCATGTATTTTAACTTTTTAATTCGACATCAAAGAAGAGTCTTTCAAAATCATACATGCATAAATAAAAATAAAATCGTTAACAGCAAAGCAACTTATAATTTAATGAACTTCAATTTCTCAAAATTAATTAGTTCTGTTTTTTCTTTTGTTCAAAAATTTTTTTTGAAAAAAAGAAGGAAAAATACATTTGAAATCGCTTAGAGTTAAAAACTTTCGTGAAAATAAGAGATGCTGGTAATTTCAACTTTGAGCTGTATCAGGCCAACAAAACAAAACGCGAAGCCCTACAGATACGGCTATACAAGATTTCGTCGTTTCAACGGATTTCACGATTGTTCGATTTAATGGGTCAGTCTGTCCGTTTACAGCAAATGAAAATTCGAAGAATCTACTTAGCACTTTTATAAACCCCTTAAATTTTCCCGAAATAACCCCCCCCCCCGAATCCATCTTTCTTTTTAATTGTCTTTTTTGATTCTTTTTCATCTCATGTTCCTCACACGAATTATACACCCATCGATCATCTTTCCTCGTCCCTGTCTTTTGTTCTAATGACTTCTACAGGGATTTTTCTGCCAGAGGAGTGCTGGAATTTTAACTCTTGAAAGCCATTAAACAGTGGCTATTGAAAATATTCTTACAGTAATAGTCATTGGATTTTATCCATACCTTGCCTTTCAAACTAGCATAAGCAGATGCAAAAATCTAAACGGAATGTCGCGACTGAAGTAAATTTGTTTAACCGAAGCGAAGAGAAGAATCATCGAAGGGAAGTTAAGTAGAGGCGAGTAGAAAAAAAGGGATTCAAAAGTTGGAAGTAAAATCCGAGTTCTTTGAACACAGGATTCTTCTTATAAACCCCACAGCGGTTAGGAGCAGAGTCAGGTTAATTCTTTTTAAAATAAGATAAAAAATACGAGTTTTGGCTTGGGCCTGAAAATAATAATAGTTTTCGTTTAAATTTTTAAAATAAACGATTTTAGCTGTGATCAAAATACGTATATGTTGTATTCATGACATAAATCATAGTTTATCGTTTGAAGCAATTGCTATTTTTAAATTTAAAATGAGAGAAAACTAATTTATTTTCTTTTACTTAGAAGCTATAGAAATAGAAGGGATCACACCTTAGAATTAACCTGCATTTACATTTAGGCTCATGTTGATAAATCTTAAGTTTTCATCTTTAATTACTAAGTGCCTCATTATCTAAGTATGTATTTTTAGTCATATTCACATTATCTTCTTAAGATAAAAGCTTTATCGCAACTTGTTTCCCGTCTTTGCCACGACAAAACCAACGAAGTTTTGGTTTTCGCGGTTTTTATGAAAAGAAAAGTTGACCGAAAAGTGGTCTAGAATGGAATTTTTCTAGAACGTATGACCATTTTCTATTATTTAAAACTGCGGTTTGTTTTTCCATGGTGTTGTTTATAACAACTTTCCCCTATTTATTTTCAAAATATTTTCGTAAAACGTTTGCCTTATGACCTCTAAATAAAATGCCACAGAGCCCTTTGAACACAGTTTTTGTCTTTCTAGTAAATTGTTTTTTTAATATTTTAGCAAAAATATTCTGATTTAAAAACAGAGTTGTTTTCAGCTAACCAAGAACAGGCAAATAAAACAAGGCTTGCGCATGAATTTAAAGTTGATCGTACAAAAAAAATTCATTGATCCAAGCTTTTAATGCAAATGATTCTTGGCTACCTTTATACCTTCGATGTTTTTGAGGGGATTAGTACGGTAATCGTTAACGCTTTTTTCTGCCACCTCGAGAGCTAGATGGGATTAATTACGAATGCAATGGTTGACCACTATTGCATTAGCACCGATCCCAGCGGTCAGTCACGAGCAGGGTATATTAAAAAATCCTTCGGGATACCCCTGTTTTAATTCGGAACAAATAATTTCATTTTATTAAACGACTATGCGTTTATAGCTGTAGTAGGCGTCCGACCACAAAAAAGAATAATCGCTAACCTTTTGTCTGACGACGAGCCCTTTACCGAGTTTTTACTTTGAAACGCCGTCGGCAAAAACTTAATAAGATCATATCACAGAAAGGAAAAGGACGTTTCAGCAAAGTTTTTAAAATCTCGAAAAAGATTTAAGGCGGCTTTCCGTGATACATTCGTGTGTTTTAAATACATAAATAAAAATTAAAGCCAAGCGAACGAAAGCTTTTCACACAACGGTAATACATCAGTAGTTTATACGGAATGGAAAGGAGAGAGAGAGAGAGGGGGTGAGGAAAAAGAGAAAAAACAAAATGTGTTGATTTGGACCGAGCTCCACTCTTAACCACAATAGAACATTCCCGACCGAACGGTTTGAAGCATTTCGATTACTAATTCGAATACGGGATTCGGTTGGTGGCATTGATTTTCCCCTATGAAGAGAAGATCCCTCATTTTGAATGAAACGCATAAGACCGCCCTACAGATTTTTTCCTTGATCTTTTTAAATTCAATTCCGATAACTCGAAATGGAAACTCACGTAATCGCGAAATCATCTCTGACGAAGCCAAGAAATGGAAAATCGATAACTCTTACACGCGGACCATTGACATGAGATAAACTGGAGGCAACAAGATGTGAATGAACCTAGTTGGTAGATATCGAAATCGAAGTACATCAGGGTGACGTAGATTGATGACTCCGGCATATCGAAATATCCTTTCCAATTCATGTGTCGTTCATTTCAAACGGGTTTCCTCTATTAATTTGATCCGATCTGCCTAAATATTGTTGCTCCTCAAAATTTTATCAGAGTTTTTTTACAACTTAATACAATAAAGCCATTAGTTCAATGCAATTTATTATAAGGTACAGTGTTCCGTAATAAATAATCTTATATCAAAGAAAAGCTCCGGTAGGCTTCATTATGGGACCTAAACCCTGAGTAGCTACTGGGTCACAGGTGAAAAAAGTGGAAATCACGAAAGTAACTAACAAGGCGAAGTTCAAAGAAGCAACAGCAGCTTGGCAATCATCTGCACGGCTTTTCTACAGCGAAGCAGAAGGCACTACTAAGTACTATTACACTGTAAAAATCTTAAAAACACTAGTTATGAGGACAATCGTTTAAGTTTGGATACGAGCAAGGTACTGAAACAAAAAAAAAATGATTGCTAAGAAAACATTTTGATCATTAAGCATTCAGATTGACAGAAAATTAATCAATTATATATTGTGAAAAGCTGCGACTCGTTTTGACAAAGGGAGCAGCACGAATCACTCTTGTTCGAACACTGTAGGTATATCAAGTATAGGTTATTCATTTAGTTGATTGGTTTGACCTCAAGGCCCCACGGTCGATTGTTCTAAAAACAATGCCGTCCGAGCTTTACCTTTTTCTCCCATGCAATTTATTTCAATAGGACCCTTATCTTTACATTTTCAATTCCAAATTCTCTTTGTTTACCTTACTTCGGACCATAATAAATTAAAAAGCAATGAAGAGATTTCTCTTTATTTCTTTGGATTAATGCGTTTATTTTGTCATTTCTGTTTCGGACGTGCTTGTTATTTAAATCTTCCCTTTTTTAATCCTTGTGTTTTCCTCCTTTTCCTACTAAAAAAACTCGAAAAACAACACCAAAGTCAAAACAAAAAAAAATGCCTAAAATAATTATTCTGAACTGTTACAGATTGGACATGTCACCGCGCATTTACCAACGAATGAAAAATTCGGCAATGTGGCAATTGATTTTTTCTTCAGGCAGTAAAATAAATCTCAAATAGTTTTCTATAATTAAAATAATTCTTGATTGCCTCTAACGATTTTTCATTCGAAGACATTTTTTTCTGAATTTTACTTGCACACTTAAGATTCAAGCTAAACAAAAAACTCTCCGAGCAAGACTTTGCGCTAGTTTTACGTTTTCTCCCAATTTATATTTTCTATAAAAACATCATCAATTCATTCAAATTAAATAGAAAGATTTAAAAATTGAAAACTTGGTTGTTGCACCCTAAGTTAAGCTCAAAACCCAACAACATCTCTTCATAAAACGCTTATTAGTAGACTAACATTCATAACACGACAAGGCTTTCATAACATGAATGACCGTAATTGAAGTGTTCTTTGAAAGTTTTATTAGTTATTCAATAGAATACCCCACCGAGAAAAACATTTTTCGGAATAACTCCATTTCCACTCGAACTCCTTTCTGAATTCCTAGATTTTCATCTCCATTATAAATGTTTATAGCTTCCAAGAAACATTTTTACAACAAAGTGATGTAATTTCGGTTGCAAAGAAAATAATTAATGGATTTTCTGGCCTAAAATAAGTCACTTTTAATCACTTTCCTTCCTCTTTATTTATAAAGAGTATGAATGAATTAAAACAACGGTGTTATGATTAATTTATTTTGCACTTTTAAAGAAATCCTTTCTGTAAAGATAATCTCATCACTCAAATACACGCGCGCAGCTTTCTTACTAGTAAAATCGGGCTTCAAATATGATAATCGTTTAGTGCCTTTGAGTTTCGCGTTGAATACAAATTTGAAAAAATTGAACTAAGATACATAAAAGTTGAAACAACATACAAAACTTTAAAAAAATCTGAGAACTTTTAAAAATTAACATAGATCATTGTCGCCTCTCAATCCTGGAGTGCAAAGTATATCTCACTCGACTAGTTTTAGGACTTCTCCTACCCACATTCCCAGTCCGCATTCAAATAGGCTTCGCAATCGTTCTCAAAGTGGTTTAGCAGCACGAGTGGCACGGTCGCTAAGCAAGGCACTTGACACAAATCAAAGATCTTCGGGGCTTCGATTTTTTGACTTATAAGAAAACAAGTATAAACCCGCACTCAGTCACTATAGTGAGCACAAGCATAAAAATACATACACTACTGTTAGATTAAATTCTACCTTTTTGAAGTTAAATAAATCAGTGATTTGTTGAAACGAATGAAGATCGGCAAGCTCAGATTATAGGATTTAAAATCCAAATTATCTAATTTTCCCTTCGATATTTACTCAACACACAACTGTATCTATTAGAGAAAGAACGGATCCAATTTCATACTTCGATTGCTTTTTTCTGGCTTTTCCTGCAGTTTTAATTAAAAGTTTTACGTTCCTAGCTTTCTAATATTTACCAAAAGTTACTTTGTTTAAAAATTTCTTTTTTATTTTTATTTTTACGTAGGTTCGATCATTTTCTGTATTAGCTTCGTTTATTTTTTACTTGGATTTTTCGGTTCGTGCTTTACGAATCGTGTATGTTTCGTATTTTCTCGAAACTTCGGCAAAAGGAGATAAAACGAAAAGAAAAAAGGGACCGGAGAAAAAGGGGGAACATCTTCTGAGACGTTACCGAGATTCCCACAACATCTCTAATAGAAACGAAAACCTGAGAGTAAAAACTTGAAGTTTTTCTAGATGAAATTAATCAAAAAAGCAGGGGCGTTCGTTTCAATCGTTTGTCTAATCTTTCACGGAAACTCTAACAAAATCGACCTCAACACTTCGACCTTTTATTTTTGAAGCTTTCGTCGTCTTCTGTGCGGGGAAAATTTATCTTTATATGATGTCGAATTTTATCAAAGTAACCTTGATGGATAAGGGATACACCCTCAGAATTCTTGATTAGGATCTGCAAATTCTTTTCCCCTGTTCCTTAACTAATTTTGAAAGACATCTCTCGGAATCTCATCGCATGAAAGGATTAAATTTTGTATGATTCAATCCCAACAGTAAAATAGTGATTATACCACAAAAAAATCAGCTCTTAAAGTAATCAGAAGTACAAATTGGTTACTGCTTGATCTTTAACCAGCTCGGGCTTAAATGGTCCTTACTTTATCGGCCTATCATCAATAAATTTAGCTTTGGTTCAACGTTTGGCCACAAACTCTAGAGGCCTAAAAGAGACAGCTTAAAGAGTCACCTTGCTTCATGCCGCTTTCAGATTTATCACTATTAAAGGGGGAAAAAATGAAAAAAAAAACCGGCGAACAAGATAAATTGGCTCTCACGTGGAATGTTTCAAGACATAAAATTCGTAGAATCAGAGATATCATCAATCCTCCAGTGCAAATATATAGATGAAAATCAATAGAGAAATAAGAAAATCATCGGAACGTGTAAAATTATTAAATTACCGTAGAATCCCGAGTTGAATCAGTTCGGCAGATTGGATTATATGGTAGCAGACGTTTCTTTAATTTGCACCTCAAAAAAAAAAAAAAAAAAAAAAAAAATCGAAGAAAAAGAAAAAATATTTTCATGGTTTATTTTTATAGCTGAGCTGCGACATTTCAAGAAATAGGCATCTCCTCGTTTTATTTTGGAACATTTTTTCTAAACACTAAAAAAGATGAATAAAGCAATGACGTTGCTCTTGAAGAACTCAGAGCGACAGGGTAATATTTTCAAAAACTCAAAAAAAAAAAAAAAATCCTGATGAAAAAAAATCTCATCAGAAAATAATGAGAAACCGAAAACGGTGATAAGAGTATCGAAAGCATTAAAGTATTATATGTTGATTGATGTTGCTTTCGGCCTCATCTAAGCTTTTAATTCTTTAAAAAGTGATGAAAAATCATTCAAAATTATCTTGGATTTGACCCACATAATTAACTTCTCAATGGTTCAATAGTGAAGTTTAGGTATCTTCTATTTTATTTTGAGCACTTTTAAATGGCAAATGTATTTTTAAAAATGATTTATTGTTATTGCTTTTCTAAAAGAAATTTTGAACAAATGATTTTTAATGTAATAAGAAAAAAATTCGATATACAGTAGAAACTCGACCGTATTTTTTCCCCCTCAACCCTAAGGTGTTATTTAAATTGATGTCGCTTTTGAAATGTATGGCAGGATTTCAGTAAATAAATGTTATTTTTCCCGAAGTAAATGTTATATTATACTGAGGTAGCTCAAAAAGAGGGAAACGTTAAAGATTGTTATTTCTTTCCCGCTAGACGGCTTTAGGTCGGTTCCTATGCTCTTCCCCTTCCAAAGTTATTATTTTTGTTTCATATAAAAGATTATTGACTTATGGCTTAACGTTAGATTTTATAGCGACGGAAAATATTGTTAATGTTTAATGCATTTCGTAAAATAAAACGTATATTTTAGAAAAGCATTAATTTTAATAAAGAAAATTACAGTGTACTTCGTTAAAAATGTAATCCCTTAAATTAAAATTTAATTGTCGTTGTATTTTGTGCTTGTATAGTCTACTTAATTTCAATCAACATTCACGAAAACGGTAAGTCTGGGTAAATGGATTTTCTTGTCCAATATGAGGTTTTATGACATCCGACAGTGAATAGGAAAGAAAAAAAATATTACTTCTCCGTCGGTGTACCGTCAGCGAAATGAGAAACACGAGATTTAATCTTATTATTTCATTTTTAAAAGCAGTCTCAATACATCATTATAACTGAAATAGCACGTCGACGTATACCAATTTCGAAATGAATTATATGTTTACTTTTGACGATTGGGTATGCGATTTTTTTTTTTTTTAAATTTCAAGGGCTACGATATTTTTTTAAGATTTTCGTGGTAATGCTCGATTAATCCGGCAAAATTTTTGTTTTTAAGGGCAACAATAATTAATAACAATATAGACCAATACGAACATTTACTTACTGATAAGATTGGGCTGCAGCTAGTAGCAGAGTAGACTCTTTTAGCTGTAGTTTCTACATCTTGACGAAGGGTAATCACCGCCTTTCTGCAAAATTTTCGTCCGATCGGAAGGATTGTTTCAAGATCAAGATTCATGCAAACCATTATTAGAATTTGAATATCTGAAACAAAAATAAACGGTATTAAAACCGTGATCCTTTAAGATTAACGTAAGTCTTATTCATATGTCGTTTTTAAACGATGACCTTTGAATCTTGGGCTGTATTGTTTTATTCGTCAATAAATGTCTTTCAGGTTTATAAACTAATGAAGAAAATGAAAACATATTAACTTTAAAACGAAGAAAAGTTCTTATTTTGTTAAATTTCCTCTTTGCTGTTGGAACCTAAACATGATTAATCACTTCCAATAAAGGCTAGATCTTATTTACGTATCTAAAAGCTTAAAGTGTAATTCAAGAAAACTTCGGGTTAAAACTCATGCTTAGCTTATAAATAAAATCGCAAAGATGATTTGATGATCGGTTAACTTTGCTGATTGTCGGGCTCAAGGCTTTTGACTTCTACCACTGTGACCATAGTCCTTTTCCTTGTGTATCCCGTCTTCTCTTTATTACTCCTCGAGTCTGCTAGATAGTTCCAAGATTTATTTTCCTTTTCTTTACAATCCCAAAGCGAATGCGATGCGTGACTTGTTGCTGAGTACGGATAATCTGCGTCAGCAAAACTTTTTCTCTTTCTCTTTTAACTTTGTTTCTCGAAATATATTTAAATTATGTACTGTCTTGATTGATTAAAACCGATTTACTCTTCCTGTCTGCCTGCAAAGAATTAAAAAGGATGATGGTGAAAAACAAAGCGTCGGTAATATTAAGAAAAGAGAGGAAACTTGGAAGGATTTATCTCGAGCGAAGAAAAATAAGTTGAACATTTTTGCGGATTATTTATCGCAACGAAAAAAACCGAGGAAATAAATTCAAACGTGTAAAAGTCGAGAGTTGTGTTCGAGTAATTTACTTTAAAAGAAATTTCAAATATTTGCTTAAGAATTTAGAGCTGGTTAACAGACTGAAGAAAATTTAAAACACAGAAACACTGCAGGCATTCTAAAATATTATAGAATCTCATTTGCACGCAGACCGGGATGTCTACTACATCCAGCCGGTTCGCAAATGAAATCGAATCTAGTGTGCATCTTTCTATTCTAACGAGAAATGCATTAAAGGTGGATTCAATTATTATCTCGTCACCACTGCGATTGTAGCTTATTTCGTGTTGCAAGATAAATTAGGAACATCAAATTATATCTGAGAGCTGGCGAGAGACTCCTTCATCTCTTTTCCTTTGTGTTTAATTTTTATATTGAATGAGATTAATAACACGAAAATATATTTTGCATTGCGACGGAAAATCGATTTCCTAAGTTTCACTAAAATCTTTACAAATCAAGTGAAAGAGTGCAACCGAGGTAATATTCTAGACCATCGCTTCTTGCACAGTAAAAAGAACTTTTATAAATTTGTAATAACTTTCTTTTGTTCGCCTTCGCATCATATTCAAGCAGAAAGTTTTTTTTTTATTTGTAAACAAATTTTGCAGTAGTTATTTCTCTTTAAATATGTTAGCAAAAATTCACAAAAAACAATTCTAGTGTTAATAATTGTTTTCGTTAAACAGTACACTTAAAATCTTGTTTACTTGTCTTCAAGTATAAAAAAATAGTAACATGATCCGGCTAATTTTATGCCTTATGTTACTGACGCTATTCGTCACTTGCATAGTTTTAAGGTCTATCAGTAATAAAGAGTCTGAATTAAAAGTAGCCACTTTTTTAAATTTAAATTCAAAGGTAAGAATAATTGGCTACAGCGGTAAGGAATTCATATATTCATTAAATATTTTGAATCGGTGCTTTTCATTTTCCCGTAGGATTTATTTAAATATTTACCTTGGTATTTTACGAACGGCACTGTAAAAGCACGGCTGAGAAATTCGCGTGAGATTTGGCCTCAAGATAACGAAGGAGATAGGATTGAAAATCAGCTCATGTATTTACCTTTAGCAGAAACTTCAAAAGAGAAAAAAATTTTCTTAACTGGCAATTTCATAAACGAAAGCAATATAGAACTGATCTTAGATTCTAGATGTCCCGTCAATAGTTGTGTTATTACTATAAATAAAACAGAAGCAGATGCCGTGATATTTAAAAATAATGCAATAGACAAAAGAGATTCTACAGCTTCTTCTAAACAGGTAAGAAATAAAAATTACAAGAATTATTCACTTTTATTTGATACTTACAAAACATTCGTAGATTTCAAGGAAATTTTGAAAATGACACCTCCTGCCCACACAGTAGTGGGCAGGAAGTGCCTTTTTAAAATTCCTTGATACATACGCCCGCAGAGCTCCACCGTACTTATTATTCGTAGATTTGGATTCTGTACTCGATGTCAAGTGAAATTCCAGACGTAGACAGTTATAAAATAAACTGGACGGCCAGTTACAAAACAAGGAGCGAGATAGTAGTCCCTCGTGGTAAATGGTCATATTATGACGAGCACGTCAAAGTTAAAGAACAGATGAAAAATTACGCAACGGGGAAAACGAAAAAAGTTGCTTGGTTCCCTTTAAACTGTCGTTCTAAAAACTTTGGAATGGAATATGTTCTGGAATTACAAAAGTATATTGAGGTCGATATCTACGGTGGCTGCGGAAATCATAAGTGCCCGGAAATCGAAGATTGTTTGGATGAGATTGCAAGAGAGCATAAATTTTATTTGGCTTTTGAAGATGTTAACTGTAGGGAATTTATAACGGAAACATTTTTTGAACATTCTCTTGGGTAAGAGTATCGTCATTGTTGCATATACATTTATTCAATGTAATAAAAACTTTATTTTCTTAAAGGCACGACCTATTACCAATTGTCATGGGAGCTCATCCAGACGATTATAAAAAAGTAGCGCCATTAAATTCTTATATTCACATCGAAGATTTCTCATCGCCCCAGCAATTAGCAGAATACTTAAACCTTTTAAATGAAAATGATCGTTTGTACAATAACTACTTTCAATGGAAAGGCACGGGAGAATTTATTAACACTTATTTTTTCTGTCGAGTGTGTGCCTTGTTACATTCTAATCCACCGCGTAGGCATTACAAAGATTTAGGCAAATGGTGGACTGAAACAGGTGTTTGCATCAAAGGATCTTGGATTCACAGTCAATAAGGTAAGAAAATTTGCGATCGGTCAATATCGATCGTACTTGAGAATCCGTTGCACAAAAGTTTGCTCTCAATATGGAAAGCCTCTTGCAAGGTTTTGATTTGATACATGTTACACAAGCAGAATTTTTAGAGATTCCTTTTATTTTTTCAGCCTGCAACGAGGGAGAGGAAGCGCAAGAACTCAAGTGTAAATTTATAATTATAGGTAAGTTAAGCACAAGTCTTAAATCAGGGCTGCATCACCATGGAAACAACTGTCTGATCTTGCCATTTTCAGTTTTACTCAATTGAAAAAGTAAACCAAATTTTTCTAAAATATTATTTTATAATCTTATCTTTAAGTTCGATTTTTTTTTCCGTTTAAATATTGGGGAAAAAAAACAATTGGTTCATCTAACGAGAAAATTCGTTATGTTAGCCTTTTAGAATTTACAGATTAAACGGCACAGCTTTTCCTTGATATGCAAATGCTCATTTACTTGACGATTCGAATAAATTCGATCCTTTCAATAATTAGTTTGTTTGCCTCGAAATGATGAAGGCCATCAAACATTAAATGTTTGATGGCCTTCATCATTTCGCATAAATTTTATGCGACCCGTAGCGACTTAAAAGCCGGCGTCAGTTGCAAAATTAGCTCGGAAATAACTTTGGGACATGTGCCTTGTTTTTGTTAACCTCATTCGAAAAGTCTAAAATGTCTATTTTCGTTTTTCTTTCTAACCATGAAAAATTAATGAGGGAAATCGGGAAGATAACTGATTAGCCCCAGTCCCACGCAGTGTTAAAACCGTGAAAATATGGTATCTGGTTCTGAATGCGATTTAGTTTTGATCAGTTACGGTTTTGTCACGAAATAAAGAACACGGGCCGTAACGAATATGAACGTCGCTCTTCAGTGGTTTTGACATCGACTTGATGACTGCAGTGCTGTCTGAACCAACTACAACGTCACGTGGGGTGCAAATTGTTATCACACCCTCCCGCTCACCCTACTTCTTTTTCTTTTTCTTTTCCTGTTTTTCAATTTTAATGTATCTTTTTAAAATTTCAAGAATGAATTTTTTGAAGAGCGAACGAAAGGAATGTTAAATCGCTACAATGGCTCAAATTTTACACGAAGCGATAAGCGATTACGCACTGCGCTGAGGCTTTATTCTATTGCACTATAGGAATATAAGAAATTGTAGGCTTGAAGCAGTTAGTGCTAGTGAAATTTTAGAAATTCTAGGCGTGAAAGAAGTTGAGTGGAAGCACTCCTAAAATTCCTGGTTTGAAAATCGTAGATATCGGCACACTGTATCACTTTGACGAGGTGCAGGATTGCCGGATTAAATCTTCAGGTCATCGATAGTGAAAATTAATCTGCACAATGGTTTTGTGCCTTTCTAAAAATATAGACCATGATTTTTCAGACACCTTCGTTCATATTTTCCTCGATATCGGTATTCAATATTATCGGAGATAAAGTTAATAAATGCAGAATACCCAATGAACAAATATCATCACACTCTGATTTTTCAATTGGAAGTTCAAAAGTTTGCCTTTAGTTAGGGTTTACAAAAAGCCTTGAAAGATTCTAACTGGATATGCTATGAGAAATCCAATATTTTCCAAATGGTTTCATATACGGTAAAGGCTCGGATTTTTAATCATTATTTTTAATTTTACGGGCTCACAGGTTTATATTATGAAATCTTAAAGTTACAATTCCAGCTAATTTGTTGTGGTTTTCGGACATCTTGACTGGATCATTTTAGCAACACATGCTATTTTATATACACTTTCATTCTTAATAGTAGAACCCGACACCCTTGTTAGCAAAAAAGAAGAGGCAAAGTCAAAAAGCACTCACAATTAAATTACCACAAGTTACCGTAAAGTTATTCTTTCGATGCTTGTAAGAAAATAATGCTGAGAAGCGATCTATATGCTAGAAAGTGACGTGATAAGAAGTTTCTTCGCTTTCTGCGGAAACCGGATACAGTTGATAAAATGAACGATGTTGTCATAAAAGATTTCCATGTTAACGTTTGATGTTTGTAAGTGGCGCAAAATTTTTGATCTAGTGAATTCATTAATATTTTTATGATGCCAATACACCGAATTCATAAAATATGACGCATTATAATAGACTTTCGAAGAAGTGAATTGCAAAGAGCAAGCAAGCAAAGAGGGTATAAATTAGATCTTCCGGAGTGTCGCATGTGGTTAGAATGGTCGAGGAAATTGACGCCATTTCCTCCTCATCGACATAATATTAAACATCGATAGAGAGTGACGTCATCTAAATTCGAACTATACCACCGTGTTGTCGTTCCATTGAATTGCGACATGCTTCTGAGAGCTTTTACATTTGATTTTTATTTTTTTCTCCTTTTCAATGAACTTCCGGCCGAAATTTTTAGTTTGCACAGGCCCTACACGTTTTCAAATAAAATAAAAAATAATACTTGGCAGATACATCTTTTCAAACCAAAAATGTTGTCCCAGTATTACATATTGAAAAAAAGTCTTTCAAGTGGAACTAGGTTTTAATAAGTTTAAACAAGCCAATATTTGTCCAACTTTTTAAGACTCGTTCCAGGCATACACTGAAACGAAAAATATCGATTTTTATTTTCATTAGCTTTTCAAGCTTCACTGGCATAGTAACCATTTCCCAGATTAAATTTGTATTAGGATTTCGTCGTGTCGACAAACTGTTATCCGTGATAGGATATGTACTTTTTGTCAAATAACTCAATCTGTAGATGATATCTAGTAAGAGCTCTGATCCGGTCACGACTGAGACATAAAAGTAAAACAAAACAAGCAAAACGCTACAAGCAAAACGTCCGTTCATCCATCTTAACTTATCTTGACTTTGGAATTTATTTGAGTTAAAGCTGAGCAAGCTGCTCTCGAGGAAAATTCAACTTTTTGTATCTTTATGAACCATTTTTTAAATGAAGTATGGTGATTTATTCTTTCTGTATTTTAAAAGGAAGATTACTTTGCTTTTATCTCCTAAATGTTACCTTGTATCAAATGAGGTTATTTCGCATGACGGTAAAGAACAAAGATAGGAATCTCTAGAATAATTTATCAGTGTAAAAACCACAATACTCACGAGCTTCACTAAGTGGTTTTCTTTATGAAATTTCAGTAACAGTTCTACCGAATTTTCCGCAATCAAAGACGGTATTTCGTGACACATTTCATACTCCTTTTCCCTCTCTCTGTGAAATCCAACATGAAAGCGGATAATCCAAGAAAAGTGCGTTTCAAAATAATTAATGATCGATCATCCTTTCACAAAGCCCTTTGGCAGAGTTAGACTTGACGCCGATATTTTACAAACCGAGATAAAGAATATTCATAGCGGAGTTTATTTATTTAATCCAAAGAAAACACCGTAACTTCTTCAAACTATTCCTTTTAGTGAATTGCATTTTTCAAGAGTTTCATCCAAGTTTCACTCTTAAAAAAAGTATTCCATTCTCCAGACTTTTTCATCACCCGGAGAAACTTGAAACAGAATTAGAAAGAGAGAGAAGAGACCTTTTTGACATACATCAAAATCATATGAGGTCTGATGAACGATTCCGTGGTGATTGTCAGTCTCTATCGCGACAAAGTAATTAACTTCATTTTTTTTATGACTCGAAAATATACGACAAATGATTGAAAAGGCCTTAGGAATGAGATTTTAAAAACATGTTCAAGGGATATGAAATTTTTAAAATTTTTTTTAGCTAGCTTTTTCCTTCTCAAAAGTTCACTTTAACAGAGTCTTATAATACTGGATTGTTTAATACGATCGACAAGTCTCCAATTTTCCGATTTGAAACTCTTAGCAAAATAAATCTACGCTTCAGCTATAAAAGAAATGGTTCAGAAAGTCGCCTTATTGCAGCTATTACTACCACAGCCATTTTTGAACACAAGCCACAGGTGATAACTTATCAAAAAAAAGAAACGCCCGGTGGCCCTTAATTTCTTCTTTTTAAAAATAAATCTCTTTAATTTTTTTTCGAAATTAAAAAGGTTTCGAGCTAACAGTAGGAAAAATGAAGCGAGCAAGAAATAAAGAGGAGCGATTTCGTTCTGTTTCCCTATCAGCCATTAAAAGCGATGGTTTCTGTAATTTCTCATTCAAACTTTCTTTATTGCTCTTTCTTTGTTTATTTCCGATTTCTCTTGAAAAGTATTTGCTCGTAAAGCCTCCTTTCCAAGGGCAATGACAAGGACAAAAGACTTTTCTTCCCCATTTTAAACTTTACAAGCCTTCTGTTTAACTTGCTAAGAAATTATAAACTGTCCAACAAAAACCAGATGGTTTTGATCTTATTGAGAGAAACCGATCGCTTTCAGGCAAAAAAATCTGAAGAACTCTTTAATCAACCAACGACGTAATAACTTCGCCATTGTGAACGAAACAAGAGGTGTAATAACGTCGGTTAAACAAAACAATCTTCTTAGCTTAAAATACTTTGACCGGTTTCCTTTTGAGGTGAATCATATAATTCCAGGTTATGGTCGAGCTTTTCAAAACTCTTTTCCAAGTGCTTGCGGTTATAGCGAAACCAAAAAACCAGTCATAATGGAATTTTTAGAAAATTTTACAAAGTTTGAAATTAAAAAACTGCTTTAATAAAAGATTTATAAGCTAAAAAGGTATCGATCGAAAGTAACTATTAAATCGGAATTATCTTTTATACAAGCATGGTTATGGCGATTCTAGACCGAAAATCATAGTCCGTATAACTTCCTACGCTTTCAATCGTCATAAAAAATAGGAAGGAGGAAAGTTAATGATATAGATATTAGTCATTTTAGAATCAAACTTTACCACCGCTTCCCCGTTCCTTCGATAACATCTGCTTCGTTCATAAATTCTTTTTCTAATCAATAAGATTAAGAAAAGACTGAGGGATACGGTTATGGTTTTATAGAAATTTTCTTTTTTTCAGCGTTGGGGCGATTTATTAGATACGAAATACTAGGCGAACTAAAGTATAATAGAAGAATCTTCAGTTTAATATTATTCCAAAAAGTTTATGTTCGGTCATTCATTTTTTTGGGGAGGGGGGGGGGGCAATAATTTTATAAAATATTACATTGCTCATTACTTATACATTAGGAAGAATAAGTGGACCTAGTTCGTTCGAAAAGCGTCTACTTCCTACCTGCTTCCCAGCTCAAACGCAGACACTCTTCCCTTGTGGCGTTTTTAAACAACAAACTTGAAAAGCTATCATTTTTCCAGCTCCTTAATTATAATGAATTCTATTTTTTTCGCCAGCAATTCAGCATTCCAACTCAAAACACTTAAAATGAAAGAGGAAAAACCGATAAATATAAATTGAAACTATATTGAAAAGAACCAGAAATACTGAGAGAATACTCACGATTCCAGTGAAGATATTTTTAAATAAAAATCCTCAAAAAATTCCCTTCGTCCTATTTTTTCTTATAAATTCAAGGACGAATATTGTCTGAAAAAATAATCTTATTTCCTTTAGCAGCTTACATTGCTTGAAAAATCATGTAGATTCTGATATAAGCGGGATCGAAGGAAACCAAACTTCTTTCACAAAAACAAAGGGATTTCCAAGAAGAACAGTGGAACAGATGCGACGTTCCGACATTTTTTTTTCAAATCAGCCGGAAGTGAAGAAAAACGAAAAAAAAGATAAGTTGAAAATATTACATATTGTATTCTTTTCCTTTTTCCGAGAAGTATGAATGTAAGTTTTTGTCATGTAGTTTAACATGAACAATATTCTGACGTTGCGTGGAATTTTTTTGTCGTTTTCCGCGTCTGTGGTGCGCCAGCCTTGTCAAAGGAGATTTCTTTCCTTAAACTACTTTCATCTTCTCTCAATTCTCAAAATCGTATGCCTTTTTTGCTTTTTTACTCGCATTGTTATAAGCCGTCGTCACTTCATTGAATATAAATCTTTCCTTATTGTACCGACTGCACAAATCGGCGTTTTTCTTTTATTTATAATTTAAAATTTCAAAATATGCTACGGACTTTGTTTTCCTTCTTAGCAAAGGTCGAATATATCGTGCTTAGGCAAAACATTCGTGGGACGAATGCCGCGGAAACGTTGATAGCTAAGATTTTCGGTTGTTAAGATGAGGGAAGCCGTTTTTTTTTTTTTTGTTCTTCATGACCTATGCCTGAAACCTGCAGAGTTGAATTTTTTCCTGCGAGGTAAAAAAAACCCGGTCGCCGTCGCATATCTTTCTTGCCTTTAATCAAGACTGGCTTAAAATAGCTCGAGAAAATTAATCTAGGTCATATGTTGAAGATGCAACTTTCAGTTTTTTGTTTCTATCTCTCGTTTTGCCTTGAATGCTAATAATGTCGTACACACCCGTTTTGCAAGCACGAAACATTTTATGAAGAACAGCGGTGAAATATCATTGATGGACAACTTATTCTCAATTACCTAAAATAAAGCTCAAAAAAATATAACCTCTCATTTTTTATTTACAATGCACAATATAAACATTTCTAAGTTTTTTTTATTACGCGGAAGTTCATTGCTTCTCTTTAATGGAAGAATGCTTTTATTTATAGAGGAATTCTTTACTTATAAATGAGATAAATCGCGTTTTTTTACGCGCACGTTATTTCTTTAGAACAAGATTTAATCTAATAAACTCCCTCGTGCATCTTTTTTACTGTCGTCGAGTAAAGAAGAGGCAAGAAAAAAAAAGCTAAATCAGAAAAAATTCCTTAACTTAATTCTCGGATCAAATCCAAGAATAAAGTCATCCAATATGACTGGGATTTAGTTAATGTTAAGTACCAAATAAGTATTAATTTTTAGCCCTCTCGACTTGATTTATGATATCAGTTTTCGTTTCCCCCTGAAAAGATTTGTAGATAATGAAATGTCGACCAAGCTCTGTCGGGAGTAAACTTTTCCCTCATGTGTTTTGTACGGATTATTCGACCAAAACTTCATTTCCACAACACGTTCTCGGAAAACTTGTTTGTTTTTCTTCTTTGTTTTAAATCCTCTTAGCTATGCTTTCTTTCTCCATATTTAAGTAGAAAAATCTCCCAAATTACGTTTTTATTGCAAAATAATTTACAGAAATTGCGTCGTATTAGATGTCGGGTTCCGTTCACGTACCAGATCAATATCCTTATCCTCGTTTGATCTTATTGCATTGAAAAGATTAAAGCCTCGATTCCCTTATCGGGAAGAGAAAACCTTCCGAGAAAGATTCATGACTGCGGATAAATAACAGAATCTCAAAATCAAAGTTTTTGTTTCTCGAAAAACCAAACGGACTACGAAATTGAAGTTCGGCGGTTTCGATCAGTCACTTTTGAAAAACTTTTCCACTCTTCTGTATTCAGGCCAAGTTTTCAATTTATCCTTCTTGATCGGGGTTTTCGAATCGATATCTCAAACAAATATCGACTTTTTATTTTCACCAAGAGCTTGATCACGTCCGACCAAGCTCGACCTACAACCTTCTATTGAGCTGAAATTAAATGAAAGACGACAAGTCCCTCTTTTGCATTATGTTTCCGGAAAAACCGTGACACATTCAATAGGGAATGTCACCCTCTCGTAATCTGAAAATGTCAAGCATTTCAATTATCACAGTCCAACATAATGAAGTAGAACCAATCGTTCGGGACATAAAAATCATCGTTATAACGAATTCGCGTCATTTAACCTTTTTGCTAATCCCAAATTCTGATTTTGTTCGGGGGAACATTATTACAGACGAACGTGCAACCTTTAAAAATTGCCAGAATCATTCTAATCATGACCATTAATATTTCAAAAAATTTATCAAGAGATTGGATTGAAGATTACTTTCGAAAAAAGAAAGGAAAGTAATATCCATGCGAGGATCTGTTATAAAATGTAAGGTTGTGGAACAGTAAGTGGATAAGCGGGATGATTCCCTTCCCCCTCCTGATTTCATACTGTAACTAGTTTCGTTTCGGTGGTTTCATTATAAGGGATGGTACATGGCAATGGATATGAGGGTTACTTCCCTCTGTTCCCAGTTATCACGGATTATTTTAATCAAAGAGGGATCGACAAGAGTAATGCTCTTTTATATTCCGAATTACTAAATAACTTTTCTCTTCTTCAATAAAGTCATCTTTTCCTTAGAATTTATTCTTTCATTTTTTTTTTCATTGCTGACCATCTGTCGGAAAGGGATGCCTTTAAATCAGCTCAAGCAAAATTTTTAATTTTTTTCAAAAGATTTCCATTCGGCTTACAACTTCCTACTGTAGCTTAAGGCTTTAATTTCATTAATTACAGTTCATAATATGTAAAAGAATTTCTGAAAAATGGATTACGTTACTAGCTTAAAATTGCTGCTGGAAAATTATTCTGACTCTTTGAAAAGCGCCAAAAAATTATCTTATTCGATGATTCATTACAGGCAATTTGAAAAAGATCGATTCATAATTTAAGAAAATTCCAGACCATTATCAAGACAATATTCTTTTTATAAACTTCTTATCTAATAAGGGTTATAATATCATGTTTCTCTCCATTTTTATTTCTCCGCTTTTTTCTTCTGAAAGATCAAAATTTTTCCTATTCATTTGCTTTAAGACTATTCGTATAAGAATTTATAAGAAAAGTATTTTTCATTTTTATTGAGGAATTCATTTCTTTTTCTTCCAAAGGAAATCGTCCGTAAAACTTTCCCAGTTTCTTCTTCAGGAAACTCGCATAATTTTACTCGTATTTGATTATTATCGAAAGGGATCGGTGTTGCGTTCACCAATTACCCTGCGAGAAAGTCTGTTTGCTGTTTTTTTATTTTTAAAGTTAAGAAAAACAACAGACCCAAGATAGAGAGAAAAAGTATAAAATTTCTTTTGTTTTTTCTTACATTTTATTGTGGATAACTGAGATGGAAGGGAAAAAGGGAGAAAAAAGTCGTAGCTTGACCTCTTAATTAAGACCGGAAGTACCGAACTGTGCTATTCTAAACGAACTTGAAGCAGGCCGACTTCTAATATTAAATTAGGGCGCAGTCTAACTTGGCGACTTGTTACTACCCTTATTTTATGACGAGTCTTCTAATTTCTGTTCCGGAGTTCGTGTTCACTCGACCGGCAGAGATAGTACTCTCTCACAGGCTCCAAATTTATTTCTTGTTTTGCTTTCTGTTCTGGGTTATTTTTCGCTTCATGGATCAACGATCTATCACGATTCTATTTTAGCTTCCGACAAAAAAAATCTTGCGAAATCTATTTTCGTAGAAATCGACGGGTTATCACCTTTCTGAAATGATTCGAGCATTGTTCGGAATCGTATGAAAACAATATCAAAAACCGATAATCAGGTTTCCATCTCAAGCAAGTTGAATAGAACCGTTTTCACGAGAAAATGCATTTCTATTTTAAATGTTCGGAAAATGAATACGGCAAAAAAGTGACAGGATCAGAGAAATTTAGACCGTATACATGCAGATTTTTCAGGAAGTGTCAGCTGTGAAAATAAAAACACCTGTTTAAATATAAAACGATCAATTAAACGGCAAATGAGTTTCAAATGAACGGCGTTCGAATTTTTCATTTCATTTAGATACTGTCCAATTTAGTTGTTCCACGTAGAAATAAAATAAATGAAAACCAAGCAAAGAAACAATGCGACTTTATTCAGCGGATTTACCTTTATTATTAAAATTCTTTTCTTTTTTTTGTTTCGCAAAAAAAGCCGCAACAATACAGTGTTACGTATTTCATTACCTGCTTCCACGCATCTCCACCCTACGCATTTTCATTTAATATTAGTACTTTGAATGTCACAAATCCTTTTTAAAACATGATTCTTTTTGCTTAGTTAAAAACGAGTCAAACAAGTCTATTCGAGTCAATTTATTTTAAAATAAAAACTCAAAAAATTGACACACACAAGAAAACACATAATACACGAAAAACCCCGAAATCCTAAAATACATGAAATTGATACTGTTTCGAATTTAAAAAATTTCACTGCTTTGCCAATATTAGGTTTAAAAATTTGAAAGCGCTTGTAGAAGCTCGGTTTCCCCTTTTCTCCGTGAAGGTAACCGGCATAAATAAAAATTTCCATTCGAATCTTTATTTAAAAATGAATAGTGGCGAAACAGGACAGGTTAAGAATATAAGGAAAAAAACTGTAGTATAAAGTTGCACCAGAGGTGTATTTTTCGAACGCTGAAAAACTTTGGGAGAAAAATAATCACGGTTATTTTTTCGGATGGAATTCCCTTGCGAGAACAGTTCTCGAACAAAGCGAGTTAATTAAATGATGGTAGAAACCACAATTTAACTCCCAGAAGTCCTTGCGGTTCAGTATCTCATTGAAATTGTAATTTAGTTAAGGATTTAACTGATTTCTAACGTAGAATTTCATCATGGTCAATTTTACTCTAATTTCGATAATATCATTAAAATAAAGGATGTAATTTGTTAAAGGTATGAAAAGTGTTTCACGGCTAATATTTAAACAGTTATTACAATAAAGGGTTCAAACTAAAGCTTTCAATGCCTATTGTTTTATAGTAACGAGTTTTACCTGTAATTTCGTTTTTAATTGTCATCATTTGATATAGAATGTCAATTTTTTAGAACCCCACTACTCAAGAAAAAATGGGGTTAAAATTTTCAAAAAAAAATCTAAATATTAGCCTATTTTTTCAATTAAATTAATAACGATTTTTTTTCCATTCAAAATTCTTAACAAACTATAGTAACAAAAAAAATGAAGAAGTTTTTCCGCATAAAATTTCCAAGACGAAACAAAGAATAACAAAATTTAAAAAATGTGATCTCATTTGTTAGGGTTAAGTTTTTGGAGAAGTCATTTTAACATAGAGCGATAATTAAGGGATAGGAAAAGGGTGAAAGGGTGAGAAATCCCTCGTAATATTAGCCCTGGTTGTAACAGATGTCGCACAAATCCACGATGCAGTACAATCGCTAATTCAGTCTTTCGGTTCCTTGAGCGTAACATGAGATATTCGTGAAACTAATTCCTAAAATTACTTTTAGGTTATACATTGAATAAATTGTAATTTCCACTAATTAATGAATTAATGAATTAATTAATTAATATAAGATACGTGAAAAGGTTGCCGTCCTTCCTCTTAATCAAGGCTTTTTAAGTTTATTATGAAAATGTTGGATGAAAGTGTAGTCATTTTTTTGTTTCGAAAAGTGCACGAATAGGAGTCAAGTGTTCTAACCAAAAATGTAAAATTCTATAAAGTGCGGAAGAAGGAGCAAAGAGGCAAAAAATTGATAAAAAATTTTAAATAAAATCTGTTTAATTTTTGTGTATTGTATGTCTTTGAAGTTTTTAGTGGTGAAAGACCCAGAAAATATATGAAAGTCAGCAGGAGGAAGGGGGAAATTAATGCTCAACTGTCAGTCACCGGCGACGATGTTCAATGGGTGTGCACCAGCGAATATCTTAGATACTAGCTGAATGATACATCGAACTATACCTACGAAATTATAACTTTTACCAAGCAATCAGCTCTAAGAGCCTTAGTTAAAAAAAGGTCTCATCCTCAAACTAAGAATTCAAATTGTTATGTGTCTTTAATGATTCCCGTTCTTTTTATGGACAAAGAAGTGGACATTGACCAGGGTTCTAAAAAGGAAAATTGGAGGTTTTAGCGTAGTGGCTTTACTGCCACCCATTGACTGACAAGGCGACAAATTCAGAGGTGCTGAATCGTGTGAACAAGATGGTGGCGCCAAGAGGTGCAGAATGAGGAATACTGATACTTGAAAGTTATCATGAAAGCGAAGATAGAGGGGCAAAGCAGGCCAGGCAGAAGGAAATCTCGTGACTCAGGAATTTAAGCGACTGGTTTGAATCGAATTCCACGTCGCTTTTCCGGGAGGCTGGATTCAAGATGCGAGTCGCTTTGATGATGGCCAACCTTCGCCGAGACGGCACATTAAAAAGAGAATGATAAAGCTGAGAGCAATCAAACAAACGTTTGCTTAAAAAACGTTTTGTCTTTCTATTTTTTTCTAAAAATTGGGGCATAAACTAGCGTGAAAAAAAACTTTTTGACTTTTTCTTCACTAAAAATCCTTCTTAATTTTAAAAAGGATTTTGAACTTTCATATTTTGAGAAGTTTCTAAATCGGCGACCAAAGCAATGTTGATAACACTTTCGATAGTACTTCAAACTCCAGTGTTATATTTTCAAGGGGATCATTTTTTCTTGAAGGTTTAGATGAAATATACCTTTTGAAATGAAAGGACAGAACAAACTTATAATGTAATATCATTTGATTTTAAAAAACAGGCAGTATCAATTAATACGACTCGTTTATTTAATAAAGAAGCTTTATCTGATTGATCAAAGAAAAGCGTTTGTATTGTCGATTAATATTGAGGGTCAAAACAAAGAACAGGAAGTTGTAATCCCTCTTAGATTTAAAAACTTCTTCTAATTTAACGTGTTGAGTTTCCCTCCTCATCAGTATTCATGTCAGTTTACTGTAAAATATTTTAGTGTAAATAAAAAATAAAGTTATTCAAGGGACGTCAACTTGAACAAGACTGATGCAGACTAGGGAATCAAATTATAACTTGTGTGCCTTGTTTGTGCATTATACGACGAAGGGAAACTTCCTCTTGATATTGCTTTATCTGAGAGATATTTAAGCTATGCAATAAAAAAACAAAATACCTTTTTTATACTCTTCGATGTAATACGAGAATATATTGGATTTGTCGACGACCTATTTTCTGTACCATCTTCTCATATATCTCAAAAATAAATTTTTTTTTTTTCATAAAACATCTGCAAAAAATAAATATTTGTTCAGTCGTGTAATTTTAGCTAAACCTTTGGATATGAAATAACATTGCTTCCGTTCGATAAGAATAGCTCAAAAACTCGCTAACGGTCCAAATGATGATGAAGATAAAACACTTTTGTCTAAAATTTCATTTTTGATTGAACTTCATATCTAAAGATAGAAAGGTGAGAGGCAAAGAGATAGGAAAGGGTGAAATCTCTCTGTTACTTGTGCTCCATCAGGCAGAAAATAACAAAAGTAAACGTCTAAAATATGAGAGACGAAATTCAGCCTAGAGGATCTCATCAGAAATTCAACAGACGAAACTTTGAAACTAATTCCTAACGATGTTATCTTATATACATATATTACATATCGTCCAATATTTTACATTCGTGATAATATAAGTACGGTTAATGGATCGTGGTTAACCTTCTTTGCCGTTTTCATCAAGGTTTTTACAAATGATACCGTAACAATTTTAAAGAGCATAGCAGGAAAGGGAAAACAATAGGTTTGCCCATGGTAATTCCTTTTCCTATTTTTTTCTTTTCACCAATTACTAGAACATAAGAATAATTAAAACTTCAACTTGTCTTCAGCTTGTATACAAGAACCCAAACTCGATCACGCTTAACAAAGTTTATTAAATTAGTCTACTTTCGCTGACAACAACTACTTACGAGCTAAATAATTTTCGCAAGATGTAGCAATCCTTTAAATAAAGCTCTTCTTAAAATCAATTTTTCCACCCCCGTTCGTCTTCTTGAAGAACGAAATAAAGGAAAAACAACCAGCTTATTTGAAAAATCAACCTGAATTTTGATTTTTAACTTTATACAGAAAATAAAAAGCATAATGTGCCAAGATTCAATATTATGACTCGACCTTTTTGCCAGGGGATACAATTACTCTCTTCTACGCAATCGATAGATTTCATACAACATTCTCAATCAATAACTCAAATTCATTCAAAATGATAACATTTTAATTAAACGAAAAGTCAAAGGAAAGGCTGTTGCTTTCCCACAACTGATTATACGATGAACCGATTTAGGACAGAAAAATTCAACGGTTAAATTATTTGAAATGACAATTTGTCAGGGTTGTTCTTTACGCATTTTCTTCGAGAAAGTTAATGAAGTTCCCAAAAACCAAAAGAAGAAAGAAAAAGAATTAGAATTATATTAGGACCGTCGCAAAGGGAAAGACATTGTTATTCAGAATGTACGCCGTGAATTGAGCTTTTGTAGACTATTCTTCAACATAATTGTATTAGGAGGGATGAATACTAGGGTTGGTATGACGCGCACGCTTTCTTGTCACCCCTGTAACTCGTTGCCGTTAAACTTTTCGAAATTTCTCACTTCGATGATACACTTTTTGATAACTAAACACTTCGACGGAAGCGTTTTATCGAATACATTTTCAACGATGTGTTTCCGTCGAAATTAAACCTTTCCCGAGGCTCGATCATTCCCATTCTCAGTAATTACGTTTGAATTAGAGAAGTGGTTTCGCTTACTGAGTGAAACTTTATCCCAACTTTAATTTTTCCCTTTCCGTCAAAGCTAACGGGCAACTTTGACGTGACGATTTTGGCCGTTTTGCTTATCGGAGGGGAACGCTCGATGCAGAGGACCTGCAGGAAAAGTAAAAAGGTGTTTTCGGAGTGAACAAATAAATTGCTAGACGTTTAACCGACCGTCGACTCATAATAGAGCTTCATTTCTTCTTGTGATCACTAAACATTAATCTAATTTCATCTTATCTTGAAAGCTTTTCCTCAGGAACATTAATGATTTCTTTTCCCATTATCCATCTGTCGCAAGTATTGAAATGATTCGGTCCCGTTTTCTCGACTTTTTTCATTTATTTCTTTTCCTTTTTACCTTTCGTTGAAAAAAAATGGGTTTGAAAAAGGCAATGCTATATATTTTCTGCTTTTTTAAAACTCGTTAAAAAAAATGGATAAATCGCTTGCTATGAGCCATCTTGATGTCTTTGACAAAATTTCAGATAGCCAATACATGTTCATTGAACGAAACGAGTAGTTGCTCTCCTGTTATACTGTGAATGAAAACTAAGGTGAATATTAAATTGTATAAGCATTAAAAAGTTAACCTTCCGCAATATGCCTCATTAATTTTCAAAGGGACATTACAGCCCTAAAAATTAAATACTTTTTGAAGCACAATCTCTACTGCGATGCACTTCATTCAGTCGAGGTGATGAGGTGTAATTTTGTTTATTATTCCTCTTTGCACGCTCATGAATGCTTTAAATCCGACTTGATTGTAAAATGTGTTGACGGCATTCGTTTATTAAACTAATATTTTTTTTTTGAAAATTTTCTTACTGAAATTCTCTCTTTTCTGAGCGTCTTCGTCTTCTTTTTCCACAATTCTGAGATCTCATGGTCTGTTTGTTTTGAAGTCCATATATTGTAACGACGATACTAAAAAATTCAGCGAGCGTTCAGGGACTGGACCAGGGAAAAAAATAGGTACCAGTGTTTAGTGAACATTTCCAAAATCCTTGCGTAAACGAAAAAAAGCTTGTTTTCTTGTTAGAGACCGGGATGGCGTCTTTTTCTCTCTACCATTTTAATTACAGAAATAAAAGCGGACACATTAATCACCTATTCTCAGCCATGAAATACCGTCCACTTCAAATGGCAGAAAATTAACTTTGTAAGGAAAGAAGAAGGAGAAGGGTGAAAATTGTTAAGCACTAAATTCACTTTAGCTTCTAATTGGAATTCAGACAGGCCAAGTAAAGATATTCTATGGTATTGATATAGGTCTACGGCTTTTAGCGCTGAAGAAGTCATTCAAACTTTCAAGTGTTAACTGGGGATTATTTGTTTTTAGCCATCTTTGTCTCTGCATTATTAAGTCTCGTTAGATTTTATATACTTGTTTTTAATTCTACTTTTCTAATCGTTCTTTATTTTGATCATCTTTTGTCTTTTCTATCTATTTTGTTTAAGCTCTCCATTTTCTTTATTCCTTTCTCGCTCTTCGAATTGTAAACATGTTATTTTTTATTTTTGAATATATATATATTTTTTTTTTAAGAATTATTTAACCAAGGAATATTTACGGGTTATGGGCCCAGTTTTACGAGCGCTATTTGCCTTATCATCGTTCTAGTTACGGAATTTTATAAAACAGCAAAAAGATTTTTAATTGTCAAAAGCACAATCGATTACGTCATCGAATAAGGAAGTTAAATTTGGATGATCAATTAACAGGATTGAATTGGATATTATTATTATCTATTATTGGAAATGACTGCAGAAAAGAAGTATGGAATCACGCCTTTTAATGGCGAAAATTTCGATTTATGGAAATTTAGGATAACACGAGTTTTTGAAGAAGAGCAATTGATCGGAACTTTGCATAGAAGGATGAATTATGAACGAGGACCTGAAAAGCGAGCTGATTTAAAGGCGATTAATATATTGACCGTGTGCGTAACCGATAAGATATTAGAATTGATCATGAATAAAGAAACGGCTTTTGATATGATGGAAGTGCTGGTGAAACATTTCGAGAAAAAAGGATTAGCCGGTCAGTTAGGCCTAAGAAAGGAGTTGATGGGTTTGAAAATGTTAGAAAAACAAGATTTGGAGGAACACTTTCAAAAGTTTGAAACCATATGTCGAAAAATTAAAGCAACGGGAGCTGAGCTCAATGAAGATCAAATTAAATGCCAATTACTTCTCAGCCTACCTGACTCCTTTAGTGCGATCAAAACAGTTATTGAAAATTTGCCAGATGAGTTGCAGTCTTTGGAAGAGATCAAGAGGAGATTAAAAAATGAAAGCGAAAGAAAGAAGCAAGAGTTACAAGAAGAAACGCATAGGAATGTAGTAAGCAGTAACAATTTTGTATTTAATGCAAGTCGTTTTAATGGAAAAGGTCAGAGAATGAGTAACAATTATCAAAGAGGTAATAACAATCGTGGAAATAATAGGTATGGAAATTTTCAAACAAATTTTAGAAATCTTAGAAATCGAGATAATTTTAATTTCAATCGCGGCAATCCCAGGAATCTTGATCGGAATTTTGGAAATTTTAATCGAGATAATGCAAGTTTTAATCATTTTAATCGAAATTTCCGAAATCCTAACTTTAGAAATCAGAATCCAAATAGGAATTTCCAAAATTTCAGAAATACTAATTTTAAGAATTTTAATCGTCAAAATCGGTCAAATGAATATTTTGAAAGCAGAAATCGGCCAAATGAGAATGATTTGAATCCTTTCAATCGTCGTCAATTTAATTCTCAATTGAATTCTCAATGTAATAATGTTAACGCAATCGCGAATAATATTAAGTTGCCTTTGAACGATGTTGATGAATCTTCAGAACAGGATTCTAAAATAATTTTTAATGTCGAGATTGAAAGTAATGAAATTAATTTAACAGATAATTTAGAATTTGACAAACTGCAGTTTTACGCAGATTCTGCTTGCACGGATCATCTAATTAATTCCAAAAATTATTATGCCACTTATCTTGAATTTGAAAAGCCCTTGTTGATTGCTGTGGCTAAAGAGAAACATTATATTGAAGCTTTCGGTATTGGAACTATCAAGGGTAAGACTGATTTAGGCAATGGATGATTTAGCCGTTAAAAAAAAAAAAAAAAAAAAAAAAAAAAAAAAAAAAAAAAAAAAAAAAAAAAAAAAAATCCACTCCATGCTTTTGATTGAAACCACGCGCCACTAAACGTGCCTTATAACGAAGCTCACCCTTTTCGTGCGGCTTTAATGAAAAAACCCATTTTGAATCTATAACCTGACAATCAGGTAAAGGCTTAACTAAATGCCAAGTTTTATTTACGTCAATAGAATCCAATTCCCTTGAAATTGCTGCACGCCAGTGTTCAGCATCAGGTCTTGATACAGCATCGACATAATCTTTAGGGACATCATTAGCAAATGAGACTGCATCAAAAACCATTGCTCCAATTTCTGAGACTTTACTTTCATCACTAACAAATTGACTCTCAGTAATATTCAAACCATCAATTGTAGGCAGAATATGCTCTTGAAATTTTACATCTCGTCCAAAAACAACCTTTTTTCGTTCAATTGACCACAATCTATATCCACTTGAACAATACCCTATAAAAATACACGACTCAGTTTTTGGACTGAATTTCAGCCTGAACTGTTTTGGTACAAGTAAGAAGGCTAAACATCCAAATACTTTTAAGTAAGATAAATCTGGCATCTTGCCATACCACAGAGACGAAGGTGTTGCTAAACCTCTTGTCGTATCATTAAAGGGTAACCGATTATAGACATAAGCTGCAACGTTGATCGCTTCACTCCAGAAAGACAAGGGTAAATTCGAATGACACAACATTGTCCTAGCCATTTCAACTAATGTCCTATTAAATCTTTCGGCTTTACCATTTTGGTTCGGACAATATGGCATTGAATAATCTATCTCAATTCCCCTTCGGTTACAAAAATCTAAAAACTCTTTTGAAATATTAACCCTACTCCTATCGCATCTAAGTACAGAGATGGAATCAGAAAAACGTGCAGACACTCGGCTGTAATAATTATCAAAACATCTCAAAACAACATCCTTATCTTTGCTCGGAATTATATAAACCACGGTAAAGTTTGAAAAATCATCGATAAATGTGATGAAATAATTCCCCCCATCATAAGATTGAGGAGTGACGGCTCTCATCGTTCTATCAACATCTGAACGACGAAAGCCATTTTCAACTAAATATTCATTGAAAGTTTGATTCCAGCACCTGGCAGCTTGCCGAAGACCATACAGGCTTTTGTCTAACTTATAAACCATCCCTTTTGGAACCTCTACACCTTGAGGAGGGTACATGAAGATATCCTCATCAAGTTTGCCATTTAAGAAAGCAGTTTTGACATCTAGTTGCAGAAAATAAAATAAATTCTGGACTCCTATACTGAGTAGAATTCTAATAGTTTGCATTGCTGCAACCGGGGAATACACCTCGAAAAAATCCACTCCATGCTTTTGATTGAAACCACGCGCCACTAAACGTGCCTTATAACGAAGCTCACCCTTTTCGTGCGGCTTTAATGAAAAAACCCATTTTGAATCTATAACCTGACAATCAGGTAAAGGCTTAACTAAATGCCAAGTTTTATTTACGTCAATAGAATCCAATTCCCTTGAAATTGCTGCACGCCAGTGTTCAGCATCAGGTCTTGATACAGCATCGACATAATCTTTAGGGACATCATTAGCAAATGAGACTGCATCAAAAACCATTGCTCCAATTTCTGAGACTTTACTTTCATCACTAACAAATTGACTCTCAGTAATATTCAAACCATCAATTGTAGGCAGAATATGCTCTTGAAATTTTACATCTCGTCCAAAAACAACCTTTTTTCGTTCAATTGACCACAATCTATATCCACTTGAACAATACCCTATAAAAATACACGACTCAGTTTTTGGACTGAATTTCAGCCTGAACTGTTTTGGTACAAGTAAGAAGGCTAAACATCCAAATACTTTTAAGTAAGATAAATCTGGCATCTTGCCATACCACAGAGACGAAGGTGTTGCTAAACCTCTTGTCGTATCATTAAAGGGTAACCGATTATAGACATAAGCTGCAACGTTGATCGCTTCACTCCAGAAAGACAAGGGTAAATTCGAATGACACAACATTGTCCTAGCCATTTCAACTAATGTCCTATTAAATCTTTCGGCTTTACCATTTTGGTTCGGACAATATGGCATTGAATAATCTATCTCAATTCCCCTTCGGTTACAAAAATCTAAAAACTCTTTTGAAATATTAACCCTACTCCTATCGCATCTAAGTACAGAGATGGAATCAGAAAAACGTGCAGACACTCGGCTGTAATAATTATCAAAACATCTCAAAACAACATCCTTATCTTTGCTCGGAATTATATAAACCACGGTAAAGTTTGAAAAATCATCGATAAATGTGATGAAATAATTCCCCCCATCATAAGATTGAGGAGTGATTGGTCCTGACAAATCAGTGTGTATAATCTGTAAAACCCTTAAACTTCTCATTCGAGTTTTATACGGAAGAGCATGCATCTTTCCCTGAATACATTCTGTGCACTCTATATCTGAAGATAAAAGATTATCAGGATATCCTCGAACAACTTGTGACTTTGAAAGGAGAGTCAAAGAATTCAAAGAAGCTTTGCTTACATGACCGAGCCTTTGATGCCATAAAATCGCTGGTGAAATAACTAGACTACATTCCATTTTCTTTTGAACTAGTTTGATGAAAGCTTTTCAAATGAAAGACCAAGGAATACTTCGAAATTTCCTAGGTTTAGAAATAAATTATGACCACTCTGCAGGTGAAATGAAAATCTCTCAACGAGCTTATACAGAGAAGGTATTACGTCGCTTCAATTTTTACGATTGCGCACCCGTTGAAACCCCTATTGAAGCAAAGTTGGATTTGGAGGATCAGCTTGAGAAAGAAAATATTAGTGAACAAACTTCTTCCACTTTATCTAAGCCTGAAAAGTCTAAATATCCTATTCGTGAACTCATTGGTTGTTTGATGTATTTAATGCTTTCTACTCGACCGGACATTTCATTTGCGGTTCATTTCTTTACTAGGTACTTAGAATCTACCTCAAAAATTGTATGGACACATTTAACTCGTATTCTAAGATATCTTCAAGGGACTCTTGATTTAGGTCTTCTTTATAAACGATCATCTAGTACTTCTAATGACTCTTTAATTCCTTTAATTGGTTATGCGGATTCCGATTGGGGTTCCGATCGAAAAGATCGGAAGTCAATCTCAGGTTATTGTTTCACTTTAAATTCTAATTTAATTATATGGAAAACTAAAAAGCAAACTTCAGTTGCGATATCTTCTGCAGAAGCAGAGGTTCAATGCTTAGCTGCCTGTATTTCTGAATCACTTTGGATTAAGCGTCTATTAAAAAATGATTTAAACATTTGCATTACTTATGTACCAATTCATGAAGATAATAAGTCAGCAATTAGTATTGTTGAAAATCCGCAGAACGTAAAACGAGTTAAGCATATTGATATTAAAGTACATTTTCTGAATGATTTGCTGATTAAAGATGAAATAAGATTGGTTTATTGCCCGACATCCTCTCAATTAGCCGACGTCTTCACAAAAGCATTAAATAGGGTGCTATTTTTAAAATTCCGTAACCAGCTCGTAACAGCACTATGAATTTTTTTTATGATTATTTGTAACTCTACTCTATATTAATTTTATTTTGATTTTGTAATCTCCAGCAATGACAAATCGGTTCAGACTATCATTTAATCTTTTAATCATTTATTTTTAATCTTTTGCGATTTGTCATTGAGGGGGAGCGTTAGATTTTATATACTTGTTTTTAATTCTACTTTTCTAATCGTTCTTTATTTTGATCATCTTTTGTCTTTTCTATCTATTTTGTTTAAGCTCTCCATTTTCTTTATTCCTTTCTCGCTCTTCGAATTGTAAACATGTTATTTTTTATTTTTGAATATATATATATTTTTTTTTTAAGAATTATTTAACCAAGGAATATTTACGGGTTATGGGCCCAGTTTTACGAGCGCTATTTGCCTTATCATCGTTCTAGTTACGGAATTTTATAAAACAGCAAAAAGATTTTTAATTGTCAAAAGTACAATCGATTACGTCATCGAATAAGGAAGTTAAATTTGGATGATCAATTAACAGGATTGAATTGGATATTATTATTATCTATTATTGGAAATGACTGCAGAAAAGAAGTATGGAATCACGCCTTTTAATGGCGAAAATTTCGATTTATGGAAATTTAGGATAACACGAGTTTTTGAAGAAGAGCAATTGATCGGAACTTTGCATAGAAGGATGAATTATGAACGAGGACCTGAAAAGCGAGCTGATTTAAAGGCGATTAATATATTGACCGTGTGCGTAACCGATAAGATATTAGAATTGATCATGAATAAAGAAACGGCTTTTGATATGATGGAAGTGCTGGTGAAACATTTCGAGAAAAAAGGATTAGCCGGTCAGTTAGGCCTAAGAAAGGAGTTGATGGGTTTGAAAATGTTAGAAAAACAAGATTTGGAGGAACACTTTCAAAAGTTTGAAACCATATGTCGAAAAATTAAAGCAACGGGAGCTGAGCTCAATGAAGATCAAATTAAATGCCAATTACTTCTCAGCCTACCTGACTCCTTTAGTGCGATCAAAACAGTTATTGAAAATTTGCCAGATGAGTTGCAGTCTTTGGAAGAGATCAAGAGGAGATTAAAAAATGAAAGCGAAAGAAAGAAGCAAGAGTTACAAGAAGAAACGCATAGGAATGTAGTAAGCAGTAACAATTTTGTATTTAATGCAAGTCGTTTTAATGGAAAAGGTCAGAGAATGAGTAACAATTATCAAAGAGGTAATAACAATCGTGGAAATAATAGGTATGGAAATTTTCAAACAAATTTTAGAAATCTTAGAAATCGAGATAATTTTAATTTCAATCGCGGCAATCCCAGGAATCTTGATCGGAATTTTGGAAATTTTAATCGAGATAATGCAAGTTTTAATCATTTTAATCGAAATTTCCGAAATCCTAACTTTAGAAATCAGAATCCAAATAGGAATTTCCAAAATTTCAGAAATACTAATTTTAAGAATTTTAATCGTCAAAATCGGTCAAATGAATATTTTGAAAGCAGAAATCGGCCAAATGAGAATGATTTGAATCCTTTCAATCGTCGTCAATTTAATTCTCAATTGAATTCTCAATGTAATAACCGTTGCCTAAGCCCGTTGCCTTTTTTCCTGATCTATTCCCATAAATCGAAATTTCCGAAATCCTAACTTTAGAAATCAGAATCCAAATAGGAATTTCCAAAATTTCAGAAATACTAATTTTAAGAATTTTAATCGTCAAAATCGGTCAAATGAATATTTTGAAAGCAGAAATCGGCCAAATGAGAATGATTTGAATCCTTTCAATCGTCGTCAATTTAATTCTCAATTGAATTCTCAATGTAATAATGTTAACGCAATCGCGAATAATATTAAGTTGCCTTTGAACGATGTTGATGAATCTTCAGAACAGGATTCTAAAATAATTTTTAATGTCGAGATTGAAAGTAATGAAATTAATTTAACAGATAATTTAGAATTTGACAAACTGCAGTTTTACGCAGATTCTGCTTGCACGGATCATCTAATTAATTCCAAAAATTATTATGCCACTTATCTTGAATTTGAAAAGCCCTTGTTGATTGCTGTGGCTAAAGAGAAACATTATATTGAAGCTTTCGGTATTGGAACTATCAAGGGTAAGACTGATTTAGGCAATGGAGTAGTAACATCGGTAATCATTCAGAATGTATTGTTCGCACCAACCTTACGCCGCAATTTGTTGTCAGTAAAGTGTCTTACTAAAAGAGGCCTGGAGGTAGTTTTTACGAATGATGGGGTTAAGATTTTAAATAATAAGATTTGTATTTGCAAAGGATATGCAACTCCTAATAATTTATATTGCGTTGCTCTTCAAGTTCAAAAGAAAATGGAATGTAGTCTAGTTATTTCACCAGCGATTTTATGGCATCAAAGGCTCGGTCATGTAAGCAAAGCTTCTTTGAATTCTTTGACTCTCCTTTCAAAGTCACAAGTTGTTCGAGGATATCCTGATAATCTTTTATCTTCAGATATAGAGTGCACAGAATGTATTCAGGGAAAGATGCATGCTCTTCCGTATAAAACTCGAATGAGAAGTTTAAGGGTTTTACAGATTATACACACTGATTTGTCAGGACCAATCACTCCTCAATCTTATGATGGGGGGAATTATTTCATCACATTTATCGATGATTTTTCAAACTTTACCGTGGTTTATATAATTCCGAGCAAAGATAAGGATGTTGTTTTGAGATGTTTTGATAATTATTACAGCCGAGTGTCTGCACGTTTTTCTGATTCCATCTCTGTACTTAGATGCGATAGGAGTAGGGTTAATATTTCAAAAGAGTTTTTAGATTTTTGTAACCGAAGGGGAATTGAGATAGATTATTCAATGCCATATTGTCCGAACCAAAATGGTAAAGCCGAAAGATTTAATAGGACATTAGTTGAAATGGCTAGGACAATGTTGTGTCATTCGAATTTACCCTTGTCTTTCTGGAGTGAAGCGATCAACGTTGCAGCTTATGTCTATAATCGGTTACCCTTTAATGATACGACAAGAGGTTTAGCAACACCTTCGTCTCTGTGGTATGGCAAGATGCCAGATTTATCTTACTTAAAAGTATTTGGATGTTTAGCCTTCTTACTTGTACCAAAACAGTTCAGGCTGAAATTCAGTCCAAAAACTGAGTCGTGTATTTTTATAGGGTATTGTTCAAGTGGATATAGATTGTGGTCAATTGAACGAAAAAAGGTTGTTTTTGGACGAGATGTAAAATTTCAAGAGCATATTCTGCCTACAATTGATGGTTTGAATATTACTGAGAGTCAATTTGTTAGTGATGAAAGTAAAGTCTCAGAAATTGGAGCAATGGTTTTTGATGCAGTCTCATTTGCTAATGATGTCCCTAAAGATTATGTCGATGCTGTATCAAGACCTGATGCTGAACACTGGCGTGCAGCAATTTCAAGGGAATTGGATTCTATTGACGTAAATAAAACTTGGCATTTAGTTAAGCCTTTACCTGATTGTCAGGTTATAGATTCAAAATGGGTTTTTTCATTAAAGCCGCACGAAAAGGGTGAGCTTCGTTATAAGGCACGTTTAGTGGCGCGTGGTTTCAATCAAAAGCATGGAGTGGATTTTTTCGAGGTGTATTCCCCGGTTGCAGCAATGCAAACTATTAGAATTCTACTCAGTATAGGAGTCCAGAATTTATTTTATTTTCTGCAACTAGATGTCAAAACTGCTTTCTTAAATGGCAAACTTGATGAGGATATCTTCATGTACCCTCCTCAAGGTGTAGAGGTTCCAAAAGGGATGGTTTATAAGTTAGACAAAAGCCTGTATGGTCTTCGGCAAGCTGCCAGGTGCTGGAATCAAACTTTCAATGAATATTTAGTTGAAAATGGCTTTCGTCGTTCAGATGTTGATAGAACGATGAGAGCCGTCACTCCTCAATCTTATGATGGGGGGAATTATTTCATCACATTTATCGATGATTTTTCAAACTTTACCGTGGTTTATATAATTCCGAGCAAAGATAAGGATGTTGTTTTGAGATGTTTTGATAATTATTACAGCCGAGTGTCTGCACGTTTTTCTGATTCCATCTCTGTACTTAGATGCGATAGGAGTAGGGTTAATATTTCAAAAGAGTTTTTAGATTTTTGTAACCGAAGGGGAATTGAGATAGATTATTCAATGCCATATTGTCCGAACCAAAATGGTAAAGCCGAAAGATTTAATAGGACATTAGTTGAAATGGCTAGGACAATGTTGTGTCATTCGAATTTACCCTTGTCTTTCTGGAGTGAAGCGATCAACGTTGCAGCTTATGTCTATAATCGGTTACCCTTTAATGATACGACAAGAGGTTTAGCAACACCTTCGTCTCTGTGGTATGGCAAGATGCCAGATTTATCTTACTTAAAAGTATTTGGATGTTTAGCCTTCTTACTTGTACCAAAACAGTTCAGGCTGAAATTCAGTCCAAAAACTGAGTCGTGTATTTTTATAGGGTATTGTTCAAGTGGATATAGATTGTGGTCAATTGAACGAAAAAAGGTTGTTTTTGGACGAGATGTAAAATTTCAAGAGCATATTCTGCCTACAATTGATGGTTTGAATATTACTGAGAGTCAATTTGTTAGTGATGAAAGTAAAGTCTCAGAAATTGGAGCAATGGTTTTTGATGCAGTCTCATTTGCTAATGATGTCCCTAAAGATTATGTCGATGCTGTATCAAGACCTGATGCTGAACACTGGCGTGCAGCAATTTCAAGGGAATTGGATTCTATTGACGTAAATAAAACTTGGCATTTAGTTAAGCCTTTACCTGATTGTCAGGTTATAGATTCAAAATGGGTTTTTTCATTAAAGCCGCACGAAAAGGGTGAGCTTCGTTATAAGGCACGTTTAGTGGCGCGTGGTTTCAATCAAAAGCATGGAGTGGATTTTTTCGAGGTGTATTCCCCGGTTGCAGCAATGCAAACTATTAGAATTCTACTCAGTATAGGAGTCCAGAATTTATTTTATTTTCTGCAACTAGATGTCAAAACTGCTTTCTTAAATGGCAAACTTGATGAGGATATCTTCATGTACCCTCCTCAAGGTGTAGAGGTTCCAAAAGGGATGGTTTATAAGTTAGACAAAAGCCTGTATGGTCTTCGGCAAGCTGCCAGGTGCTGGAATCAAACTTTCAATGAATATTTAGTTGAAAATGGCTTTCGTCGTTCAGATGTTGATATCTGCCTTTACGTTAATCGTAGAAATAATGTTAATCATTATCTTCTCCTTTATGTTGACGACATAATTTTGTGTGGTCCGGATTTGAATTATTTGAATTGTATTAAAACTATTTTTCGAGGTGTATTCCCCGGTTGCAGCAATGCAAACTATTAGAATTCTACTCAGTATAGGAGTCCAGAATTTATTTTATTTTCTGCAACTAGATGTCAAAACTGCTTTCTTAAATGGCAAACTTGATGAGGATATCTTCATGTACCCTCCTCAAGGTGTAGAGGTTCCAAAAGGGATGGTTTATAAGTTAGACAAAAGCCTGTATGGTCTTCGGCAAGCTGCCAGGTGCTGGAATCAAACTTTCAATGAATATTTAGTTGAAAATGGCTTTCGTCGTTCAGATGTTGATATCTGCCTTTACGTTAATCGTAGAAATAATGTTAATCATTATCTTCTCCTTTATGTTGACGACATAATTTTGTGTGGTCCGGATTTGAATTATTTGAATTGTATTAAAACTAGTTTGATGAAAGCTTTTCAAATGAAAGACCAAGGAATACTTCGAAATTTCCTAGGTTTAGAAATAAATTATGACCACTCTGCAGGTGAAATGAAAATCTCTCAACGAGCTTATACAGAGAAGGTATTACGTCGCTTCAATTTTTACGATTGCGCACCCGTTGAAACCCCTATTGAAGCAAAGTTGGATTTGGAGGATCAGCTTGAGAAAGAAAATATTAGTGAACAAACTTCTTCCACTTTATCTAAGCCTGAAAAGTCTAAATATCCTATTCGTGAACTCATTGGTTGTTTGATGTATTTAATGCTTTCTACTCGACCGGACATTTCATTTGCGGTTCATTTCTTTACTAGGTACTTAGAATCTACCTCAAAAATTGTATGGACACATTTAACTCGTATTCTAAGATATCTTCAAGGGACTCTTGATTTAGGTCTTCTTTATAAACGATCATCTAGTACTTCTAATGACTCTTTAATTCCTTTAATTGGTTATGCGGATTCCGATTGGGGTTCCGATCGAAAAGATCGGAAGTCAATCTCAGGTTATTGTTTCACTTTAAATTCTAATTTAATTATATGGAAAACTAAAAAGCAAACTTCAGTTGCGATATCTTCTGCAGAAGCAGAGGTTCAATGCTTAGCTGCCTGTATTTCTGAATCACTTTGGATTAAGCGTCTATTAAAAAATGATTTAAACATTTGCATTACTTATGTACCAATTCATGAAGATAATAAGTCAGCAATTAGTATTGTTGAAAATCCGCAGAACGTAAAACGAGTTAAGCATATTGATATTAAAGTACATTTTCTGAATGATTTGCTGATTAAAGATGAAATAAGATTGGTTTATTGCCCGACATCCTCTCAATTAGCCGACGTCTTCACAAAAGCATTAAATAGGGTGCTATTTTTAAAATTCCGTAACCAGCTCGTAACAGCACTATGAATTTTTTTTATGATTATTTGTAACTCTACTCTATATTAATTTTATTTTGATTTTGTAATCTCCAGCAATGACAAATCGGTTCAGACTATCATTTAATCTTTTAATCATTTATTTTTAATCTTTTGCGATTTGTCATTGAGGGGGAGCGTTAGATTTTATATACTTGTTTTTAATTCTACTTTTCTAATCGTTCTTTATTTTGATCATCTTTTGTCTTTTCTATCTATTTTGTTTAAGCTCTCCATTTTCTTTATTCCTTTCTCGCTCTTCGAATTGTAAACATGTTATTTTTTATTTTTGAATATATATATATTTTTTTTTTAAGAATTATTTAACCAAGGAATATTTACGAGTCTTAATATTTTCTTAAGTATTTCATTTCAAGATCTGGGTTACTCCTTCTCTGCTAATATTTACTTTAGGCGAGACTTTACCCGATCCAATAACATTTTCTAATATCTTTCCGCATCCTTTGTGGATACTTTTTCTGTATCAAAAAATATTAATATTGATTTCGAAATTTTGCGACACCTTTGTTGTTGAGACAGAACGTTAGCTCCGACCCGTGAATGACGTTTCAGCTATTTCAGCAAACATGATACCAACATTATTTTAATTAATTCTCTTATGAGAATTCGCACTAAAATTTTTGATAATTAATGTATATTAGTAATCGCGATTAGGATCGACTTACATCGTATTGTTATTTAACTTATTTCATCGTCATAATGGGATCATCAAGCTAAGGATAATTATGCCCCTGATAGCAATTAAAGACCTTCTCAAATTAAATGCTCTGCTAATTAATGTAAAGCTACGAATATTATTGTTAAAAGCACGCACACAAAACCGTTTTGACTTTACCCCTTTTTTCTTTACCTTAAGCTTACAAGTACAAATGACCTTAATTTCGTTAATCGTATTTGAAATAAACAAGTTTTAATACTGTTTTAAAAGAATTTATCTAGTAAACGACGATTCCTGGAATAATCTCTTAATGCCGATTTCGTCGAAGATCTTTTCCTCAACCGAGAGGAAAAAGGAATTTTAAGACGTGGAAAAGGGTAAGAGTTATTCCATTGACACTCGCAGGAAAATGTATTAACGATTCGAATCGGTTGCCGTCTTGAATTGTAGCGACACCAAGTATAATCTTTCTTCTACATCTACTACTTCCATTCTCCTCTTTTCCTGACGTTTTGATCGCTTATTCAGATCAGGAAGAACCTCAAGTTCAAACGTCTCACCACTCTAAAGTATCCTTCATACGTTTTATTAAGATTTATTTGATACAGGGTGTTGGCTTTTTCATCGAAGAAAAAGCAACAGGAAAAATATTTAAATGTTTCTTTTTCGGCAACCTATTAGCTTACAGGAAAACAACGATTTTCTTTAAGGGATGATTTTTCCTTAGAAATTAATTATTTAGGTCAGAGAAAATTATGAATGATAATTAGGAAGAAACGAAATCGTGTACTTTAGATTAGGATTTTGGTAATTTACATGTCATTGCTTCACGCCCAAGTGTCAGAAATGCTTGCACGCCAATGAATTATCGTCTATTGTAAAGGTGGCAAGAACAAAGAAAAGGAATTAACAATAGACAGAGAAAATCGAGCATCTTAGATCCCTTCCTAGTTTCCTCTTTCCAAATATAAACAGCACAATAGACGGAAAAATAAATGAAAACTAAGCAAAAACTCATTCGTCCATGTGACTGACATTTCGACTAATTAAGTCATCCAGATCCCTTTCTTTTTCATTTACACAAGAGAAGATAGACGATCATTGGCGTATTAAGTCACGTTTCTTGCTCTTTTTTCCGTTTGGCTTAAATAAATAAAGAAATGGAATGGAAGTTTTATGGGAGAGAGAATTTAGAGAATTCTTATCCTCGCGTAATTTCTTTTCATTTTTCTTTGCTGCTAGCCATATTACCCGGCTTCAAGATAACCAATTTTTAATTTTAGATTTTTAACTTAAGTTTTTGGCTCGCAATTAAGTAAAATAATTTTTTTCTAACACTAAAAAATTAAAAACCACGAACTAAGAAATATCAAAAGGATGTAAAAAGTAGTCTAGAGTAATAAGATGATGTAGTTTCCTCGTTTCGTGCGGCTTCATTTCCTTTTTGGATTACACATGAAATACGTCGTAGAAAACGGTTATATCCTCTTTCTTAAGAGTTATGTCATTTGCGATTTGTTTTTTGATCCAGGAGAGTATAAAGTAAGGACAAACACATGAATAAGTGTGAGAAGTTTCTGGTATGTTGTTTTTCCAAGTTTTAGTTATTTTCCAAAGACGGATTTAATGTTTGTATAATGAAGTTCATTTTCAACGTTTCCCTTTTCAGCCTGTCTGGTATAGTTTAATGTTTAATCATGGTTCTACTAAACTAATCCTCGGACAAAATCTCGGAAAGTCCTAACTGGTTCTAACTGGTGGTACAGCTCCTTCTCATCACGATTTAATATGTTGCATTGCGAATATCTTGTCAAATATATTCTTCTAAAACGTTTTGATTTCTGATTTTAGGCTTAGGGCTTCAAATCGCTACGATTATCGTCAAATTTCGTTGATAGAACCTCAAAAGAACATGAGCAACTAACTAAAATCGCGTTATGATCCGATTACTCGAAAGGAAAAGTGTGAAACGTGAAGAGGGAAATCTCAAAAAAAAATTGCCCAACCGTACAGCACTGGGAAGTTTCTTAGTAGCGATTACACTATTACATATAAACTATAAGTCAATTTTGCCATGTCTCTTGTTAAAAAAATCTTAATTAAATTTTATTCCTCCCAAAAAAAGGCTAAATCAGGTCCCGTTGAAATCTTGAAGCCTAGAACTTAATCCCAATGACGATTGTCAAAAAAAAAAAAGAAGAATTAAACCAAAAACATTTATGCACCAACTCCAACTATTTACCTCTGTTTCAAGTAAATACAACAATGGCAGTGGAACATTTAATTGTGTTAATTTAAAATATTTACTCAAGGTAAAAATGTCACAGGTCAATAAAAAGGATAAACAATGTTAATAAATTAGCAAGTGCTTTAAATATTAATTAGTAGGCGTCAACAACTGAAAATTTTTCCGTGCCGGAATATTGTCTTGAATAATTTTGTTATAAACATAGTGAATCATTCCATTTTTTTAAGCGTATTGTATTGCAGAGTTTAAATAATGAGTTCTCATTAGTTTTCACAACATTTTTTATACGAATCCATTTTTAGATATCTTGGAATCATTCATCTATAGTAAGAGAAAACGATCGATAAAGAAGAGCAAAAACTTTGCCGATTTCTAAATAAGATAAACGAAAACAGTTTACATGGAGATTATTTTCTAAAGAGAATAGAAAGGAAGGTTGTTTTGACGTCAATTTAGAAACCGAATTTGGATATATTGCTCGAGTAAGTTGCTAGTGTTTCTTGGAAACCGAATCGAACCGCTTCCCATTTTGCTTTTACCTTGCACATAGATTTTAAAATATTTTTCATTTATTTTCCTCATTTAATTTAAACGTAATTAAATCTTAAAAGTTCTTTCGTACAATGCTAAATGAAATCATGTAATAAAATTTACTTCGACTAAAAACAAGAGTGTAACTGTCCAAGCGCTCGTCAGTTGAATGTTTATATTGTGTTGTCTATTTTATAAATATTAAAAATCCGATCTGATTTAGGCTGATAGTACAACGTTTATATATTTTAAATAAAAACACAACAACCCCATTTATTTGCGGTTTGCCTTCGGTTTTTAAGTAAAGTAAGCAAACGGGAATTGACCAGCAACAATTTCCATTTATCTCAGAGCTGAACGTTAATTAAGTTGCTCTAATTGTAATTTGTTGCGTCATTTGTGCACAGATGCGAATGAAAAAGCCAATTTATCTATCTTACGTTCATCCATCGATCATAATCAATCTTAACAGTTTCATGTAAAAAACTGTAAACATGAGATCCGCGATTCGCCTTTATTTTAAATAGAACAAAGATTTCAGATTTTACCATGTGAATAAAAGTTTTTCCTTTTTTTTTTTCAAAACTAACATTCCGATGGGATGTCAGAGCAGAAGTATGTTCTAGGTGTTAATAGAAACTCTACAAAACAAATAATAAATCAAGTAGTTCAGATAATTAACCGGAAGGACGATTTCGGTTCCGGCTGTTATTGTTGCTGCTTGGGACGAGATTTCGCAGCGGTATAAAGTTTTGTATATTGTGAACATGAAAATCAACATAAGAGGGTTGAAAAGTCAAGAGGAGGACTGAAACCAATAAACACGAAAGGCTGAGATCCTTTCTTTTGTAAACCAAAACGTACTCGACGGCACATTCAACTCATGTCGCTCTTGAATGGCTTAATCATTCTGTCAACTTCAACTTGTCTTCTCCATTCGAGGATTATTCATCTTAATGATCCATTCAAATGTTATTTATTGAACTTATGATCATCTGCCATATTTTCGAACCTTCGTTTATTTCGAAATCGTAGGAAGCATGCAGTAAGTAAATTAAATTCTAGCTGGCCATTGTAATCCAATGATTAAGGAGAGCGTAGGACTAGGAAGTCAACAGTTATTTGCTTCTGCAAAATTGATCAGACAATCACTCCTAGAACTGCTGATGTTTGGAATTCATTACTTAAAAATTAAACAAAACCCAAAATCCCATTCTTTTTTTCAATCATTTCTTATTTTTCATAAAATTATTTTTAAAAAAAACATGTAAAAGTTAGGGGGGTTTCAATACAAATCCGATCAGAAAATTTCTCCACTCTCTCCGTAACCCATAATTTTTCATCGAGACAGTTTGAAAGAGAACCCTAGTAAATGTAAAGGAAACATCTCGCATGGAAAAATTCTCGATGATAAAGAACGGAGAACTCGTACACAGAAAATTTTACGTCAGTTCTATTTAATCAAATAAAAAGGAAAAATCTGAAACGTTCTCCCTTTTTTTGAGGTTTTGTAATAAGATATCGAATTAAAAAATAAATATTGCTGGGGGAAAATTCAAAAATATTAATGGGTAGTCTCCAGTCACAGATAATCAGCATAAAACCAAACATAGCAAAGTGACTTTTTAATCTTTCTTTATCACAAAAGTTTCACCTAAAAAGTCAGTTATCGAAAATTTGTTGTGGTTTATGCTATATATAGAGTTACAGCTTTTCTCAGTTTTCCTCTGACCGCACATTTCAATTTTCTCCTTTTAAATTATCAAAACAAAACCGATTAATTTCATCCTTAAAACTTTGTATTCACGGATATCATCAATAAGGCACGATTAGCAAAAACATTTTGAATAAAATTTCTATGGATATTTAATTTCAAACGACTTAAAAAGACAATTCATTGTAAACGTAAAATAGAAAAATGAAACTTGCTTAATTTTATCCTAAAATAATTTCAAAAGCAAGGTAAGCGTGAAGAGGTATCAAACGATTTAACATTTTGTTTTTGCTGCAAACCCACTACCACTATAAAAATTGGAAGAGAGACAAAAAATTCTTGGTGAAAAGAGGAAAAAGTGTTTTCCTACATTATTTCTTTTATTCCCTAGAGAGTTGTCTCGAAGGGCTGTATCAATAAATAGATTTTCATAGTTTGTATCACGCCATTTGATGAATAACACTTTTTATCACAGAAGCGAAATTTTATTTTTTATAAGGGACTTTCAAACTGCATTGGTCGAGGTACCTAAACAAGAGAAAGCCAGTTCGGTGTTTTCTTATTTTTTTCTTCTCACCGAAGTTCACCGAAGCGATAAACGCAATGAATATTTCTTACAAAATAAAAACACTGACTTTGATGTCAACTTCCGACGCTTTATCGATTAGTAAACTCGGGAATTTTTGATATTTTCCAAAGGTAATAGGTATTACTTTGACTTTAAAAAAGCCAGGTATGTAAATTAGATGAAAGCTTGCCATATTAATGAACTTTTTCGTTCGAAACGAGGACTGTTACGAAGGGTTTCAAATCTGTGGTGACTTTGTTTTCCCGCATCAGCTTTTTTGCCTTTGTAATTTTTTTGATGAATATCTTTCTCGCGAATAATGGTAATTTCATTTTGAATCATTATGCGGAGTCTTTCTCTTTTAAGCAATAGGGAAAAGCCGTTTAAGTATAATGCAAAATAAAAAGATGAATTTTTTAACTCATTTCAAGAGGGTCAGCCGATCGTGACGGTTCTTTAGCTTCGAGAGAAGTCAAAACTTTCTAATAACGTTGTCGAAATAAATGTTTAGCATTGTTCTAGTTTCACACGTGGGTGAATCCGATCCATCTTTAGTTAAACCCATTTCGGGAAGTTTAATCCTATCCGAGAAAGTTGGAAGGAAAGACAAAGTTGGATCAAGGGAAATATGATGACGTACCCGACGTTGTTAAACATTTAATCCGCTACGAAGCCTGACGGCCACCTTTCAAATCGTGACATCTATCTTTCAGGAAGAAAAAAAATATTAAGCCTCGAGAAACGATAGACTGTTTTTGTAACAGCTCTCTTTCTCTCTCACGGAATACGCCGGCAACTTTTAATGACGCATGAATATATTGTCCTCAAAGGCACAGGTTACATTTACGTCAGACACGTTAAGTTCACTTTCGAATATATTGTGAAGAGGTGAATATTGTAATTCAGTAGTGTATTTACTTAATGGAAATCGTCTGTGAAGAGAAATGATTATCAGTTTACAAAGGGGTGATATTGTCGGTTTTAATGTGTTTGTCACCTTTGGTTAAACATTACCTGACTCCGAAATAAACTTTGTCAGTCTTAATACTCGATAATGCGTTGATTGTATCGATTAGAAATCGAAAGTTATTTTAAATCCATGGATTTATTGATAGATAATGTTCAAAGCTTGATTGGATATCTTCGAGAATTTAGAGCTTTCCGTTTGATAACGATTTCCAATTATTAAGGTTTATATCAGCTTCTGGTGAAGCTTGAGGAATCAGTTTGTCGGTCTCTTAATAATTATTTAATTTAGATAAAAGCTCATTTCAGAAAATATTTGTTGGGTCAGGACAACGAATCTACATTATAACCTTTTACTCATAATCGTTCTATACCATCTTAAAATAATCCATTTATTTACCCGTCCTCTAAGAAAATTTGTGTTCATTTAGTGTGACCCTACTTATAGTATGCTAATAATACTAGTGATTCAGATATAACATCTTCCAGAAAATAAATTTTGGAAGTAGTGCTTTGAATAATATAAAACGTTTAAAGAAAAAGGCAATATGTCTGCTGAAAATTTTTTAACGTCACGTAAAGAAACTATCTAGGACCAGAAAGGTTAGTTTCGAAGAAAATAAGAACCCAATAAATAATATTTTTTTAAAGATTTGTAAAATAAAGGTCCACCGAAAAAGAAAAATTACGAAAACTATTTGAAAACAGAGGTATTAAAAAAAGTTCAACCTTTTCTGAAAGTTCACAATCGATCTTGTCACTTCTCTCATTACCGTGAATGCTTCTCATCATTCAAAGTCTTCCTGGACACTCCATACGTCCATCAACAACCTTACCTTACATGGATCGTTTTCAAATTTTTCAAACTTTGTCTCTGTATGTGGTATCATAAAAAACTTTTAAAGGCATAACCAGTTGTAATGTAGCATTTCAAGTCAATCTTGCAAGGTCAGTCTAAAAATAGGATCACTTTTTTATTAGAAATTTTCGCAATTAAACATTGAATGATGTGGCTCAATTATTAGAAGCACATCTTTTCGTAAGATATAATTTTGCCAAGTGCTTAACAACTGCAAGAACTTTAAATCTAGGGGATTTTAAGCTGAGAAGGAAAATGAAATAATGATATTAGTTCTGATGATGTTATAAGTTCCGTAATCATGCGCGAAATACACTTTGTATTGCTTACTGAAACTAGAACCCCAAATGTTATGGAATGCAGTAAAACTATTCAAAACGTCTTGATTTTGCTGCAGCATATTTTACAAAGTGAAATCTACAGTAGTCCACACAGCATTAATTGAGATCCTGGTATAGAATTTCCTTCGTGCGAAATTCATTGTCTTCGATAACCCAAATTTAATGAAACCAAGTCGATTAACTATAGATAATTTCCGTAATCTGGTCTTCACTAATGAGACAGCACGAAGATTCGAGGTTTTCGGTTTTCTAGTTCAATGACAAGCTAATGGGTTTTTCAAACTATCTCATAATCTGGTTTTCTTTTACTCTGTCACGCTTCCAACCACCCTAACCACGCGGTATTCTTTAAACTGGGATTTTAAGTTATTAAATTAAGTGAAAAGCTATGGCAGCATTTAAAATTAGATCAAATTCAATGTTAAATTTAGTAAATAGGATGGCTATATAGTGTTTGGAAAAAATATAATTGTGGTTGACACTTGTAATTCAAAAAATACTATAATTACGGTTCCTAACGGAAATGTTTTCAAAAAATCCTGACAGAAAAGAGGGAAAGCTGATTTCACTTATTACTATCAAGCGAACATTTTAGAAAGAATTGAGGCTGACAGATCGTCGAGAATATGGAATGGCTGGCTTGGAGCAGAGAAGAGTGGACAGTGAGTTCGAGCAAAGCTTTAATCGCTCTTTTCAATAATTACGCAACCCGCCAAAGAAGGGGGCTATTTTTAAGGTCGAAAAACAGTTAGTAAAGTAACGTCTGTACGTCTGTTCCTATTATCATTAACAGTCCGCCACGTGATTATGACATACTGCACTTGTTGATAATTACGATATTACCGGTTATTGCACATTTTCTGATTTGATTTTGACTGGGTCTAATGATTTTCAAAGGGAAGGGATCTAAAACTCATGAGACACCGAATTCAAAAATGATATCGGTTAAGTGGGGTTCAGTTCGGGCTACTATTTATTTAGCTCTATTTACGAAAAGGTTTGTGACGGATTTCGAATATGTCACTTTCTTTTATTTGCGAAAACCAGAACAAGCGCAAAGATTTATTTCAAAACCTAGTATAAAGGCAATAGAGTAGCAATAGTCAAATCGATCCTTATCGAGAATAAAGCCACATATGAAATCGGGAACAACATTTTAAGAAAACCCGAACGGCAAATATTTTGCTTACACAGTTACACCTCAATTTGCTTTAAATAAGTTTGATGTTAGGATTAAACTGTATAATTTTACCTCAAAGCTGAAGGTGAGTATTTTCCATTTGGAATTTATTAGCAGAACAAAGCATCCGGATTAACTAGTTGCTATTAGGAAACTATCATATAATAATTAAAAGATTTTGGAATTCATCCCAGGCGAAACATTTTTAGTAATAATGTCAAAAGGTAGAAATAAATAAAAGGAATGGATATTTCAGCAAGTACGCCAAAATTCAATTAAATGGTATGCCTATCGGCGATTCTCACCCGTTTCCGCATCTGCATTATTTTTGAATGCAAAATGTCAGAATTTATCATCAAATTCATTCGATGGAACTTCACAATATACTTATTTCTCAACCCAAAAGAAGACGGCATTAATTTATTTACGAAAAATAATTAGTAAAAAATTCATGCTAAATGATTTCAAGCTTTTTTCAAAAAAAAGTATACTTAAATATTTCCTATAATCACTTTGAACACTCGCCGATTTAAGCTCCGCGGAAAAAAATTCTGAAATAATCGACTGCGTTTGGTAAGATTCTTTTACTCGTAAATTCTGTTTTTTCTGTATGGGGTTTTATTTTTACAGCCTCAGATTTATTTCTTAGATATTTCAAAATTCCCACCATAAAAATCGTTTCAACGTTTCAAATTTAAAACTAAATTTCATACACTCGGAGTTTATATATACAGTATAGGGTTTCTCCTTAGTCTCATACATTATGATACATATCTTATGCATACAGAAGGATCGAAAGAATAATAAATTATAAAAGCTGCAAAATCCAGATAATGGAAACGCAAAATGGTTTACTTAAACGTAAAGACTCGAATATTACACCGGATGGATAGATAAATGAACAAATTAACCCCTTGGTGCTTCGTCCTTTACTTTAAACTAGCAAAAACTCATGGCACATTTAGGCGTATGGACAGTTAAATGTTTCAGAAAAAGTATAATCGTCATTAACATCGGCAACTAATTAATAATTAGTCAACGGAAAGCTAATATTAGAAAAACGTTTGCATCATTCAAAGGAAAAGGGCTTGTAACGTAAGAAAACCAACATAAAAAGAATATAAATCGAAAATTTTATCGACCAAAACTGATTCGTATCAAAAAAGTCGTTTATCAAAAGGATAAAATTTTAAAAAGTCGATTATTTTATTTTACAACAGATGCGTGACCTTGTTTTTATTCCAATTTGAATGTGAAACTGAGAAAATAGGCGGTTTCGGCAGCGTGAGTAAACTCTTTCGATACTTGTTTAAATCGAACCTTCGTAAATTTATTCTAGTCGAAAAGGAATAAATAGAAGTCCGTTCATTTACAAGATAAAGAACGGAAGAAAAAAGAGATTATTTTTCCGAGGCTTTTTTTTGATAAAGAAAAGAAGAAAGATTAGTTTTCTAAGCCGGGCAAGTAAATTTAGTTTTGCGGTTTGAAAGTTTGTTGACGAACTTTTTGAGAAACAAGCATCATATGGCGAGTTTTCTATCACGTGATATGCTGGAACATATGACGTATTTCATTTTTCAAATGTCTTCTTGTTTCGTTGAATATTTAACAAATGTTATAAAAGATCTGCCGTACGGAATCTCATTTTTTATATTTTTTTTCTCCTTGGCTCGAAAAAGAATCCACTTTTAAAAAAATATCGATGAAAGGGATAAAGAATCCAGGAAAATAGTTTTTCTTCTAGTTTGCCTCGATTCACAAACGATTACTAATAATAAGGCTAGAGTTATCTTCTTGTCCCAGATTCATTTTAAGCAAAATGCTCTTTTCTACAAGATTAAAAAAAAGTAAACACATTCACAGTAAAAAATGAAAGTAGTGACCAAGACGGAAATCACATGAAGAGCATTACTTGAGGCGACTATAAAGGGAAAAATCCCCCTTTTTTTCTTTGTAGGAAATTTTATGGTTTCGTTATCGGAGCTGTGGGAGCGATTACTTTTTTGCTTCTTAAACTCTCTTTAAAGAGGCATCATGGTTAAGTTTAAGAGAAAATCCCTGATTTTATCTTTATACTAAGCAATTAAAATTTAAAATTTTCAGACGGGTTTCCTTGCAACAATACGCTGTACAAGTAAACATTACGTTTTCCCTTTATGTGAAAATAAAAATATTTTTCTCTACTTCGGCACTGCTATCTCATATCTGCGTTTTATTGAAGTTATCGTTGATAAATATTCATTTCTTTTTTTAATTTCATTTCATTTACTCCAAGTGTTATTGATGGAGTAATCAATGACTTCGGTAGATTTTCATTATCTTTCTTTTGTTTTTCTTTCTCTTCCACCACATTAATTTTCGTATATCTTCCCTCCTTATATTCCGATGAATCACAATGACTGGATAATAAAAGCTTTTAAAATAAAAAAAATCCCTTTTTTCCATTTGGTCGATTCAAGTTAAGATTTACCTAATAAGGAAGATGAGATAACCGACACTATCGGATCGCCCGATTTCGTCTAATGCTTACATCGAATTCACGCAGTGGAACGTCCAACTTTGCACAATCTGTTGCCTTCTCGGAAGCGAAGGATTCTCGTATAAACAGATGTAAATGAGCCTAGATGGTAAAATTTCAGTTACGAAGAATTCTAGAAGACGGCTCGATATTACAAAAAAAAAGTTACCGTAAAAAAATGATTATTTTAATTTAAAAGCAACCTTTTGACATATAAATAATGAAATCGCCGCTAACCGGAAGTTTTCTGGAAGAATTTCTATACCTTAAAATAATATTTTGTAAATTTAAATTAATTCCTGGAATTTAGCCAAAGCTGTTGAAAACTAGCCAAGCGTAACTTTTCTTTCCATGGAAATTTTTTTGAAAACGGGAACATAATAAAATATTATGAATATCCGTAATTTTATAAAGTTAAAAGATGTTTAATAATAGTCCAAATTGCTAGTTTTAATTATTTTACGAGCGGTTTTTAAAAACTAAAGCCTTCAAAACTTTCAGAATCATTGATTGAAGCGATGAAACACTCCCCCCCCCCTCCCCCTCAAAATAGAAATACGTCATTCTAGACCCTGGCGACCATTCTGAACTTCTCAAAACTTATACATTCGTTGTTTTGTTGCAGCCTGGACTAAAGCAAGGAAGATAATCTCTGTCTATTCTGTATAATTCTAACTATGGTCCCTTGTAAAATGTTCAAGTTTCCCAGGCCCCGGCGATTAAGAGAGATTTTCATCTTTTTACATTCAGTTCCGTACCGAATTCGGTTCGTTTGTCATTTAAACTTAGAAATAGCTGACGATTAAAATAACAAAATTTTACTTTCAAAGGCTTTAGTACCTGACCTTCACCTTTTCAAATGGCTCTTAGAACTTATTGTTATCATTATCATCATCATCATCATCATCATCATCATCAAAAGTCTCACTTAACTTTCATTTTTCGTACAATAATAATAATAATTTGTGTCGTACTGTTTTTAGTATTTTGCCAGTTCGGTTCGAATAATATTGGTAGCCAGCCATGTGATAATAAATACATCGAAGCACAGCTAGGCTATAAATAAGGAAAGGAAAATTATTCAGTTCCAAAATCCTAAACGGCAGTAATGAAATGAGTGGAAAGTCTGATCAAAGGGTTCTGCAACAGACTAGTAGCTTTAGGTTAAATGGGAAAAGCCTTTACTTCTCAATTTTTCTGGCGAGTGAAAAGGAAGATCTTCAACACGACGGAAACAAGAATATTGTTCTTTTTGATTTATGATTTATTTCTTTCCTCTAAATCTTGTTTATATTGTACATTTCCGGTTTTGCACGCCTTTCCTTTTATTTTCGAATTTCTTACTCGGTTAGTATTATCAATCGAAATGGATAAAGCTAGCACTACAAAAATAACAAACGAAGATATCCTTCGTTCGGTTGCTCGTATTTATTCATGTTTAGCTTTTGATAACATGGAGCGTTCACAAAAATGATCGGGGACCTTCCTTTGAATGGCAAGACAGACTGAATATGGAAAATGAAGGTAAAGTAAAATCATACTATACCAAGATCCGATTGCATTTTCCAAAGCTTTCTTATCTTTTTCATCCACGTCCCTTTTATATGAGTCAGTATAAACCCCTAAATATTAGGATTGTTCGTCATGCATCTTCTTATATTTTTTTCCTTTTGATAATGGAATAGAATTCTACTTTCAATTTACGTGACGATATTAAAATAATTATAATTCTGATCTATGAATTTCACTCTTGTGAGCTATAATTGATATACAAATAAGATATTTTTACTAACAAGGAAGTTTAAACCGGAGTAAGCTACTTAAGTACTAAGGAGTAAAACTATCCTCTTCTAAACATGCCTATAAACTACCGTTTACAAATTTTATTTTTTATACAATCACAAGATCTTTTAAATGCAACGAGGTAAAGAGGAAGACTAAAACGACGACTAAAACGGTTACTTGCAACGAAGTCAATCGGATTAAAATAGGTTGGAGTTAAACAAGTCAAACTGATCAAGAGACAGAAATGGAATGTAAAAGGGTAAATGAGAGTGGAACCGAGTCAGCACTTTCTCTATTGCTTAATTAATACGCACTAGCAACATCAGCAAAACGACTGACTACCTTCGGCAAGCCATCCCGGACCTTTCGCAAATCCTTGAGCTTTTCAAATTTTTAGTCATCAGAGTGACAACATGACAAGACTCTTTCTAATTTTTTTCTCTTCTGCGAAGTTTAAAAATTCTAACTGATTATAAAATATTTAATAAAAATAAGAAATTGGAGCACAAAAAAGATAAAAAAAGTAAAAGTAAAACAAATTTTCGCGGCAAGGAAGCATTAGCAGAGTGGTAGTTGAAGGCGTGGCTCTTGCAAATAAACAGAAATTGTTACGTCTGAGTGCAAACGAGGTAATTTATTGAGTATGCCAAAGAAAATGCTTCCGAGCTCTAACTTAATCAAAAAAGCGTCTTTATTTCTCAAGAATTTTCTCTGACAGTTTTTCAACAAAATGTTTACGCTTATTAAGAGAAAATTTATACTTGCGAGAAAAAGATTTCTGGCTTTTAAACATTTCGGATTTATCTTTTATCTTTTCTTACCCAGTTATTGCCCTAACTCACAAGCCACAACTTTTACTTTCAGTGAAAAAAGACCGATATAACTGATAGCTGTATTTTTTGCCATCTTAATTTAAAAAAAAACTCCATTCAGGAAAAAACATCAACCCCTCTCATTTTTTGTGTATTTGTAGCAAGCCGAAGGGAAAAAGTTGCTTCAGTTGCACATTTTGTACTTATGAAATTCTACTATATCTCACATGATAATTTACCTTTCCCCCTTCTTATCATAATTACCACAATTTTTTGCGATAATTAAAGGCATATCTCGGTTAAACGTTTAAAAAAATTACCAACGATTTATCAGGCGTTAAGTCGGATTATTTTTTCGACCCGCAGATTTTTGCTATAACTAAAATCTTCCATTAAATTTTTAATAACTTCTTCCTTGAAAATAAAAAACACAGAGTACTTGCTGTTTTATTTGTCATCCAAAAAAGATTTGCAGATTGATTTTTGGTTGTTCGGTCATCGAAATTAAGCCACTTTGTCCTATAAAATGTACGTACAAGTCTTTGCTAAAAACAAGAAAAAGATTTTTTCTCCAAGGAAAACTAAAAGGAAACGAATATGAAATATTTTGTTTTGAATGAAATGTCTAGATTATACAAGACCATGAATGATAAAGCAGAAAAAGGAAAACAAGGATGGAAAAACGGCAAGGGCTTATTTAAACCGACCGATTTTCTTTCGGGAAACACTTAGACGGTGAATGAAAGAAAACGAAAATATAAATTCAAGTGAAATAAAGAAAATAAAAAATCATTTACAATTCTGTTAGACAAGAAAAACGTGAAAAGTGTCAGGAATTTTCATAGAAACGTGTGTCGCGAGAGAGCCGAGCTATTTCAAATATTTTCCTTTATTTTTATTGCAAGCAGTTTTTACAAGAATGCATTTTTCTTCTTTAATACCAAACATTCCTCCGTTCCAATAAATGTCTTTAAGATTTTGTTTTTTATTATCGTTATTTTTTTCCTTTCAATTCCGTTAAAAATACTGCTAGAAAACACCGCATACTTTTGATGCTTGTTTTTTTCCTCTAAAGAAAGGTCTTTAACGATAACGAATTTATTCGATAAAATGAAAGAGGGCAACGGGAGGGAAGAGAGGGTACTGATTCCCTAAGAAAGGTTTCTTCCGCCTCCTAGGAGAAATTCGTAACCTTATTAAATTTTGCATTTTATTTACAGAGGTAAACGTTTTAGTAATAGAATTGGCAGTTTTTCTAGAAAAATTTTATCCCCTCCCGACTAAACAGTCTGTTTAGGCGTGGTAATTCCACATGTCCAACCAAAACGTTTGAAAAAAAAATCTGTGCTTTACCTAACATGACGGTTTCGGTTTCAAGTCAATCCCGCCATAATTAATCATAATAAATCCAATAAATCTGGCCAGTCGCCCGATTAAGAATTTGAGCATTTCCAAATTTAAAAAAAAAATCCTGCAGCTTTGAAGAAAAAAATCTAATGCCATTAGCCACTTCAAAAATCTGGCCATTGAATAACACCTTCCAAGGAATCGTGAACCTCTGACCTATAAATAAACCTAAGTAAAAAAAAACCCTTTTCCAAGAGAAGACTGAAAGCCAAAATTATGTAAAACTAGATAACTATAGGGTCAAAGACGAGCCTATAATCTTGCATGTGAAATAAATAAAAAAAAAAAATTCAAACAGTGCAATGGTATGTATACTTAACAATAACGAGCAATTTAAGTAATACTACATATGAATCAACTGACCAGAAATGATCACTAACATGAGTTATACTCTCAATTATTCAAATCAAGGAGGAGGTTCAACTGTTTTTAATATGCAGCAAAATGCACTCACAAACAAAAAATCAATTTACAACTGAGTACAACCTCCTGCTCAAATGAACCCATAACGAAACAATAACATGAAGTCTTCCTTGCTTGGCTTTCACACTCCTAAATTCATAATATAAAATGAAATTCGCTAATGAGAAATAATTTCATCAGCTTATTACGTAATTAAAAAAGTCAAGACATAGAGGCAGGATTAAGTTTTGCAAACACATATTTCTAATTTTTAGGTTTCCCCACAAGCATTTGCAATTATGAAGAAAATACTATCGATCAAACTGTTTGGATCATTTGAAATAAGTGTCTAGCAATTTTCAGTTGCTTATTTAAATCCTACAACAATCAGAAAAATTACTACTCACTAAAAAATTACTCACATATGACATTAAATTAGTTCTAATGAATCGTTTCAATTTAGAAAAAAAATCAGTTGGATAATTTTGTGATCTATGTAACGGTTCCTGAGAAGGAATGTGTCCTTGCAATGTGCACAAGAGATGCCTATGATTAGATGGGAACCAAGGTCATCTTCCCAGGGAGTGTAAAAAACTACTCAGGGAGACTCTGCACTTGCTGCAAATGATTTGCAAAATAAAATAATTTCCTGCTAAATGCTACTGATTTCATCATTTCATCTTTTCTTTCCATTAAGAATTACATGGCCTTAACAACTGATTAAATGACCTTTGTAAAGATATCTCTCGATTGGTTGTAAAAAAAATCTTACTTAACCCTACCTTGTTCTAACTCCTGATTTCCCTCCCTGGTCATTTCCGATTTCTTTTTTTTCCACAATAACACCGCATCACTGTCACTAATACATTTTAATACTTAACCGCAAACACTCGAAAAACACAATTTTATGTATCCACGACTATCCCAAAACAAAAACCGAAAGAAAAACAAAATAATATACGGATCTTTAATGCGATCACCTCTCCACCCGCGGCCATCTTGGCAACTGAAACTGATACATGATCGATCACGTGACGCTGCCTGATGAACTGAGGACTACGCAGAATGAAACCCGTTAAATTAAATCACTGTAAAGCTCTTTTGAATCCTTTTATTTTATTTAAATTTTATTAGGTTTATAAAATATCGAAGTTTTAGGAATCATAATTTTTTAACTCACTTGCCTTTTCAATTTTGCATAGCACTAAATTAGATGAGTTAAATTAATAAATTCGAATAAGTAAAAAAAAGAACAAAATTTACCCACATAGAGAGCTGTTTTTTTTTTGTCTTGCTGAACGATAATTTATGATTTTTAGCGTTCAAGAATATTTTTTAATCAATTCATTATTGGTACCGACGTAGTTTGAATTTATTAAAATTATATCGTCAAATATTACGAGCTAAATTTATCTCATTCAGTTTTTTCACCGATGAATCTGAGTTGCCTATAGTTTCAAGCGAGCTACTTGTGCTCTAGGGTTGTCGAGTGACTGAGTCGTTTGGTTTTTCAGTTACAGTAAATATCTTTTCGAAATATAGTTTTTTTCAAAAAATTGCGATCGATCCTGATAAATGCCTAAAATCATTATTGAGATTTCAAACAAGATCTTGTTTGAGATCATTTTTAAGCGAGCCTAACGGGTTTCTTCGAAGAAACCCGTTAGGCTCGCTTAAAAATTTTTAAAAGTTTGTTATTCACGACGAAAATTTGGCTTAAATTAATTGTTACTGACACGCACGTCATATTTAAATGGAATTTAATTCCAAAGCTAGTATGGAAAAATCGATCTACTTTCAAATAATATTGTATCATTAATTTACGTAACGAAGATAAAAAATTCCCTCGATATTACGATAAATCAGAAGAGTATTGCTCGAATTTAAGGAAGAAGGAAAAGATTAAGGGTTTGTTTAGCGCTTCTTGTCGGCATAAGGAGGAACTAAAATCCCATTCATAGTTTGATTACTTTCCGCCATGCAGTGCTGATTTCTTCGCGCTTCAAGAAAAGTTTCTAAATCTGAATTTCCTTGCCTGAATTTCTTTCTAAAATTCTCCTTGTCTAAATTTCTTACATTTCGAATGGTTCATTTTTTGAAAAACAAAATTTCCTTGGTACTGCTTCAAGTTAGATTCTAATTAAAGATCGCACCGAAATCAAGTTAATTTTAACATGTGATTCTTTTTGTTTACAAGAAATAGAATAGTTTTCAAGATTTTGTTTAAGAGGAAAGCATTCGGTAAATCTGCTCTCTGCTATTGAAGTCACAAAACCAAGAAATCGGCTCTAATATTATCCAAGATATCAATAATAAAATTAATATGGGAATATTTAAATTATTATTGGAAACCATTTAAAGATGTTTTGATTGTAATATTATCAAGTTGAAATCTCACCCTTCTGTCTGAGAGGTTTAATGACTCGGTCTAACGAAGATTAATTACGACAAGAGAAGAAAATATATTACTTCAGGTAATTTATCAAGACGTAAGATCTTAGAAGATGTTTTCTTTTCTTTTCAAACCAGTTCTTTTCTTTAATACTATACAAGATGATTATTGTCAATAATATTACTCCTCCGGAAAAACAAGGAAACAGAGAGGAAATAAACCAGATGTCAACAAATCCAGCACAGCAGGTAATGTAAATAATTTCAGCCAGACATGATTAATTAGATTTAATCTTACTTAAACTATAAGGCTTGTTAGTTGCCAGGTTCCCTGATCGCACTCTCCGCCTTGTAAAGTTTTTGAAACTTTCCTAAAATACTTCAAAAATTTCGCAACGTTTCGCACATCAAACTAAACTCTACGTCAAGCACATATCCCGATCTCTTTCATATATAAATCGGATAAAAAGTCTGTTCGTCGCTTTCAAAATTAATTTTCTCTGGACAGTAAAAATTTTAGTTCGCTCATTAGTTTGAAACGATGAAACACTGCTCTTGGCAATGCCTTAAAAATGGATCTGTTTCGATTTTACATTCTTGCTGTTATCTTCAGCTCTCTTTCTGCGAAAATTCAATTAGCTTTGGGATATATGAGCAGTACTGAAATTCTTTTATAGCATCATTAACAATGTAACATGCTGTACATCCTAGTTTCTTGAATTGTAGAAATAAGCAATTAAAATGGAAGGGCAATAAAATGCAGTCTTAGGAAGGATAAATTTAGAAACCAGTACTCCTACATCATTTCCATAGTTCATCAGAGATGATCAACCACCTTTTCGACCGCCTCTTATCACATTAAGAAACCACCAAGAAAACACCCTTTCAACAGATTATATTTTAACAGAATCCTCTTCGCCCTTTTCTGTTTTACACATTAACCCTTCTGTACTTCTCAGTCGTATCCTAAAATTATGCAAGAAAAATTTTATTAAATTATTAAACAACAACAGTCAATACTTTTAAATTGTCTTGGAACCTAATTTTTATACAATCATTGGCCAGCACACGATAAAAAAAATTTAATCCACAGAATTTAATTTATTTTCTCAAGATCTTAGCAAGAGTAATAAGATGAATCGTTTTTGACTTTCAGTGAGCGGCTACTTATTTTTGTAGGGTTTATATAAAAAAAAACAATATCATTATTAAAGAAAAGTTGGAACAATGGAAATTACGGCTCGCCCAAACGAGGAAAGCATTGTTCGTCAAGAGAAAACGGGAAGTGTTGGTACAACTTGTTATAGAATAAAATTACCTACCGTAAAGTTCTCAACTTTCTAGAAACAAAGTTACATTGCATACAATATCAATTACATTTCTGAGGATTAAGCTTTTCCCTCCAAACTTGTGAAACAAGTTGAGAGCAGCGCTAAAGACATTTTAACATAATTTTTACATTTGACAGATATTAACTTGTTGACACGTTAATTTAAGACTTTCGCCGGTTATTAAAATGTTTTAATGATAATAAATTTTTATAATGAAAGTTTTCAAATGTGAATGACAATGTCATAGCCTCTTATAATCACTGAGCTTGATTCCAAATCCTATCCCGATTTTTTTTGAAAAAAAAGAATGTTGTCAAACGGTTTTAAATGAAGGAACGTTTAAAAATTGATATTTTTCATCTTTTAAAGTCAAATACCAACTAAAAGATTTCAAAGGCCATAAAAATCTCGAGAAATCAATCTACGGCCATTGCAGGGAAATCCTACCACAATTCCAATCCAAGTGTCTGAGGCAGAATACTTTGAATTTTAAGACAGTTGTGAATTTCCGCAAAGGAGCGTATCCGCAACTAAAATATTCCAAGATCCTGTTTTATTCTATTGGAAATGAGCAAGTATTGTAACGTTTCGAAAAGTAACAAGAATTCTAATTTTGCTCAAAAAATAATGTAAACTTTGACCCGTTTTTCTTGTTTTTTCCACTATTCAAAAACATTTTTAAGGTATAGATTCTCCTCGTGGTAGAGAAATAAAATTGAATGTAAAAAGACAATAAATGACCCATATAGTGCCTGCGTCTAATTTATGCTTGAGTAGCTTCAAAAGCTTTCGATAAATTGTCAAAAAATTTAGTACGAATATAGGATGTCGTCAAATGATTACTAATCTGACGAGTTTTTCAGACCAGGAAAAACAAGAGAAAGGTGTTTCCGTTTCGTGCTTGCTAATTCATTCATAATCTAAAAGGATTATGCAAGATTTAAAAGTTTCGCAGTTAACAACATTTCTGTACACAATATTTTAACTTTCAAAGAATTTAAAGTCTTTTGTTGAACCTGACACGGTTGAGTGACGTAAGCTCGCAAAGATTATTCTGCGTTTTCTTTGCAATTTTAGTAAAATGTCAATTACTTAGAGGTCGCTCTCATTACCCTTTGTGATTCGTGTGCACAGTAGGCGAATAAACTTCTTTTTCCCCGACAACTACATCGACATATCTCATTTCACAGTCTCTCTCTTTGAAAATTACCTTTTGACCTGAAAGTTCAAATATCTTAGCTATTATTTCCGTAATTTTTTCCCTTTGTTCCATTCATCGGAGAAAAAACAAATATTTATGCGTTGAATTTCATCAATCGGTTTCTAAAATATCATGCGTTGCTTTTAATGCAATTACCAAGAAGAAAAATGCTCTGACTCTTTGACTGTCATTCGAAACTTTCTTTCATGCGACTTCATAAATTATTTTTTATATCGAGACGCTTGTTAAGTTAAAATTTTAACGACATCTTTGTGCTACAAACGTTCGGATGCAAAAATAAAAAAAATGTATGAAGATCATGCACAATATGTGGAATTTCTTTCTATTGCGAGAACATCTTCGGATGTAAGCATAGAAGCTTCTGATTAACTAATTAATTAGTTTATAGGTATCAGAGATAACTTTGAATGACTTTTCGTGAATCTTAGAGTTGGTCCATTGTTACCTTTTTAATATGAAAAAGTCATAAATCGAATCATGTCTTGAACGGTATCGAGTTATGTCAATTTATTTCCGGTTCCAAAAGACACGTCCCTACTAGAGTTTATGCACTAAGTTCAGACAATTTACTCGAGAAAATCTGTCTCTTCAGTGACGTTTTCGATTTAAAAGAAAGAGATATTGATAAGGGTCTAATAGGCGTAACACTTTTTCTTAGGATCCTAAATTAAATAAGGAAGTCAGATGGAAGTTTATATTGGTTTTGCGTGAAATTGGGCAATATCTTATCCCAACTTGCCTGGAATGCAGAGGCGAAATTGGAGGGATTTGAACATTCTTACGTTATTGAAGATCTTTGGAAAAATTTCTTCCCGGATAAAGCATTTATCGAAAGAGATAAATTAGTTTGCTAATTAAAGAAATTAACTTTAGCGAGTTCCTTTTCTTGTTTTCTACCTTTTCCTCACCGTGTATACGTTAAGATTGTGATCTTGATATAAAGTGGCGGTAATATGTTTTGATCGAGATAAATCTAAAAGTATTGAAAAAAAGCTGGCAAATCAACGCAATAAATAGTCAAAAGGCCTTATTTGTTAGCACTTGGAACTGATCATAACTTCAGAACAATACCTTTATTTTTTCCATATTTTTAGCCTCTTTGAAGGCTAAATTTTTAAATAATAAAATAATAATGAGAAAAAATAATTTACGATGATATTCTATCAGTAAATAGGCTATTAAAGTAATTTAGTGAGAGAGGGGCACTGGCGGTTGAAGGGAGAAAGGGGCACCGGGGGTCATTTAGGATCATTAGTTACGCTTTATGAGGTTGGGGTTATGTCAAAACCCGTTTTCTGGGACACTTGCCAAAGCTTTTTTCTTTCTTTTCTTCCCTTTTTTTTTAAAAAACAAAAGATATCCTATTTTTTCTTATACTAATTTTTTTTTTTTGCGCTTTGCTTCGATCCCCTTTTTTTCTTAACACCGGTTAATTTATATGGATTTATCAGGCCTAGCGCTTTCCACTCGGATTTTCTATTTCCATTTTTCATGCACGGGAATGTCATTGCCTCGACGAATAAAAAGCTCGGGACGTAAAAATTAACACAGATTGCGGAAACTAAGTCGAGCTTTAATGGATTTCTTTCTACAGTAAGATGTATTACCGAGACTTTAAAAATCCTCAGATAGAAATAGAAACCCGCATTCTTGTACTTAATGTTTTTTTTTCAGCTTTAAGTTAAACCGATGCAACACGGTATTACGATCGTATAATTCGTTAAACAATTCATTACTTAGTCGAAACGGTCTTCGCTTTCTGTATTCATTTGTTTAACTTAAGATTCAAAAGAACGACTCTTTAAAGAACAATAGTTAATGAAAATGTAAATAGAAAAATATTTTTCTGGCTAAGTTAAAGACTCTTTAAACGTTTAAGTCAGATACTGATTTATTATTGCTCTAAAAACCTTTTGTTTTAGACAGATGATTCCGTTTTGTCCAAAAAAGTTTGCCTTAACCTTCAGCGTAGTCTTTAGACAACGCTTTTGGAAATTAATAAAAAGAAATGTGCTTCAAGAAGATGTCACATCAAATGATGAATTATACCAATAACTGTAACTCGGATTTCGCGTTTCTGATGATTGATCGACATCTGACTTTTGTCAATTCTGATAAAAATATTTTAAACATTTTATAATTTAATGAATGCAGAAATAATAACGCGATCGTTTTTCGTTAAGAAAGAAAGTTAAAAGGAGTCAATGAATTTAATGGCTTTAAATTTTAAGTTTTTCCTGAAATAGAACAGCTTTTAATATTTAAAAAATTTGACTATACAATAAATAAAGATTTCGAAAATGTTGTGGTAACTTGATGCTGCCTTTTTAATCAAGGGCAAATTGTACTTTACTGTATCAGAGCTCGCAGAACGATTTGAATTGTGCTGATTTTAGTTTGAATAATTCTCTGCTGCAAGGAAAAAGCAGAGCACGAAGCTGATATCCAACGAAAAATTTTATGCCTTGTAGTTCGCTTCAGTTTAACGATGCAGGGCTATTTTCAAATACGAGTATATTGCTCTCGACAATAAAATATCCTTTATTTCTATGGCTGTATAATCCAGTTGTTCATAGCTCAAAAATGTACTTATACGTAAAATTGTCCGCTTCCGGCAAGGGAATAAAGAAAGAAGAAACAAACCTGTGGAAAATCATACTGTACAGCATCCTTTAACAGTTTCACGTGATACTTTTCCTCGTCGTAAAATAATCCTTTTCGAATAATTTATTTTGGTTAGATTATTTTCTTCACGATTGATATTGCACATGTTTCGATGGAAATTTTCACGGTTTAATGAAAAAGTGCTTCCGCTACTTTCGTAGAACAATAACCGTGAAGCAAAATATATCATCATCTCCTTGTAAAAGTAAAAGAGGCCGTCGTCGACAATTAATTACGGGACGTAATTCATGGAAGCTGAAATGCCCTAATCCACAACAAAAGTGAAATTTCTCATGTGTTTGTCGGGTGAACATAAACAATGACGTTAAGTGAGAAGAGTGAATTTAATTAAGTTACACCTTCAAACAAAACTTATAAGTTATTCTTCATTTTATGTTTCACTCATTATTTCTTAGTCACTGTTTTAGTTATGTAAATTAAAACCCCTTTCTGTTTTCATTTTTTTTATCTTTACAACTATTTTAACAAAAAAAATCTTAATTCCTCTAAAAATTAAAAAAAATTATAATTAAACTTGTTTTTAAATTTTGTTTTTATTCTTTAATATCACATTTTTAAAAAAAATAAACTTTTAATCTAAATTAACCTGACCAATGACAATGTAATAAATACATCGTAGCTCAATACGTTGTTTCAAATAAGGCCCAAACGCGAATAAATCGGCCTTGGCACAAAGCATAAAGAGCGAATGAACTGCTTACATGAGACAGTAATTCGAGGTTTCAGTAATTCACGTCCAAACTATTCTCATTAGATAAAGGCAGAGTTTGAAAACTTAAAGTCCGATTTTCCCGGTTTCATATTCTGTGCAGATAAAATTAATTAATACACTCAATCTGTTGGGGCGCATCATTTAAGTTTTCACCATCCCTTATTTAGTATCTCGGAATCAGGGGCCGACGAAAGCGATGCTTCCATTCCCTTTTGCCAACTTTTCGATTTGTGAGGTCCGTCCCCGCTTCTTGCGACTTTTTTCAAAACCATTTCCTCCGAGGCTATTTTTAAATCGTACGCCCATCCGGTTTTAACGAAAAATTCTATAACGGTAGTCGTGAAATTATTTCCAGCTCCGTATTCGGACGCTTTGTAATCCCAAGGGAAACTATGATGGTAATTGTGCCAACCTTCTCCGTTTGAAAATAACGAAACGCACTTGTTCTCGACGGGCATGACGTGTCTAACAAACATGGAAACATTGTACGCTCGGGAAAAAGTACAAAGGGTTTTTAACTTTAATAAAACTTACTTGTTGAAAGGTTTTGCGCCGTACAAATGAGCGTGTGAACTTTATCTAAAAAATCAAATATATTGAAAAACAAGACATTTACATATCAACCATCTTTATTGTGTGTCAACTCAGTATTGCCAACTTAGGCATACAAAACTTCACAGAACGAAGCTGTTGACTGGCCATGTGCAATGAAGAGTAGATACTTATTTCGTTATCGTCAATAATACTATTTCGTAAGCGGAACTTTCAGTAAAGTAACGAGTAACGTAAAAAAGTGAAATTTGAAAGAGCCAAAACGACAATTGATAATGTCTGAAACAGCATTTCTTAAAAAAAACCGATTTCAATTTTATTTTGAAAAAGGAAATATTTTTTCATCTTTAAAAACATGGCAAAAATGTAGACGCTTTCAAAGAATGCTTCCTATAAAGCTTCTATGAAGCAAAAAAGTTTATATCACAAATTTCTAAGCGTCTGAAAGTCCACCTCACGTTTAGGTTACGAAATTTTCTATCCAACCCACGTACTTACTTTTTCTGAAACATTATTATCGGATCCTGTTCCAGATCCGAGAGATCGATCGTTTTTCCTTTCTTTATAACTTCTGGATGTTTTTTCATCATGAGCCAACCGATATGAGAGGGAAAAAAAACCTCTCTATGCGTTATGGGGATCCGCGTCTGTGTCAGTGTATTTATGATGCTGCCTATGATCTCTAACCCAAATATACATGCAATTCTGAAAAAAAAGACATTATTAAAATGGCAGTCCTTTCCCTTTATTTTTTCAACAAGCTTTTTTTTGAGAGATCCTTTCCTATTTCATAAATCATAAAAAGTTATTGTTAGTACCTGCCCCGCTATCGTATGAATAGCCAAATACATTATTTTCAAAGGCAATCGGGCCTTATAAGTTCTATGTGAAAATGGTCGATGAGCTCCCGCTGTAATGCCCTGTCCGTGAATTATAATGATAATGGTATCTACAAAGAAATGGTTTCATAGAAAATAAACCGATGAAAAAAAGGAAATGAAAACTTAACAAAATCAAATTAACGGTTTTTTACTTACAATATATAAAAATGATAAGCTTCGCTCGAAGAATAATTAATAAAGGTCATTTGGCTAAGAATTCATTTAACTGCGATAATTTCAACTGTTCCCCTCAGTGATTAGATCGCCTATAACTTCCTTATAATTTATACCTAACTTTTTTTTTGTTACAAATGTTTTTTCACAAATTTTTAAGTAAATAATAAATATTCATTGTTTCGAATTCCACTCCAGCAAAGTTTAAGTTAAAATTTACTTCTTTTAGTCTTCCAGAAAAAATTTCTTTATAAAAGCTACAGAAAGAGAGAAATTTAGAGAAAGTCATATTAGCACTTTTAAAGCTACGAGAGAATGGTTGCACATCAGAGCTTCAGAGGTCAAGCTTTTAAATTTGATATTCCATAAAATCTCGACCGTGGTTTATATCCCAAAGAGCATCCCCATATACGTGATTGGCGTGAGCTTAGAAATGGACGCGAATAGTGTGTGCTGACGAATTCAAAGTTACGGACTCTATGTTAATTAATTCCTTGACCTCAAAGATCTCTGTTTTACTAGCTTCATACTACCGTATAAGTATCGAAATTGCCAGAGTAAAGTCGCGCAAAACAATCCATGAAAAAGTCACCCTAAATCCTACTTTATTAAAAAGCAGATCGTATTTTCAAAACTTAGCAGTCCCATCCCACGCTACATTTTGGAAAGGGTCCATAAAACGAAAAAACGTTGCTAATTTAAGAGAAAAGAAAATTTTGAGGGTAAATAAATTGTAAACGTCATTAAATTCTTATCAGCTTCTTTGAATTAAAAAAAAAACGTTTTAGGGTTTGTTGAACTTAGGAAAATAGTCTTCCGAAATTTAAATCTTTCGATCGATAGTATCGCTAGGACTCCAACACTAAAAATAAGTATTTAACTAAAGTTAAATATTCGAGCGACTTAAACAATCCGCATGTTTCATTAAAAATTGAAATAACATTTACATATTAATTACTTTAAGGTCGAATAATCATTTGGTAATATTTTGTTTCCCGTGGCATTCGGATTAAAAAAAAATTACACCGGTGAGTTTTTTCTCTTTTCTTTTGTTTTAAAGCATCTCTGAGCTATCTTCCTCTGTAAGAAAAGCAAAATAATAATAATAATAACATCGAAACAAAAAAGCTTTCAGAGTAACTGCTATATGACAACGCTTTTTAAGTAAAAATGTGGCACTACACAGCTGAGTGCATGCTCATATATTACAAGGTCGATTCTATTATATACTGTAGTCTCATCCTTTCGTCAGGATGGAAATCGACTGGAATAGTTTGAAGCATGCTAGTTATGGAAAAATTAATTAAAATTTTCTTTTGCTTCAGATTGATGACCAGCACCGACAACGATGGATCAGAATGAAAATAATGTAAAGGTTGAAAAACCTTACACGGAAGAATCGCTGGAGGATAGTTATTTCGGAGGAAGACTTCGCTTTAAGACGAAGATAGTTTGGCCGAATGCAATCGGTTTTCTTCTTATACATATCGCAGGGTTTTACGGTTTCTACCTGGCTTTTGGCCAGATGTGGAACTTGCATTTTTTAACGCCAGTATACGGTAAGTACAGTGAAATATTTCCAAAACAAAAAATGATAAAATATTAACTAAACCTTTTCATTTCCAGGTTATTTCGTTTCCTTTCTCGGGGGAGAAGGAGTTACCGGTGGAGCGCATCGTCTTTGGTCGCATAAATCTTACAAAGCCAGGTTTCCATTAAGGATATTATTAATGATAATGCAAACTTTTGCAGGGCAGGTACTGAAAGTTTTTTTTTCTGACGAGCAATAATCAAACGTTTTTCCCCTCGGGTGAATATTCCGTATGACCAATTTACATTCCGAACGTCCACGGTTCCGTATAAATTTGAATTCCGATTTAATATTTCCATGATAATATGCAGAATATCATACAAAGAAAGGTTTTTGCCGTGCGAATATGATGCTTTAAAGGAATTTGAAATATTCCTTTTTGTTCACATAAACCAAAACTTGTTTTTCATCCTAATTGAAATAATCTTAAAAACGAGATTTTCTCGAAATAATTCCAACGAATTATAAAATATAACACTGAGAGCTTAATAAAGAAAAGAATCCTCAGGCGATTCTTTGAATTCGCTATTGCGAATTACATTTTAAAATCTCGAATCTCTTTTTTATGAATTGTACTCGATACGGTGAAAAATTTAAATCCAAATATCGAAAAATCGGTCTTGTTAGCAGAAAATTAAAAACCTTTCGTAAATTATCAAAGGCAAGCAACTTGTTTTAATTAGGACCGCGCTTTTTTGTCCCCGATGGTAGGTAATGAATAAATTAGAGTAGAAAACCGGATCGATATCTTTGAGATTTCGTTTCTTTCATTTCAATCCGTTTCACAAAAATTTTTACTTTGCAGAATTGTATTTACATTTGGGTAAGAGACCATAGGTTGCATCATAAATATACAGACACCAATGCTGACCCTCACAATGCGAACAGGGGATTCTTTTTCGCTCACATGGGATGGTTGATGATGAAAAAGCATCCCGAGGTCATTAAAAAAGGAAAAGGCATCGACATGTCAGACTTAGAAAATGACCCTGTGGTTATGTTTCAAAAAAGGTTTGTTGTTTTTTTAAGGTCATCTTTTTTTTTAACTACACGAAAAATTCACATGTGAAATAATGGGATTTAATGTGTAGCCGAAGACTCAGGCGTTTGTTTAGAATACTGAAAACGGGTAAAATTGATTTTTCAGGCACTTCAAAAAATTATTTTACACCATTGGATCTACGATACCAGTGCTAATCCCTGTTTACTTTTGGGGCCAGACTCTTTGGGATTCCATATTCATTTGCTTCTTTGCTCGTTATATTCTACTTCTGCACATTGCTTGGTCTGTAAATAGTGCAGCTCACATATACGGAATGAAACCGTACGATAAGTAAGTTCATTAGTTTTGTAGAATGCCGGTTAAGTAAGTAAATAAAAAAACCCGATCGTCTTGTTTGATTACAGGAACATAAAACCGACCGAAAACTCTTTCGTATCATTCGTCGCTTACGGTGAAGGATGGCACAATTACCATCATTCTTTTCCGTGGGATTACAAAGCGTCCGAATTCGGGATGAAGTTAAATTTTACTAGAGACATGATCGAATTTTTCGAACATATAAATTTGGCTTACGAATTGAAAGAGGCGAAACCGGAAATGGTAGTAAGAAAGATTCTGCGTTCTGGGGACGGATCACACGGAAAGCTTAACGCTTATAAAAAAAAGAATGAGGTTCAAAAAATTATTTTCCCTGAAGCCCCGCCGGATCAACAAGCGACAGGTTATTGAATATTATGTAGTTTTTCCCAATATGAAGAGGACAATTATAGCAAGGGGGATAAAATTGATCCGATTTAATACATCTATTAGCAGAAATAAAGTGGATCTAGTACAGCGTGGAATATCTGAGAGGGATTAATTCGATCTTTCCTATTTTGGATATGAATGCATCGTTGCATCGTGATGTTCAACTCTTATTTAATTTATCTAAAAATAAATAGAGTAAAAGAGTAAGTTTTGTAAGTTAGAATTCCAGCAAAAATCCATCAAAGCTTTTCAAAATTGTACATGCCAAGGAAAAAGGAAAAAGACAAAGTTAAGTGAAATAAATTTTCAGAGCAACAGCGGCGCACAATTTCCACTAACTCGTTGATTTAAATCTTTTGGTCACCCCCAGGTCGCGGGAAAATTCAACCCGCAAAACCCTTAGTTCTTTGTGTTTAACTTTACCGTCTCCCTAAAATATTCCATTTGTATGTTTATTTTTACAACTGCAACAAACTTTTGGCTTTAGACTTTTCTCTCTCTTATTTTCTTTTTAATCGTAAACATACGGAAATTGCGATTCGTTAGAAGTTTGTGCTTTTAGAAATATTTATGCATCAATCGCTAAAAGTTTTCCTATTTTAAGGTCACGATTCATTTTGTGATTAGAAAAATACAAAGATCTACAGAAAAACTACTAACTGTTTGGTTTATTTTAAAATTTTTAAAGAGATTAAGTTGGCGGGTTCCGAAAACAAACAAAATGTATAACTCGAATAATCTCTTTTTTTAACGACTAATTAAGAGCAATATTAATAATGTTTTAAATGTTTTAATGATTAATAAATCGTTAATAAACGCAACACGTAATCGTAATATCATACAGCATGTTAGCCATTTATCATGTTATTTGTGCTCTTCTACCCAATCCAAAAATTGCTCGCCTTTTATTAAAAATTACAGGACATTAAAAAAAACAGAATCCGAATTTATAGTTATTCAGAGATTTACCAGGGTTGTCGTAATAGAATTTTGGGTTTCCGTAAAGCAATAGAAAGACTGATTTTGAAAGATCAACTCTCGACTTTTCCTTTCACGGTCTCGCATAAAGGATGAATCTAGGATTGATAGACCTCGAGTTTAAGTTCAAAAATTTTTTTCACCATTTACAGAAATTTAACGGAGCAACAAATATCTTCCTCAAAAATAGTTTAATGATCGCTTGGAATTTTCGGCGGACACGAGATGAAAAACGGTTTCTTAAGACCCCTCTAAAAACCTTAAAAATAATTACACATAGCTATAAACGTAAAAAGTCACCACAAAGTAAATATTTTATGAACATCTGGAAGTCTTTTATTCAACAAAGCGTCCCTTTTTGGGTAAAATATACTTTTAAAAAAGCTGGCAGCAGCTTAATTCGTCTTAAATCACACTTCACAATTCAACAGGAAACTGCAATCCCCTCTAACCCACCTTACGACGAGCCATAACGCTTTCTTAATATTCTTTTATCTAATTTTATTTTATATTTTTCCCCCTTATTTTCCTTTGCCGTCTCTTCTTTTTTTATTTGCAACTTCCTTTTCCTCTAAATAAACTCCGAGCAATTTAAATAATATTTTTCACCTAATTTTTCTTCCTTCGCATTTTCTTGCACTGTAATATTCAAATAAGAATATCAAATTTATTCGCTAAACCTTAACGTTCTTTCAAATTTTTTTGATCAATAGCATTAATTTTATACATTACATAATGAGTCGTTGCACCGAGAGGATTCATTCATTAAAATTTCCTTAATTCCACATTCGGTCTCGGAAACTTTTAAAATGGTTATAAACGTTACAGAGGTTTACATACTTTTAATGAAACGTAACTGAATCTTGGAAACGTTGCTGGAATGCTCCATAAACAAAATTCGCTTTTAGATATAAACAAATGATTAGGTATGCATTGTTATCAGACATTACAAAAATCGCATAATCCGACGTTTGTCGAGACAAAAAATACCAAAATGGAATCCACAATTAGTTTGACTCAAGGAAAGGTTTTTAAATGACCGTTAAAAAGTTTTACCATGTCGGGTGGTTTCTAATTAGGTCGAGACTTTTCCGGCATATACTTCACAAAATTTTTAAACTTTTTACCCCCATATTGTGCAGAAACTGCTTGCCTGGCATTTTAAACGAAATTAACTCTTTATCGCCAAAGTCAACATTCATATTTTTTTGCACCAAGAGTAAAATATTGAACTCCTCTTTTTAAAGGGAAGGGAAAGACGTTGTTTCAAAATACTTGAGCGGTATTACTGCGTAATTAGTTGAGTCTTCACGTTTTGCCTTTGAAACTAGACTAAAATGATGAGACAAGTCATTGTTTCCTCTTGGAAATTATCATGCAATCTCAAGTATGTGTCAAGTGAGACGATGTTACACGACGAGTCAAGAATAGAATGTGAAATTTTAAATAAAATAGGAAAGCTGAAGAATTATGGCAGCGTTTTTTCAATTCAGTATCAAATTGGAAAATTATTCCGATAAGCTAAAGATCAAATATTTTACCTTTTACGATTCCTTAAATAAAACTGCGACAAAATTTTTTTCCCTGCAAATGGGCACGGACTCTTTTATGTATAAAAGAAATCAAGCTTTATTTCATTTACGCATCTCAGTTTTCCTCAAACGCATTCCGTAGACAGCAGATTTATTTACTCTAAAAAAAAAAAGTTAAAGTTAGTTGAAGAGAAAAAAGTAAAATGCGTAGATATGTCAAAAAGTGATAAGTGCACGATTAATCTCATAAAAAGAGGCAATCATTTTTCCACGCTCGTTAGAAATGATCGTATTAATTTAAAATGATTCGAAAAATTATTCCTGACGGGTGCCCCAAGCAAAGCTGACCATTTTTATAATTCGGTAACCGCGGGAGTGGATTAATGAATTATAACAGGAAACGTCAAAATTCGTTGACTGCACAGAATGAATATTCATGGACAATAATATTACCGACGAGGACCACAATGTGGTTTAAAATGCAGTGACGCTCCCCTCAGGGATTGCGTCCTTTTAAGAACGCTTAGTTAAGTTCGGATTTAAAACGGTTAAATGTCCTTCCTCAACCTAAGACACATTTTTAAAAATGATTCTTTTCAAATTTCGATACCTAGGTATTTTTTAATTAAAATCGTGATTAAGAATTTACATAAATATAAAAAAAAGACTTACCTTTGTTCGAGAAAAAAATTTGAAACTTTCAACGGTTATTGCAGTTCCAGACAGCCGGCATCAGTACAGCATGACACGTTTTTTCTTCGTTTCCCTTTTCAACTCTTATAATAAAGGCGAGAATTTTCTCGTCATTATTTTGGAACTTCTAAAAAAAAAGTTGAAAATTTTTAATGGGAAAAACTTGTATTGACATCATTACTTTATTTTCGAGAAAAGTGAGAGAAAAGGTTATTGAATTAAATAAAATTATTGTAATTAGTCGGATTTGTTCAAACGCAGAGAGAGGATGCAGACTTTCGACAAAGAAATTAAAATAACGTGGAAAGAAGTATTTTGCCAAAACAAAAGCAATCAAAAGAAGAAACTAATTTTTCAATTTGTTCTGCTGTTTTCTAGATTATTAAAGAAAGGTAAAATCTTTTCCGTTCCCTACTTTATTCGTAAATTATCGAGACCTAAAGAGGCTTACAAGAAGATAAGTTCTTGATACTACAGTCGGATTTCCTAGTCTCTTTCGAACTGTCATCTTTTTTCCCGAAAACGTGGTCGATGGTGAAATGAAATAATTTTCTCAGACCGGTAACTGTCGCTTTTATGTGGTGAACCTGAAACAAACAAAATTATTTGAGTATTTTATAGCTCAAGGAAAAAAGTTTGATCGTCCAACCAAAACTGTTTGGACATGGATAAGTCCTAAACAAACCTTCAATTGCAACGATTGAAAATCTGTTAAAAACTTAAGTGTTTGCCAAACGTTTTTCCCGTATGCTTAATTGTAAAAGGAAGTCGAGAAGAAAAAAATTTTCATATCACATGATTTTATATTGAACTTAAGAAAAACTAGAATATCATACAACGATATAGGGCTTAAAATTACTTACTTTTTTTCAGCAAAACTGGTAACTGATCAAAAAACAAATGTATAAAAATATTACTTGAAACGGGGTGGTTTTTCTTTACTTCGGAAGCATAAATACAGTGTTAATCCTTTGCTTACAATTCTCTATAGTCTTATATTTTTTGTTAATGTTAAAAATTTTAACGCGAATAACAGTTCTTCAATTTCAAGATTTTTTTCCTCTCTTTTCCATTTTTCCCCTCCTTTTTTTTCCTGCTTTCCTCTTTTGAATAGAGAAAAGATTGTGGGAAAAATACAAAAATAAGTCTTTTAAGACTTTTCTCAAAACGTACATGAACAGCATTGTTCCACAATATTTAAGCCTAATGATATAGGCCAAGGCCAATAAAAGGATATCATTATCACGCTTATATCGAAAACGTCCGCTTTTTGACATTTGTAAAGGTTCCGCTTAATCAAGATGCATTGCTTTAAACTATTACCTATGGTTCAATTTTTCTTACTATGATAATTGCAAACTGCTCAGCATATTGCTCAAGGCTTCTCATTCAAAGGCCAAGTAGAATCCTTATCCGAGAATTTTTTTTATTAAATTTTGGTAAATCTCTTTAAGAATTTTAAGCTTTGAACGTTGACAAAGGCTTTTAGCGACAATCATTTAGACCTGCCGAGACCTAAAACATGCGGATATGAAAACGCTCTCAGAATGAACTGTATTTTCCCGGCTATCTCGGCACGGAGAAATTAACGTTTATAAAAGTGAAAAAGTAGCTGCAAGAAGGCCCATTTTAATTACAGTTATGGGGACAAACGTATTCGGCGTGACATCCATAAAATTTCAAAAAAGTTTAGAATTTGATTCACTTGCTGAGCAGTATTGAAAAAGCATAATTTCAAGTTTTTGTTTTCTGAAATAAGGGTATAGTTGGTATATTTAAAAATATGTTTGACTTTCTTTGTAAAGCTTAAATTTCAACCGATTCCTTGAATCGAGACTATTATACGAAATACTTAAATTCAACAGGAAATACTCTTGAGTGTGTAATGCAAATCTTTCTATCTTGAAAGTTTACGCATTAAAACATTTTTGGTAATATTCCTTTGCGTTTAATGGAGAAATCGGCCGAAAGATTACCTGAAGCTTCAAAATAAATGTTTTTGCCCAATATGTTGCCCTATTGTGTTTATCCTAAATTAATGCTGTACTGTACGTTCTGAAAGTTCTTCAAATTTTAATCGAAAAGGAGCATTTTTTATATCGCTCAACTGGAAAGGTTGGTGTTAATTAATTTTTGCGGAGTTGCTGCTCCTTCACTTTTATTAGTGAAACATTTTTAAGCCTCATTTGTAAAGAGGGAAAAATTTTATTTCCGCTGTAACTTTATTCGATTTTTAATAAAACCCGAGTTTTAAGTCTTTACGGTTTTGTAAATTTTGGCCGGGAAGTCATGTTATAGTTTAAAAACAGACTCTTGTAACACGCCTAAATATTTCCATTGTATAAAAAAAACGGATTTATTATACAACTGACAACTTGAGAATAGATGGATATGTTGATTTACCTTTCTTGTTTAAATTTTACGAAATCACGTAGCAATGATCAGGATGCAGCCGAAGACCGATTATGAGTCCGATTTCTTCGTACAGGAGCATTAAGTAAGCAAACCGAGTGCATTCAAACATAGCAGCATCGCTTTACTTCAAATAAACTCTTTTACAAGTTATACGTGCATTTTTCTTTTTTTCTTTCCGAAATGCTACATCCTGCTTCATAACTTATCTCTCAAATGTTACAAATAAATCTCACTAACTCCTTGTAACATTCTATACAAGCTCAGGCGAGTCGAGCAGAAACATATAACTGCTGGTGACGAAAATTCCTTTTCTTGTTTTTGAATACTTCATAAAATATACTTGAAAAAATGATAACAAAAACCTTTAGGACCTTTAGCTAACTAATTTCAAAAACAATACTTCATATACGGTCAAATCGGAATATCTAAAATAAAAAAGAAGAACGTCCCGCGCCACTGCCATAAAAAAAAGAAAATTTCCGATTCGACCCAGACTCTTATAAAATTTTGAGACTGAATTTTCTTACGTAAGCACTAACGAGATACCCCGCTGTGAAAGGCTATGGTTTTCATTCTTTTTCTCTTTAGCACAACAGATGAATCATAAGACTTATCATCTTAAGTTGTTGTCGAGTCGGTGAGAAAACACTCTTCTTCGTTTTAATTCAAACGTTTTATGTAGCCCAAGTCTCTGGCAATGACACCTTGTTTGTGCTAGCAAAAATCCAACTAGATAACACCAGACGAATAAAAATGAGTGATTCAACGACGAAGGAGCGTTATTTCTACCTCCGTGTTGCATGGCTGCAGGTTTTTCGCCTGAAACATTTTTAATAGTGAAATTAGACCGAGGAAAGCATAAGCTAATTACAAAGTAGACAGTAACAAATATTTCGCCTTATATTCGGCGCAAAAATAATTCGAAACAGCAGGAATAATATGCGATAAAGTAGATACCAAATCAGTAAAGTTAATACTTTATTCTTTCAAAGGAAAGATTTAAGTTTTGCAGAACGCGAAAAGGGTTAAAAACCATTTCATTCGATTAAATATTTAAATTGTAGGTAACACCGGTGGAATCCCATCAATCCTCCGATCCCAAATACCTTATTTGTATGCAATCAATAGTTTCCGTGTCGATTTCATTTATTATATTTAAATAAATACGGCCTTGTTTCTGTCATAAAGGAAACAATAAATTTGTTGTCTTTCGAAGCTAATCAAGTCCTTTTAAAATTATTTTTTTATATTTCGTTATTGCGTGACTAGAGGTATGATATTTGCAGAAAAATGTTATTTTCGTATGAAAAAAGAAATATTTTTTGAGATACGAAAAAGTCCCTGATGGTCAATTTAGCTTTATGTACAAAATTAAAGTTTCTAACCTATTTTCTTATTTCTCGTTTCGAAAAGTGAAGCCATAAATTCCTTAAATTATCAAACACAAACAAGAGACCCAGCGACTTAGCTCGTAACAACGTTTAGCTTATTGAGGCAATTTTAAAATAAAATCTAGATACATCAATAATTGAACAGAAGTCTAATTTCTTTTTTCGTAGGTTAAATACGGGAATGTGGTCGGTCGGTCCCTAGCCTACTGTTCGGCGTTGCTTGGCCTCTTTGTTGGGGCTCGAAGTATTTTCAAAATACGGAAAAATTCTTACCGTTAAGAACGTGCACGATGACACTTGCTTGTTTTGCATTTGAAGGAACACATGAATAATTTCCTGATTCAGTCTTATCTGCCTCCCCGATATGCAAAACGCTGACAAATTTGTCGTTTGACACTGACACTCTGTCCTTGTCATAATTAATCATGCGATCATCGTGGTACCAGAACACGAACTCGGGGGCTTCTGTATTTTGCCTAAATGAACACACTATCCTTAGCGTGCTACCGCTTTTTATAAAAAGGTCAGGAGCACCTAAGATCTCAGCCGTCGCTTCTGAAACACAAAAAAAATATCATTTCTTAAAGTTTTTTGTGTCAATTAAAAAAAATTTAATTATGAACCGAGAAAATCGATGAGTGAACGGGAATCTTCTTTGCTCCGCGTTTCCGAGAACTTTTACTTCCCCTCACCGACTTTATTTCCATAATTGTAATTTTCATTCATCGAAAAACCGTAAAAAGAGCTTATATTAATATTCATTTCTTAATATAATTTATCACTAATCCTTCGGGCGATATTCGTTTGAATAAAGAGATAAAATCTTTTAGTTCCAAATCGTATAACCGTCCGCGAGTTTTAAATCACCCCGAGTGGAAAAGCGGGTGGTAGCTTATTACATCGAATCCGATAAAAAAAATGCGGAGAATTTTAAAAAAAATTTTTTGATAAAAACCAAATGAAGAAAGTAATTTCGTTTTGGACAGTAGCGGCCTGGAATATAGGTCAGTTATCGACTGGATCCTCCTTCCTCTTCACCTGACAAACCCTTCCCCCTCTTCCCTGACTTACATTTTACGCCCGGTATCATTTCAAAATAAATTTCAGAGCCGTGACCATTTTCATCTCCGGGCTTGGCCGCGTGTTAAATCCGCTTTTAAAACGTTTTAAAACATCGTATTCGTCGGCAGAAGGAATAAAGGTATCAAGGGGTGGCGGCGCCGTAGAACCACTCTGCCCCCGCCGCTAGTTTCGTGATTATTATCAAATTAACCTTTCTCTGACTAAAGGAAACATAAAATTAATCTCTCTTCTACCTTCTAATCGATTGTTATTCACTCTAAGAAACCCAAATCAAACCATTTTCACGACACAAAAGGCTCAACATCTTGATCTTTATAATAACAAATCCCTTATTTAGAATTCTGAGCACACTTGCCAAACTTTGTGAATTTAAGTGGCGATTTCACTTGTTTAGAAAATTTTTATCTTGGCTTATTAATTCAAAAATGGGTCATCTCTCAGGTCACAGAAATTATAAAGAATTCATTCCATGAATCATGAGAAATCTTCTTCAAGGTCGACTAATGCCAAATCGTTTAATTGAAACACAAGACCGATTCAATGTGAAATCAGCTTCTGTGAAATCGATTACGACTAAATTCACTTCCGGCTCATTGTTAATTTAAGAATTGTTGTAAACACCTCTTCAAATTATACTTTTTCAAGAAACTTAAATCAGAAATCAGAAAAATTTTTACCGGTCAACGTCAATGATCTTGCTCTTCGACTACCTGACCCGAATTAGTGTTAATGCGCTTTCATCAAAGAAAAATAGTCTTCAAATAGCAGCGGTTCGAGCGAGGGGACCCTTTTTGAGTTCCACGAACTCTCTATTGTATTTTTCACGCTCGAAACAAATCATTTCATTGCGAGCAGGTACATCTTAAAAAATTGATTCACGATCTCCATCATTTAGTCCGATTTTAATATTAAATCGGAATGAAAAGATCGATCTGCGAAAGACTAGAATTGAGCACTATTTTCAACGTCACATCGATATCTGATTTTCATTGAAGCAATTAATTCATTTGAGTACAACCCAAAATTACTAAACGATCTAGAGTTTTAAAAAAAAAACCGTCACATCTTGATTTTCCGACAAGCATCATTTATTCATAGTTGATACCCATATTAACTCGTGTACACAGTATTATCGATTTCTCAAGATAGTAATTAATTTCAAGTTAAGAATGAATGATTGATATGCTATTAAAAGATGCGGCTCTTCTTTAAAGAAACAAACGCAATCGCAAACGATCTCTCAGCCGGAATTTAAACCGACACTAATGTATTACAAACGGCTTTTAAAGATTGTTTTATTGCAATGGAAATAAAAACAATAGATCTCGAGTTCTGATAATTTTCCTTCTCTCTGCTTTCACGGATAAAAGGAAAACCGAAATTGAGCCACGTTTATCCAAACCGTTTTCTGTTTTTCTTTCCCTTGAAAACCCTTCCACGTCGGAGCTTTTGAATTTTTAACGAGTCTCACTTACCGATAACTTTAAGTTCGATAAATATACTAGAAGGAGGGTGTGTCGAGACCTGGCATTCGTACATCCCGGCATCTTCTCGAATGACGTGTTTGATCTGCAAGCCCCAGTTTTGAAGATGTCTAGCATGTTCGACTAAGAAACGTTCGTCGCTGCAAAACGTCGCCAGCCCGACCGTTAGAATCTGATAATCCCGTCGACGAATCCAAGTTACCTTCAAAAAAGAAAAAAAAACTTTAGAATATTAAGAAAACAACAACGGAAAGAAATAAAACTATTAAGTAATGGATTTTTCATAAAAATGTAATCCATTCTTCACGTCTGTGGCAATGTGGTACAGTAAATAGATTTCAAATTTCATGCATTGAAATAAAAAAAAAATATCAAAATATATCCAATCTCAACTAGCGTTTTAAATCTGTCAGACCGTAATCTTATGTTTACCTTAGCTAAATACGACTAGAAGAAACTCATGACACGGGGATAGCTTTTTTACATTCTGTACAAAATCGATTCGATTCCATTATTCGGGAATACTACTGTATCACGAACTTCAACATCAGGGTCGGAAGGAAATCACAAACCTGTCACGAACGAGTCTTATTTCGGCGTTAAAATTTGTGGCTATATTAAAAGTTTTAATACTTTATAATCTTGGATTTAAACGTTCGCTTAACATCTTCAAGCATTTTACCAGATAAGAATAAACTAAAATGTATTTATCAATGAAATAAAGGATTAGTTTTATATTAGCCGATATTTAGTGCCGCCGCATCTTTTAAGTAGAGAAATTCCAATCCGGTGCTGAGAGATTTTCCACGATCTCCGTAGGTTTCCTTTTGCTCTTCATCTCATTTTTTCTTATCTTTGGCAAAGAGCCAATTGCACCTTGGTCGAACACTGTGAACCAATGAAACACAAAGTTTTCCAGTCCTGTCCTGTGATGATTCCAACGATCTTCGTCGGTTTCCTGTGTCTTTCGCCTCATTTTTCCTTATCTCTGGCTAAAAGCCAATCGCACCTTGGTCGATTTCACTTTATAATCTACTCTTTAGACCTAAATCGAGAAGTTATGTCTTCTCTGATACTTGCGTAAACCTACTGACATTTAATCGCGGATTTTCCCGATCGTTATGAAACGATTTTTCGATAAATGAAAAAACTAAGGTAATCTTTTTCAAATCACTTTCGATTTTTCGCTTTGACTTTTAATGTTCTGTATTTTTCCTCTCTTTTATTTATTTTTCTCAGTTTAGCCGCAACAACTAGGAGCCTCGAAAAAATGATTTTTTGACAGTCCTTTCTGATAAAAAGAATAGAGAATGTAATAATGGGGACGGTCTTCAAATTATCTCCTCGGTTAATTTAAAAGCTAAATTCAACTCTAATCTTGAAATTGCACTGAGCAACTCGGCTGTAAATTGTAAATACAAATGTTCACCGGGTCATAATTAATGCAAAAAAATGATGCGCAAATGCCACACATCGGTCACGAAGTTGGACGAAGAAAAAAAAAGAAGAAAAAAAGGCGTTACGCTCATTACTGTTTTTCATTCTAGGAACAACAATCGATAATTTAGAAAGACAAACGCAGGCATATAAGGCAATTTCTAAGTGAAAAAAAAATTGACGTCATTGCCGGAAGACAAACGAGTCGGACTAACAAGATGTTTTTTATCAATGAGAATAATGAAAATTCTAAATTTAGGAATGAAAAACATGCGAACACATGAGGTAAAGAAATGAAAAATCAAAAAATTGTGAAAAGTCAAAGAAGGCGAGATACGTATAATGGGACATATGATTTAGACATGTCATTTTCAAAACGGTCGCTTTATCAAAAAAAAAAGGCGCCTTTTTTGACATTTATACCCGTTTTAACAGCACGTAACAATATTCTTTCAAGATTCGATATAAAAATGCACTGTACACATAACGATATTACTTTTCTTATCAAAATTTCGATACCTATCGAAATAAACGTCTTACAATAAGGAAATTATTTGCGAGAACATTGCAATGAAATGGAACGATACTGCTTCGCAAAAAGTTTCATTAATTTATATTTTGCCGGTTTCCCCAAAATGTTGAACCCAACCGTGCAAAAGGAAAAGAAGGTACTTTTTTTCTAGATTTAACAAAAACGAGAACGAAAGTTTTTTTTCTAACGAAACTTCTTTAATCGCTTTTTCTCGGCAAATTGTTCCAAAGTTAGCAGATATTTGGGCATTAAGACGGTGGCATCAAAAAATATTGCGAAACCTTTTTATTTTCGGGACGAAAAACCTGCCTAGTTTCATTTTTAGATTCAGTTACTTTAAAATTTTGAATCCTAGCTTTTTTTAATTTCCGCTTTGACATTTCTGAAAAAAAATGAAAAGATTTTTTAAAAAAAACCCGAAATCGTTATTTTTTATTGCAGGTTGTAAAAAATCCTTTTCCCAAAAAAAAGCAAAATCTGAAAAATGTTAGTACCGGCAGTGAAAAGAGCAATTCCCTGTATAGTAATATGACAGTGGACAGAGCTTGTCTCTGAACTAAAATAAAGAAACAGTGGGTTCCTCGAGAGAGTTGTCATTCCTACATTCTCCCAGACCGAGAAATAATCCTAAATTTAACAATTTCTCGGAGACCTCAAGATGTGATTTCAGTTTTCCTCTTTTTTGCAAGGAGTTTTGAAAAAAACACCACTTACACACACTTCACAGTCTGAAAGCTGACGTTTTTCACTGTAAATGTTTATGTTTTATTATTTTCTCCTGCTTTAACTCTGTATGTACCGTTCAAACATTTTTTTGATTTCGCTCTGTATAATTCATCTCTAAACAAAAATAATGCGCATAAGAAATGGAAAAATTTACAATAGATGCCACCAAATATTTTTTCCTACGAAAATAACATAACTCCCTCCCCCATTTCAGCCATTTTGCGGCCAAGGTATTTTTAGCATGTGCCTTTGTTTAACTTTTAACCACCCATTGTTCGAATTATTTGCACTTTGATAATAAATCAAACATTTCCCGATTTTGGCGGGTCTTTTCCAGGAACATCATTGCTGTTTCCTGTTTCTCGTTTAAATCAACATTTGCTACTAGTGCAGTATTTTTTGATAATTGCCTTCGTGTATGATTCTTCAGCAAAGTTTGAATCAGCGTTATAGATCCTTCCTAAATCTATGAATCAAAACGGAGAAAATACATTTATAAGACTTATCCCCGGTGTAACAGCAACAGCTTTCATTTCTATTGATTTATTTTATCTGAAAACACGAAATCACGGCTTTCCTTTTAAGCTATTTTTTCTTAAAGTTTGGTTTTATTGCAACAACTAAGACGGAAGTTTTGATGATCTCGAAAGAAAACTTTTTGGATTTGTCGAAAAGCGAGGCTAAAACTAGTGTTAAAACCAATTAATTTCTGTCCCACTTTCCACCTTTCTGTATTTTCATCCTTACTAAGGGAATTCTACTCAAATTTACTTTAAGAAAGAAATATCAGTTCTCTAAACCGTCGAGCATTAAAGATTTAAGGAGAAGCTAATCGTAAATATATTCATATTTTATGAGGTAAAAAGGGAAATTTTATTTCTTAGTTAGTTAAACTCTAAATAAAAATCTAATGCTCTAGTTGATCTTTATATTCTTTAAACATTTTCCCCAGAATTTATTCAAGCTATAGGCGAATGGAAAAAAAAGTAGGATTTTTATACACACCGGTTAAAAATAAATCTTTTCGGTAACACCATTTATCGATCGATCGCCGCTAGGCAGGAGCCCAGTTTCAAGTTTCTCAGACTTGGCTACGTAAACCTTAGTAATTCAAATTAATACCGTGGCCTAAAGTTTTACAGACAATCTACGGTAAAGCTTAGCACGTTAAAAAATAATGAAACTTTAAGCATAAAACACCTCTGTTGAAGAATGGAAAGACCCTTACGAATGCTAACGTGTTATTTGATTTTCTCATTATCTTTGGAGTTTTATTACCTTCAATTACAGTAATATCCGGGTCATTATCGAAAATTTTACCTTTGTTCATAATTTGTGCAACTTTGGGAAAGTTTCTGGCTCTGTTTGAACTCGTGAAAAACTTGTGAAAACGCGGATTTAAAAAATGTAACGGTAATAGTCATTGACTATTACTTATTGCTCTAGAGGAACCCGGTGTTATGGTTATTTTTCATAAAAATCTTCATTCAGAAATTGAACTTCTTTCTACTTTCACACTATCCAGATGGCTGATCTACGAGACAAAACAATCGGAAGTTTACAGTGGGCCAGCGTGTATTCGAAGCTGGTACCTTGAAGCGTAAATCCGACACTTGCTTCCTTGTTTTTTGAAATTCGTTAATGTTGGCACTTAATACTTCCATTAGTAAAATGACGAATACAGGGCATACAGGGCAAAAGACATACTAGGCTCTTTGCTGCTGACTTTGCAGGCCTTGAAACCTTACTGCATACAGTGATCTTCTCGTCGAACTAAGTGTCCTGCCTCGAAGAGCAGCACTGTTCGGCGATGTAAGAAAAAATGAACGCTGATGTAAAAATGGCGCTTGGTATGAAGTTCTCCATTGCTTGGGAAGTTTGGTGGTGACTTTTTGGTACTTGCCGTTGTCGACTGTAAGCTACACACTGATGCACATAAAATATTCCACACTTCCTGGTGTCAGTAGAATCAGAAGAACAGGCGATAAAGAACAACACTACGATGTATTTTTAAATTTTTTGTTTGTGATGAACGATCCGGATTCAGTGCGATAATGTCGAATGATTGATATATTTTAAATCACGTGGACGATTAAAGATTATCTACCCGAAGTGAGAAAAAAAGCAAGATTTAGTCAAATTTACAAACTTCCGAACTTCCTCTTGTTCAGGATGTTATCATTAATTGAATATTAACGGCAAGATTTTAATCTTGAGTTTCTGTTCGTAGAAAGCGCAGCAGCGTTTACTTCTCTTATTTACTGATCCTCTTGAACAACTTTTCTCATTTACGAATTAGATATATACAGAACGTTTTTGAAATTATCGAATAGCCCAGTGTATCATAGAGAAAGTTTAGGAAAATCATTTTTAAAAAATAATGCTTTCTCGTTTCAGCTAGCTATCACGTTATTACTGACGTGACGCCCTAGAGAGAAGGGATCTAGTTTAAAAAACAAGACTTCTATCTAGTTCCATTAGCCCTTAATCTTTTATAAGAAAAATTGAGGAAAAAGCAAAAGATTCTATAATTCAGACGAACTGGGGCTGTTTTGCTGGCAATAAATAAGTAAAGTAGAAAAAGAAAATAAATAAAAGAGAAGAGAAAGGAGTCTTGCGCTTTATTACGAACTTCAACAAGGAGATTAGAAGCTTTTCTTACGAAACAACTAATGCTAAAATCGGTTCACCGTAAATATATAAAATCCGGTATTTTAGCTTGATATTTGATAAGGCTACTGAAAAATCCAGTCGAAAATATGCAAAACCATAACATTCATTTGACGAATTAATTTCGTTTTTAAAACTTCAGGATGACTAAGCCAGCGATTCTAAAATGTCTTGCTCATATGCTGTTTTGAAAAATAAAAACTCTAGGAAATTTAAGTTAACACCACGTCTTATTTTATGTTTGAATCGATGATAATCAAATTATTTTAATAGGTTCTTACCAATTACGCTTGGTGGAAAATATCTGCATCCATAAGTTAATTAATTAATTAGTAGGCTAAATTCAATTTAATATTCGACGTTTTCCCAAAGCGCAAAGTGATGTTCTATTCCCTTTCATTTAACTTTCATTAAACATCCCATTAAAAATAAAAATCTATAAAATTCTTTTTAAAAACGATTTAGTGCATTGAACGATGCCGATTTTAAAAAAAGCACCAAGGTTATCTTCCTGCGTTTGAGGTAAAATAAGAGAAACGTTCCTAAAGAAGCCCCAGGTTGACCCTAAGAAAAAGTCGGAATTTCCTTGCACGCGTTCGAATTAAATATAATTTCAAAAAGTCCAATGAAATATGATAATGTGAATTTGGTCACCTCGTGCAGGAAATAGAAAGATGTCATGATATGATTATCTAAGCTTATTCCGATTTCAGTTTCCCATAAGCTTGCAAATAAATTTCTCGTAAAGCGCCCATATGGAACACCTGCTCGCGCTTTAGGAAAACTTTCCGAGCTTGTACGGAGAAATGGTCAGAAAATTTAAAAAGGCGTAGTCGGTAATAAATCTGACCGTTTCATAAAATAAATGATACGGTATGAACCTATCAAACCTTTGCTTACAAATACGTAAATAATTTTCCAAAACCGAACTATACGTATTTAAAATGGCAAAATTTTTCCTCTATAATTCACCCTTTTAAAAATTGTAAACGTAAGAAATCGATACTCTTACGAAAAGATTCTACAAGAATATAACAAATTTTACATGGGGAAAACCTTGATTTTATTTCTTTCGAGATTTATCACGATGAAGAATAGAAGGAAGAAGAAGATGAAGCTAATGAAGATTTGACGGCTTTGAAATTCCGTGTAGCTTTCATTGAATGACATAATCCCCTTAGGACTGATCTACCTTTCCCCTCGAAGGCGATTCGGCATTCGTAGCTAGTCGGAAAACGAAGATTCCTCTTACGACTAATTCTTGAACGTCATCTTTCTCTTTTTAATACGCTTAAAATATTAGGATCACGATATTATTCAACTTTTATAAATGATGGCAAGATGTACTGGGTAACCCGTTTACGCTCGAGCTTTTGAATATCAAGGGAGAAAATTGAATCATTATATGAGATAGTGTTAGGAGAAGCAGATAAAACCCCTTTTTACTCGGCATATGAAAGCTCGAATCAATCTTTTAAGGCATGAAATAACAAAGAGATCCATAAGGAACGAACTCCTTTTCAAAAATCCAACGTGAAATTTAAAACATTTTACAACGATTTCGGCTATATACAAGTAAATTACGTACTTTCTCGGCTATATTTATTGTTAACTCGGGGCACTGCAATCTAATGTTTATATCGGATTCAGATATATTTTGTTTCTCTTTCTAAGAAATGGTTTTCCAATAAGAATAAAGAAAGATATAGGGTGTATGTACATTACAAACAAAACTAAATAATCCGTTGAATATTCCTTCGCAACCAATACATGCACCTATAATTACGGCCCTTTTACTTTTACTGCCATCGTTAAAAATAACGGCGACTACTTCAACAAAATGAAATTTGTTTTTAATCAGATGAAAACTTACGACTCCATTATTAAATTTCCTAACTCCGCAAGGCAATATTGCAGTCCCGCCAACTTGTGCGGTCTCCGTTGTCGAATTTTCGGTCATGAAAATTTCGTTCCCGCTCGCCAAATTATTTTGACGATGTTTACTCCTATGGTTTTCGTAGCTGCGTCGTATCCTATCCGATTTTTCATGTTCTGAAAACAAAAAACATAAGGGTATTAATATTTCCTGGCCGTCGTCGAGAGTCAGATTTATCGAACAAAAATTTAAACGGGGAATGAAAACGAGTTGAAAATTCCGAACGTCACGTTACTAGGACACCGAATCTATTTAGTTATGCTTAGTATGTCGAACACTTTATACAGGTCCGTGAAATTTGCAATATATTTTTCTACTGGTTACAGTGAATGCACCAACCGTTATCGACATATCAAACGAGCAAAAATTTACCTTTTTCACAAACGAACGGTAAATTGCATTTTAAATTTTACACTTGATAAAATACATCGAATTGAAACCGTAGCGCTGTCGTTTATTCTTCGCTGGTTTGATTTCCCTGAGGATGTTCTAAAAAATATATTAGGAAATGAATAGAGAAAATACGAGATAATTACTTAGCTAGAAAACCACTTGAAGAATGAAATAGTCTGTGATATATTTTAATAATTGAAAACCCACATTTCAATAACAGAAGTCATACATAAGTATCTTGCTATTTTTTTAATTAAACTCTACAAATCTTTGTTACTTAAATGGCGAATCGCTTTATTAAACATGGCTGCAAAAATAAGCAGAATTGAAACGATTTTAAAGGAGAAAAAAATTCTGGAAAAGGAAATTTTGGGGGCCCCTAATGACGCAGCGTGACGCGGGTTTCCTCCGGCAAGACTTCTCCCTCTATCAGAAGCAGTTGCTACTCCACGCTATTGCTGTAGCATTAATAAAATTAATACCTTGAAATACTATTGGAAGCCTGATGTAAATTCTGCTACCAAGAGCAAATTCATCGAAAGATTGACATTAAAATCCCAAAGGAAAATGAATGAGCAACTCTATGAGATTTAGTACTTGCCTAGGGAAAGATAATCGTGCAAAAGCTCTATAGGCTCAAGGCCGGTCACGGAAACTTTTAGAGTTCAGCAGTTGTTCTAATAAAGGTTCGATAAAGGAGATTCATTCATCAATTACTTAAACAAACATGATAGTCATTATATCAAAGTATGCCCTTTCATTAACGTCGAATCTGAAAGCAAAATTACTTGAGGTAAGTAAAACCGGGAACTATGAATCGTTATGAGTATCGATTTATCAGTCTGTGTCATGGATTTCGGGAAAAAGCAAAATTAAAGATTAAACTTGATAATTATCATCGTTCAAATGATTTTACATCAAACTATTTGCTATCAGAGAATAAAATATCACGAAATCCTTTCGACATAGTTTTTATCATTTCGATTATTATTTTCTTTAGAGGGGGAAATGTATTATTTAGTACAAAAGATCTTTACTAAATAAGGATTTCTCTAATGAAAATCCGATCTTCAATTAAGTTGTACTTAAGTTCGCATTCTTCAGAAACATTGTTTGAAATAGTATGAAAATCTCAATCTCCTTTAAAAACTTAATCACGACAATCTGATAATTATACAAAAAATAACGTCATTATGTCAACTATTCAGGAAAGTTAAAATGCGCAAGTTTTCGATTTCTGATTTCTAAAATTTAACGAAGTTGCTAAACTTTTAAAAGTGAAATAAGCCTAGTCAATGAAGGTTATAAAATTTCAGTTATTTGCAATATACTTTTGTTGAAAAATGGAGAGTTTTTTAATTCTAACCGATCACTCCCCGTCAAAAAATGAATTCTGAGCGGTCACTTTCCTGACATAATTAAACTAACCCTAATAGAAAACCGGTTACTTTTTCTATTCAATTTAATTTAATTTAAGCTTTCAAAATTTGATTGGAACATACACAATTGAATACCTCGATTTTTTGAAGGGTCCGGCGAGAATAACTGTTTTGTCGAAATAAATTTTTTTTAGGAATTCTACCTTTTTTTATGAAAGCATCTTTTTCGGTATTTAACAAAGAATTACTGTGGTTGACCCAAAGCCATTTCATGAAATATTATTTGATATCTTTTCACAGGTAACTTTTTGTAAGTGATATTCTTTTTATTTTCCATGTAAAGCACCTTGTGAGAATATTTGTCATTTGAATTCTCACAGGATAAACTCCAGTCGATTCTACAAACATATTTCTCTTTATTTTTTTCTGTCATAAACGCGTTCGTGCCGTGCGCTATAAACGGATTTGACAGCTGCACTGATTAAATTTAAACCGTTTTACACACAATTCAAGACCTTGTCAAATTTAAATAAAATAAAATAAAAATTCGATAAAAGACAAAAATTTTACCTCCAAAAACCGTGCCAAATTCAAAGGATTCTCGTATTCTATTTTTGTATTTAAAATAACATTCAAAATCCTTAGGATCAATGAATGTGAATCCAGTGAAAACAAAACGTTTTAGTGAAAATGTTCGCACATGTTCGTACAAGATGTTACACGATACTTCGTCAGAAAAAAGTTGTTTCAGGACATCGCAAATTGAGTGAAAGGTGTTTTCAACTATCTATTGAATTATAGGTAAGAGTTTTTAACAAGGTAAATATCGAAAGAACTTTTAAACCCAAAATTTTCCTCTTCTACTAATTTAACTTTTTCGAATTCGGAAAACCTTTCCGCCTTTTTTTGAAACGTTGAAATTCTAGAGGGAAGAAATATAAAATCCTTGTTTGTTTGAATAAATGTTTCAGATTTTTTTATTTCGCTTTAACTTTATAAATAAACTTGAAAGCTGTGAAATTTACGGGCAAAGAAAACCTCAACATCATTTTATTCTTTAGACTGCAGTAATTAAATGCAGTGTGTGCTCTTGATGTATGAAAACTGATTAAACAGTAACTTTCCGAGCCGGCTAGTATGCTTTAAAAAAAAAGTAAATACCTAAACAAACGAGAATAAAAATAAATAAAAAGAGTAAGATAAAATTAAAAAACTAAACTCGGTCAAACAATTTTCCGGGAAGCTTGAGACTTAATCGGTTTTACTATACAAGATGAGAAAAATTAGTAAAATTTTTTTATGGATAAAAAACTATTTTGTTTTATTTCTCTGCATTTTTTTCCAGCAAGGGCTTCGTTCTTTATTTGGTGCTAATAACCAAACCGACATTTTTATGGCATCATACTTTGATATAAAACCAAAGTATAAATCTATGTGATTTTAGAATAATGCTTTTTAAATTGTCCTTACAAGTTCTTTAAACTCTTTCACCCCAAGCATCGATTTCGAAATCATCTATTTTCCATTTCGATTTCGTGGACTCATCGATTTCGTCAACTGGAGCTGGATGCTCCAATACTTTGGCTACTTAAGCGTCCATTTCGCAGTTTGAGCTTCCATTTCGTCAGCTTAAACGTATGTTTTTTCAGCTTCAGCTTCCTTTCAGATTGACATTGGTATTATACACAATTAATGCAGATTCCTCGAAGGTTAAAACTTGAGTTCGATCCTTCAATAATAATTCACATTGGCTTGAGAGGGGAATTAAAGAAATATCCACAATGAATGATGATGCGTCAATAAACGGTCAACCGTCTAAGTGATACCATCCTAAACCGGAAGCAATTGTTTGTAATACCCGCAATCACTTCGCGAATTCACCTTCGGAATGACATTATTAATGAATTCGAGATTAGTTTAAAATTCGATTGAAATGTAGCTTAATAAGTAGTTATTCAGTGGCGTAAATGCAAAACTCGAAACTGAGATAAAGTTACATTCCTTTAAAATCCGACCTTAGACTGAAGATGAACTTGATTGGGTCCTTTGAAGGTGTCTAGTATTCTCCCGACAATAGATTTAAAGGAACAATGAACTATTATCAAATAGCTCGGGTAGCTCGACTTATGTCGAGGAAATTTCTATTAACTCATTCGCTTTCACTCTTTAAGGGATCGACTGTTTGCTAATAAATAAAAGAACTACACACGTCAGCATTTTCTTATCGCGAAGAAAGAGGTGAAAGCTTCGATTCTTATCGGATTGGTGAGAACTCGAAATTTAAATTTTTTTTCATAAAAATGCGAAACTTAAATTAAGGTCAAACTTTCTTATGTTTTTGAGAAGAAAAAGGCATCGTCACGTAAGAGTTTAAATCAGTCAGATGCATTCGAAAAATTAATTTCTTCTTCGATTTTATTCGAATTATCAGAAGCTGAGCGTCAGCAATTTCGAGCGATTCTGGAAAGGACGTTCAAGTACCTCTTTAAACGACGACTTTTATTATTTTTCAAATCGATTCGCTGCGCTTTGCTCTCGTCATTTCGGTTCTTCTAATAAATTATGAATGAAACGTTCAACGATTAAAGGCGATTATTCCTAGGCATTTTCGGATTAATCATTCTTCAGGAACAAAGTTCGAGATAAAAATATCTCTCTTACAGACAAAAGAAGTTCCAGCTTATCGCATCATTATTAAAAATGATTAAATATGGCGATCACATGTAAGATGGAGAAAATTTTTTCAAGAGCTAGTCACATGAATATCTTCTAATAGTTGGGATACTAGCCAAAATTTTGATATTCATTTTTCGGTAAACCAAATCCCTATAAATTTTAGAAGTTTTGAAGTGAAAGGTGCTAAAGGCAAATCTTGAACACTTTCCCGTCACATCTAAAAAACGATATCCTTAGAATATCTTTTTCAATCTTTTTTTTTCGTTATTATTGATCGACTATGGTTTCGCATCGAATTAAATTGGTGGATTTATTTAAGAAAAAAGAAAAAATAAAGAGCTGACTGAGAGATAAAAGAAGAAAAGTAAAGTAACAACAATGAAAAAAAGGGTTTTTATTAAGGGGCTTTTATGAAATCGAAACTAAAGTAATAGGAATTCCGTTCCCGATTCTTTTTTCTTTTTAAACCTACTGTATTAATTTTCTACCAGTTTACTTGAATCTTATTGATGGAAAACCCGTCTTTGTACCGTGTTCTTTCGATTTCACAAGTCCTTTTGGTCGATTATAAAAACGCTAAACTACGTCTTCCCTTTATTGACGAAGCAGTTTTAAAGCAAAATCGAAATCTTGATAACATTAGATTTAATACAGCTCGATAACTCGATCGTTTCCTGCGCTAAGCTTTTGTCCAAAGAATTAGCTCCCAGGTGCTTCGCAAGTCGCTTAAATTCAGGAGTGGAGAGAATTTGCTAGTTCCCCCAAAAATCATACTTACACCTACGAGAAGAGAGATTAACCAATCATAAAATATCCAGTTAAGCAATCAAATACGCAAACAAAATTATGAACGAATAATGCTAACAAAAAAACCTAAAAATACTTAATCGGGTTTACTACGGATAAAAAAAAATACCGCTGAAAATATATTTCGAAATCAAACCAAACCTAAACCGATGATCACATTGCAAAAAAGATCAATTCCTTTATCATTGAAATTGAAACTTGTCCGGAGCTGCGAAAAAGAAACGAAAGAGAAGGAAAGCAAAATAAAGATTAAAGTTGTGATGGAACCTAAAATGATTACGATTGGCATGGAATCGAAAAATTTAAATAACATTTCTGAATGGTCGACTGTGTGGCAGGGACTGAGATCGCTAAAGCCCAACTCAAATATACAGATATATCAGAAAGAGAAATTTTAGGAAGCGTGGATTTATTTTGTCTCTTCACATATCCCTGCAAATGCCAGCGCGAAAGTCAAAAAATTCTAGCAAGAAAATATTTCTGCGGACGTATAAAGATATTACGGAAGCCCTGAAGGTTTTTTTTAAATTGCGTTTTTGTTCTTTTTTTTAAATTGTCTATTTGATCTAGGCAATAAACGATTTTTTTTAAAATTGTCTATTTAATCTAGGCAATAAACGACTTTTTTTTAAATTGTCTATTTGATCTAGGCAATAAACGACTTTTTTTTAAAATTGTCTATTTGATATAGGCAATAAACTAATTAAGTGCCTACTTGAAGCAGGCAATAAACTAATTACGTGCGTACTTGAAATAGGCAATTAAGTCCGCTACTTTTGTGCCTATTTCATATAGGCAATAAACTAATTACGTGCGTACTTGAAATAGGCAATTAAGTCCGCTACTTTTGTGCCTATTTCATATAGGCACTAAACATTTCTACATTTATTGCGTACTTCAAATAAGCACGAAAGTTTTATTGCCTATTTCAAATAAGCAAGTAATTAGTTTATTGCCTATTTCAAATAAGCACGTAATTAGTTTATTGCCTGTTTAAAGTAGGCACTTAATTAAAGTAGGCACTTAATTAAAAAAATTTATTGCCTACTTTAAACAGGCAATAAACTAATTACGTGCTTATTTGAAATAGGCAATAAACTAATTACTTGCTTATTTGAAATAGGCAATAAAACTTTCGTGCTTATTTGAAGTACGCAATAAATGTAGAAATGTTTAGTGCCTATATGAAATAGGCACAAAAGTAGCGGACTTAATTGCCTATTTCAAGTACGCACGTAATTAGTTTATTGCCTGCTTCAAGTAGGCACTTAATTAGTTTATTGCCTATATCAAATAGACAATTTTAAAAAAAAGTCGTTTATTGCCTAGATCAAATAGACAATTTAAAAAAAAGTCGTTTATTGCCTAGATCAAATAGACAATTTTAAAAAAAATCGTTTTTTGCCTACATGAAGTAGACAATTTACAATAAAAGTGTTTACTGCCTACATCAAATAGACAATTTAAAAAAAATAACAAAAACGCAATTAAAAAAAAACCTTCAGGGCTTCCGTAAGAAATAAACAATATTTAACGATCGAGCTAACTTCCTTATTTAGGAAAATCATGTTTTATTCTAACATTATGATGAAGTTTTAAAGCGTTTGTAATTTCCGATCGATTTCATTTTCGCCCAAGTTGGCAGGGAATCAGATAAACTTCTAAATGAACGGAAAACTATCAATGTCTTAATTTTAATATTTCACTGTGTTTTTACTCCGCTTTTAAAGTTCAAGCCCCCCGAGAATAGGTTTGTGTAACACGAAAAGAACCCTTGTAAAAGTATCTTGTTTGCAGTTTTAAGGGCGAGATTTTAACGATACAATTATGCACTATGTCGCATCAAACCAAACCGAACAAGTCACACTACTTTTTGACGGAGTCTTTATCCGAATAAAACGTTTTTGAGAGTTTTGAAATCATTTTCAAGTGTGTTCCCATAAAGCGTGACGTGTTTTCATTATTTATCATCTTCAAATATTGTTGACGGCTGCAGATCGTCGAAATGACATGTTCGCGTGATGTCACGTGTCCTGGTGACGTCAACCTTGACTTTTGAATCAAATCTCGTTACCTTTTAATGAAGCTTTTTTACCTTTCACTTGGGGATATTAAATGAAAATAAAAGAATCTCTTGGAAACCGGTCTCATATAAGATAATATTTCCTTCTTTTCTACTGTCATTTCCATGCTCTATTTTCCACAGCAAAATAAAGATTGTCCTTTTCCTTTTATTTCCTATTCTTTCGTTCGATGATTTAAGCTCCTGAACAAACTTTATCTGATAAGAATGAGAAACAGACCTGCGATTTTTTTCATTTAGTTTTTGAAAGTCGCCGTTTTTAAATTCTTGGATCATAATTACTATTAGATCCTTGCGAAACGAATTTGGACTTTATGGTGAAAAACAATTAAGATTAGACACAAAGTCACATCCCACTTTTTTCTTCATTTCAGCTGATTTTAATTTTTCTGCGGTATTTTGGGGAAAAAGATCGTATAATCGAGCAAAATACAACTCGATTTCAAAACGAAAAGAAATAATTTAGCTTTAAAAAAAATTGTAATTGATCTTAAAAATTTAGGAGTCTTGCGCATGTAAGCTCAACTTTTTTTCCTTATTTAGGAAACTGTGGCAGACCATCAAAAGAGCGTCGCTTTTGACGCGTATTAAGTAGGACGTTTTATTATGAATAATGGGTGAAGACCGTCACTCATAATCAAGCCAAACTTAATAATTTTACCCGTTATTATTTCATCTACAGCTGAGACTTCAACCACATTCAAAAGCTAGGACATCACGTTATTTACTTACTCGAAATAATCTTATAATTTTAAAAACCAATTTTTCGGCATTTATTTCAGCCAAACTATGTCTCTTTGTAAGTACAATCTGTAGCTCACCCAAAAAAAAAAGCAAAAGAGTCGTTTACACTTAAAGGTTGACGACTATGAATAAATCATATGAGCGAAAAAAATATGAATAAATCATGAATCTTGATAAAAGCCTTCTTGAAATATTAAAAAATTTAAAAAGGCTTTAATTTTATCACCAGGAATATAAAGCATAATCTAAATACTTCATTCCTCATTCTTTGAAAAAAAAATTTCTTAAGAACTGATCGACTATACAAAGCATTTTTACAGTGATAATATATTCATTAAAATATTATTTTTTTCGGTATTTGATAAAGTTTTTGTTGCTACAATTCAAAAAAAAAAAAAAAAAAAAAAAAAAAAAAGGAAAAATTAAATTTAATAAACGAATATAACCCTTATAGCCCTTCGGGTATCCTGGACCAATCAGAAAACACCAAGAAGTTAACTGATCGTGAAACCGGTCCCATTTGCATAAACCAGTACCTCAGTTTTCCTTGCTCTGCGGTTTCATGCTTGCGGAAATTCTCTTTAATCTTTCATTTAGTAAACTACGAACGTTGAAGTAACACTTATTCCTTATTTCCGCACGGTAACATGAATTTAAATCATAAGAATGATTATTACTCCCATTATTTTGTAGTTTCAAGCTATGTCTGAGATTAAATTTTCAAAAAATGAGGTCCATTTTCATTTATTAAATGCTATTATAACGTGGACCTCTGGCTTTCTGTTGCCTTCCATTTTTAGAAGAGGGAAAGTCAAATATTGTTAGAAACTTTTATTGACAAAATGTAAATTTAACTCGAACACTTGTGGAGCACAAAAGCATCAGATTACGTTTCGTGTTCACAATTTTCATAATGTTCGATCATAAATGCGCGCAACGAATAATGTTCGAGATATTAATAGTTTTATTTGCTACCTTGGTCGTCTCGTTTTTAAATATTAATCCCTGAGGTTGCTATGGTAAATCTAGGTTTTTTATTGAATGGCAAACGAAACGAACACACCCGTCAAATCGTATTTCAACGCGCCATTCTTTTCCCATGACAGCTCTTGTTTTTTTTTTGCTACACTGTCGTAGCCGAGAGATTCACGCAGTTTTTTTCCATAATGTCACTTCGTACCATAAAAGTTTTCGCTGATTTACAGATAAACATGCTGAACTTTATTATCAATACAATAAAAAGATCCTTGCAATGTATCAACAGCGAAAATTCCCAACATTTTTCAGTTCAAAATTAGATTTGATAGTCGATTAGGTTTTTTACTCTCCTTACCAAAAAGACCACTGACATACTGTTTATTATTAGGTTAAACTTTCTTATCTTCCCGTGGTTTAAGTGTGGCTACCATTATTTACACCGACAAAGTGAAAAGGGGTTGGGAAAAGAAAAAAAGGGTTGAAGAGGCCTCACACCGAGCTCTAAATTTAAAACTTGTTACTCAAAAATGTCTAACATTAATTTAATAACGCCATAAATCTATCTTCCATGCTTTATTTTCATGATTTTTTCCGTTTCGGTAAAGAATTATTTCCTTCCTTTTTTCAAGCTAAAAAGCCCAGTTAGGTCTCTCTTGAAAATTTGAATTCTCGCTTTACATTAACCTTATCCTTTTGAATTTATGTTTCTTATTTCGATTCCGTTACGACCCGAAAAAAAAATTTTCTCACAATCAGAAAATTCATAACGACGTAATAACTGTGCCATTCAAAATTGACGATTTATCATTTTAAAATACAAAAAGTAAATCTCGGAGAAATTGCCTTACCGAATCACGAAAGGATCTCTTCCTGCCAGATTTTTACATAAATGAAAAAGTAAGAATGAAATAAAAAATACCAGAACATGCACTCACTGAAAATCGAGCCATCTATTCAAAAATTACGGAAATTTCAAAAATAAATACCACGCCTCAAAATTTGGGAATCTTGTAAAATATAATGCTTTTTCCAATGATAATGCAAAAATCAAAATCCTCTCGGATATTGTTCCTTCAGTAGTTGTCTTCTGATAAAACAAAAAGCGACCTGTTTTACTGCCAAATTTTAACATGCGCAATATTTTTTCAAATGTTCTTGACTTTCCATCTGACTTCATTTTTGTTTCTGCGGTGACATTTTATTCCTTTTCACTAAAGAGAAAATGAAACGGAACCAAACCGTATGTATTAATTTTATCTTGCAAAAGATAGCCTTTGACGATTATTTCAAACCCGGAGAGTACGCTAAGAAAAAAATGGTTTTGGACGAAATTTAGTTTAAACTGGAACGATTCCAGGAACGGATGATGTCGGAGAATGAAATCTAATCGACATTCATCAACTTTATTATTCGTAACGGCCATCGAACCATTAGCGAGCTACCTTCCTCTGCACAGTAAAATGAATATTTTGCAAACCATTTTATGTGGGTTTGTTTTATGATACTAGGAAGCTTTATTAATTAATGCAAAGCAACAATTTAGGAAATTTATTTTTGTGTTATGTGCCGACCGATTTGTTCCGGGTTTTTTCCTCCTGGTTTGGACCGAATATCGTCAATTATTCATAAAACTCATTGATTACGCAAATAAAACCAATTATTGTAAAATGCAAAAGAAATTTTTGAAATGGATTTCTTTTTACCGTGCACACACTACATTATACTGCCTGCTATTTCATGCAAACAGCAGTTGAATGAGACCTATTTAAACGAAAATTAGGTAAATGATTATACTAATTAAAAAATTCGACTCGCCACGACAATAGTTTATGACTTTATTTGAAATGTTTACAGATTGTTAAAAAATAATAATAGGAGAATTTAAGGGTGGCGTTTTATTACATTGTTACAAAGTTTATGAGCATTGTGATTTTGTTTTAGTGTAGAGTTTATAAAACTGACCTGTGCTAACTTCCTCTTTAAATATTCATAAATTTTTCGGAATTTAATTTTAAAGTTATGGATCATTGCAAAGGAAAAATTATACTGTATAGCTTGATTTTAAAAAAAATCTACAAGATCTTGAGGTGTATATTTCTTTGGATTTTCGTTTTCGAGATAGATTATTAAATTGGGTCATTCTTAGGTGCAGTTAAAGGTTTATAAACTGAGAATATTTCTCAGAATTTAAAGCATATATAAAAGCACAGGATGTCGGATGTTTATAATAAAACGCATGACAGATTCCCGCTCGTTCGTGGTTCGTGTTCCCACATTATAATGGTCTCCACATCTGTTTCAAAGTGTAAATAACTCTTTTTTTTCTCCCTCTTCTCTAGCTTTCTTATCCATTGACTTAGCTTTTATTTATAAGCACTCAGCCCGTTTTCGTAATTGGCCTTTCGTTTCTGCTTTGGAGCGTCTCTTTTTCCTCTTTTCGACAGACATTAATTTTCCCACTTTTAACCCTCAAGTAAAAGAAAAGGATATAAGTTAAAAAATGAAAGTCACCGTGCGTTCGGCCAAACTTTTTACTTGATAATATTTATCCCAACAACCACTTATTATTTTTAATTCTTCTAATAAGTTACTTTCGTTTTTTTCCATCCCATTTATGAAAGTTCAAAAATTAAATTAATCCCCCCATGCATCGTGATGATCGTTTTTTCGGTCTTTTTCAATCGCTTTTTCAATTTCCAGGATTACTGGCATTAACTCAACGAGATATGTTGTATTTTTTTTAAATTTCAAAGGTTTGTGGGTTATAAAGCTGCACGACAGAGCCTTTTTAATATGTTTACATTAGATGACGTGTTGTAAATATCTTTTGCTCGAGCATAAAATGACTTAAAACTGTCTGACGATTCGATCAGAATTATTAAAATGTTTCGAACAATCCAAACTACAATTATTCATTCGCAATTGTTTTGCTTTTGAGCGTTTCCTACGGAAGAATTATAAAGTCGATCGGCTGGAACGATTTTTTGCATAAAAAACAAGGATGCAATTTCTTTTACTGGACGCTCGAAGATTAAGGATTTAACTGATAAGGACTTAATAGATTTTGCTATAAAAGAAAACCACACTTGCGACCATAAAGCGCAGAAAGTTGGAGAAATGTTGCGGGTTACGGAGACCCAAGCACAGGCAGCTGCAGACCATCATGCAAGGCAAGGTCGAGGGTAAAAGAAGACTTGGGCGTGAGAATCTCTCCTGGTTGCGGAATATCGAGAATCGGACCGAGTTAACCGTAGAGGAGTTATTCCGAATGGTCGCCGATCGTGAAAGATTCAAGGAGCTCGTCGGATCGATCGAATAAGCTCGTGTGCGAGTAGGGCACTCAAAGAAGAAGAAACAAAAGAAAAACCAAAGAACATGCCAAGATTTTAAAATGAAGAAAAACGAAGATTACGGTACTTAAAATTTTTATCCGTTCTTTAAAATGAGCTACCTGTGTCGGAGTAACATTGAGTCTTATTTAGCAGGGCTTAGCAAAGAGAAAATGAGCTGGACGAACACAAATAGTAATGCTAATGACGCATTTCTATTACCTTTTTCGCAAACAAGTCTCTTTCTTAAAAAGACTCCCCTATTGATAAAAATTAACTGCTGCTAAATTTTAATGATATTTCGTTCGTTTTAAGGCTCGATATATTGTACTTTTACAATTATTCCTCTTCTTGACAGTACTGTTTCGATAAACTTTTTAAACTGCCTTGCTGAAAAAATAAGAGAACGGAGAAAGAAGAATATTATTTTAGAGATACAAGATTTTTTTTTAACATCCTGACATAATAAATTTATTTCATTTATCAACGTCAAAAATCACGTAGTTTCCTTCTGGTATTGCTAAATCGCCGTCAACCTAAAAAATATATACACAATTTTTACTTTATATTTTTATTCAAATATGACTTATTAAAAATTAAATTTTTCACAGAGGCGAGGGAGCCGCTTAAAAGATAGAAATAATAAAATTTCTTTAATAGAAAGTTTGATTCGCTCTTCATTAAAAATGCATTTTTGATGACGAAATTTATTCCCGAGAAGAAGAAATTTCAGCTTTGATCTTGAAAACATTTAAAATCAAGAAGCTTTTTTCTTTATTAACGGAGTTAATTATGTATGACATCTTGACATTTCTTTATGATTTTCTGCGACCTTAAACCATCTTTCTGAACATGTAAAAATATTCCTGATCTCTTATAAAATCCGAAGCTCGAATAAAATTATCATTATTATTAAAGAAAGGGCTGATCCTTAAAATTAAAATTAAAAGACGGCTTTCTAAGCCATGTGCACGAAAAAACGTTACCAAAACCTGTTCGTTTATTCCAACGACTTCAGCAAATCGTTGTTACCCGAGAGCCCTAAAAAAAGTTCATAACAAAACTTAACAAAGTGCTCCAATAATGGGGTTTATTTAACTTATTACTAAAGTTTATTAAACTTTGTTGAATCTCGTTAAGAGAAAACGATTATCCGACACAAACTGCATATATAGAGAAAGAGATGAATTTTGTACTGTATCGGTACTAAAATCTTAGAGCCATCTCCTATATGTATAACGCAAACATAATTCTTTAGGCTTTCCCTGGCTCTAAATCAAAAAATACTAAATTAAAACCTTTTCAAATAATAAAAAAAAAATTTGAATTTAATAAACAAATAAATGGGGAAAAAAGAAATCCGATTTGAAATTTCTTGGAAAAAACTCTATGGAGTTGATTTAGCTTGATAAAAAATTTTTTCTAAAATTTTACGCATCCGAAAAGTTAATCTAATCCCTCAGATTAAAAAAGGACGTCTTGTTGGTTTTTTCCCATTTCGGAATAATCAATTCGCAATATCCTTCATAAGTCGAATAATTGGATTAATCTACGTGTCATACGAACCATTGACACAATTTAATGTGATGTTTGTTAGCTTTAATGATTAATTCATTTCACTCTATCTACATATTTTAATCGCTTATTTTTATATTTTGAGGATAAAAATTACCCTAATTCTGAATGAACGAATCATAGTTAGTAAGCTAAAAAGAAAGGCAAACTCGATTCGTGACAACGTAAAAATGTCATCTTTAAATCGGAATTTCTTATGCTTCTTTCAAAAGTCTTTTCAGATGATTTAATTTCTTTTTATTACATTAAGGCTCCGAGATCAGCGCGAGTGGCGTTGCTCGGGAAACTAAAAGATAAAGAATCCCACACCGCTTCGGGAAATAAATAAATAAAATAAACGGAAAGTTTTTAATGGCGTCCCGGAAACAGATGGGAAAAAACGCAGACTTATTATATTGTGCTTGTGAATAACTTGAGGAATAGCCGACTTTTTTCACTTTTATTTTATAACTTTTTAAAAGAGAACGGGCATGATTCGGAAGAGTCAAAAATAAAGCCTCAATTTCTTATCATTTTCTAATGCAAGATTTCGAAAATATTAGCTTGTTCATAGCGTTAAAATGTGTGCTGTTTTTTATTTAAAAACACAATATGATCTTAACTGTGGGTACTGAGCATAATGCAAATGAAACGACAAGAATAATTCATCCCTTGACAGTCAAATGTATTGTTTTGAAAAGGAAACTTGTACAACTATAACCGGTAGAAACGGAAGGAAAGTCGCCCTCAAATGGAAAATGACCATTTCTGAAAGTGAAATAACGCAGCCCCAGGGAATGCGAATATCTGTTTATGCCCCCGATCGAACCAAGCAATTAAATCTAACTAGAAAGGTTTATTTTGTTTAATCGACATTCAACCCATTGTTTTTCAATAAATGAAAATGATCTAGAATCCAATAATGTAATTGGACGAAATTAACTTCTAAATTTTTAAATATGAAAGCTCATCCCGTCTTCAGTGGGGAAAACCCTACGGGAAAAAGGAAAAAAGAATATTCAGCTATCTTAAAGTCGCGTAGAGTCTTATCGATCAAGAGAGAGAAGAATATGAAAGGTATTTTTAATTTGCGTTTGGTGTGATACGCTTTTGTTTAAAAGATTGATATTTTCAAGTAACTCGTTTCCGCTCGATTTGAGTCGTTTAAGGTTCGTAAATGTAATCTTTACTCTCTCATAAGCACAGTTTCGCTCCATTAAAAGTAAAACGTTCGATTAATTGTTAATGCCAAAATGAAGAAAGGAATTCTTAAGAAAAGCGAACAAGTTTTAGATGAAGTCTTTTCTTGTGTCTTACTAACTTAATTACGTTGATAATAAAAGAAAAATTTTTTTATCGCGAAAAAAGAAAGTTCATACTCTTTCTCTCTTTTTTTTTTAATCTTTCAGTTTTAATACACCTGCGAAATCCATTTTTTATATCTTTATGAAAGTACCTATGGGGTTTTCGTAACAACTTTTCCACAAAATATTTTATCAAACATCTTTGCCGTCGAATATATTACAGTACAAAAAAGTTTTTAAACTACATTATGTAATTGCAATTTTTTCATTTAAAAGTGATAATGAATTTCTTAAAATCATTTTTATAAAGCAATTACAAACTGTAAAGATTTTTTTGAAATTCTTTACAGAAATCAATTTTGACACTGGCGGTTCAATCAAGCATTTAGCAGTAAGGATTATTTTTTAATCTAATGATTTCGTTAACTCACTGTATGTTCCTAGAAAAAATGGTGAATAAACTTTTCAGAAATATTGCTTCAGTTTCTCATACGTGTGCCGTCAAGAGTTAGCATTTTCTTTTAAATAAAATGATATGAAAATACTTTTTCCTAGTGCCTTTGATAAGAAATACATAATTACAGTGTGTGCACTGGACTTTAAACTATCTTGGACATGCAATATCTTGATTACAAACGACAAAGTATTTTAAATAAATTGATCCCGCTTCTTCAAAGTTTTCAATTTTTAAAAATGAAACCTAATACTTAGTTTCAAATTACCCATGCGTGATATTCCATTAGAGCAGAATTATTTTTAATTCTAAACACTGGAAATATATTCTTCCCGTCCATAGTTATTATTAGGTTAATTAGCTTATCCGCATTTTTTTATAATTCCATTCGTGAGAGTTAAACAGTTTCAACGCCGATTTGATTTTAAAAAAAGACGTTTCCGAGCATATAATAAAGTAACAAAGACCATTCGCAAGTTTTTTTAATTTTTAAAGCGGGCAGAGTTACGACAATTTAGCATTCAGGTACACGATTTAGGTCAAAAAAAGTTACATGTTTACATTAATTCTCGAACTTCCTATTTTACAGCTGCTTTGACGATTTAAAGTGAAAAAAGGACACGAAACTTCATGGTTTGCAAATGGATTCAAATCCACGAGGACGTTCTACCAGAACCGGCATCGTCGAGGTAATCAAATTCAAAACCGAATGCATTTACTTCCAGCGAAATTCGAGAAATACTTTTTCCCTAAATGAAGTATCTCTTTTCTCCTCTATTCCCTTTTTATAGGTAAAACCAAAATCCATCTTTTTCATCCTCAAGAAAATGGCGGATTTTTCATATAACTTACTCATTCAGAATGCAAATGTCGGCTTTTTTCTGGAATCAAAAAGTCAGAAAATGTCGCGATTTCTGACAAAAGCAGGAAAATCGATATTCAAAATAGCTAGCGTTATCAATCTTTGAGAATTAAGAAATAAAAAAACCTTTTGCCTTGTATAATTTTGGTCCCTGGAAAATTTCGGTTAACGAGTTTCAGGGTTCATCGAATAAGATTGTTGAAATAAGAGTGTTTGAGTAAGTTTGATATCGGGCACAACAACAAATAGGCAAACATCAAACAGAGATTGTCTTTAGATATTTTCCCGGCCTTAAAATGTCGGAAAACAATCCAGTCGGCATTCGGAATTTTTAGCTTATTACAACTTTTTTCTCACTCCTAGCGCCGCTCAAAAGCAAAAAATGACAAGAAAAAAGAACGTAAATATTGAGCAAAGAAAGTGTCCTGAATTTGTATTCAAAATGCCATTCATAATGTCGTCTCGTGGAACGTCATGGAACAGCTTGCGTAATAAAAAATGTTTCAACCGACTCTGCTTTGTATGCAGTGCGAATTTTCTTTAAACTTGGATATATGGTTATAAAATACTTTCCAAATTTCCAACTTAAAAAGCAGGAAAAAAGAAAAAAAACTGACAGAATTATTTATTTTCATGATTTTTCTTTTTAAAAAAAATAATTAGGCGACTTTTAAAATTTTTATCTATTTTTTCTCCCATATCGACTTTTCTTTCAAATTCAATCCCGGTTTTTTTTTTGCGTGTTATTCAAATTTCAATCTTATCTTTCATAACGATTTTTAGGCGTGAAGTAATGTATACCGGGGAAATATTTCATGATAAACTAAGAAAGAGGTCTAACTTTGATCGATTCGGCATCGAGATGGACTATTTTTCAATTTCTATGCTGGCATCGCTTTCGATCCCATTTATTTTTGGATTCACAACGATTACAAAAAGAGGTTATATAAAATATGGATGAATGCCTGGGCCGATGTGAATGCTCCAAGCGTGTGAATCCTTATATTACGAACCTTCTATATACACATGTTTTTCCCCTTTTTTTGAAAGATTTATATTAAAATTTTACTTGACAGGTACGTCGCCTATAAAACTAACATTGGAAAGACTTGGCGAGTCGCATCGATGAAAAAAAATTAATGAGGATCGTCGGTAAAGTTAGTCTGAAATTGCGAAAATTTTACTGGTATGCACTGCATTCTGATAGAAGTACAAGCTAGTACAGTTGACCCTTGTCCAACGTGGGGGTTACGTTCTAGAGAAATCTCGCGTAACACGAAATCGCATTGCATGAAACTAACTTCTTATGAAAAAAAGGGGGGTTCGGGGACATACCTTGGACAGTGACCATAAAAAATTAATAAAACCTCATTTTAAGTGAAAATTTTTTTCTATTTGTTCAAACACTTAGTATCTCTCGGCTGAGAACTGCTTTACAACTGCTGGATTTACATTTTAGTTACTTTTATATTTTAGCCAATAGTAAACATTTCTTTGGCCCTATCTTAATTTTTCCTGATTGTCGATGGCTTTCTCATTTCAATTATTCATTAGCTTTTGCAGTTTTCACCTAGTTCAATTTCTGAGACAAACTGTCTCCGATTTTCGTTCAGTAAATTTTCCGCTTCCAAGCCAAAATATAGGGTACGTTATGGAGATTTAGGTCATCAAATTTTTCACTTTTAGTGTTTTTAGCCGATAGATACGAATTTTTAGCTGAAAAAGCCATTTGTAACTTAGAAAACCGTGTGTAAGTGAGTACAGGACCGTGTACGGCGAAGTTTTAGGTGTCAAAAAAGAAACCGCGTATAGCTGGATCCGCGTTACGAAATGTCTCGTTGGAGAAAGGTCAACTGTACTTAAAATCGATTAGAAAATGAATGTAAATTGCGTTTGATAATAATTCTTGCCGTTTCATGTTTAATACAAACCCTTTAACAAAATATTGTCCCACCATATTTGGTCATGAACGTCTACAAGAAGTATTGTTTAAGAGTATTGTATGGAAAATGAAATTTCCGATGTAAACGTTTAGGACAATGACACTATACAAGTGAAAGCAGTTTCAAAATCAACCAAAATTGCGATCGTATGTAAACTTCAAGAGGCAAAAATACATAAACGAGGTTGCTTTATCAGAAACATTAATTAATATAAAAAATAGTTTATTTATTACTTTCGTTCGACAAAAATAATACAATGAAAAATAGAGTTTTAGAAAATATTCTCAATTTATTGAAATATCGGGTTTTTAAAGTATCAGAAAGAAATTGTCGCTTTGAGAAATGTATAATTTTATCAGAAATTTGTAATCGTTATCGGTCTTGGACGAAAAGCGACGAACAATGAAGTGGAAAAATAAAGTACTTCCGGTAATGCGATTTCAATTTCTTCAACTGGAAGGATCGAACTTCACTTTGATACTGCTCTCAAGGATGCTACAGATATAATTGTTGTTTTCTGTTTTCCATTTTTTATTATTAAAAAATATTATGAGGTTTAATAGGATCCCGAACGGGACCCGAAGGGTTATTTTGATTTATTATTACTTCCTTTGTAGGAATTCGGTTCGTTTATTTATTTAGGATCATTATTAGTTTTAATTCTGTTGACCTAAATCGTGGGGGGTTTAATTTCTTCAGGGGTTGCACAAAATTCTAAATATAAGGTCGCAACGGCACTTGTGTGAGTGCAGTGCTGACATTATTATGTGGCCAAATCTGCCTGAATCTCAATAACATCAGTGCTAGAGTCACGAAAAGCAAATAGAGCTCCAGCGAAACATGTTGGCGTAAATGCTGGAGTTATTTTTTTCATAACCCTAATCTCCAAAAAGAGATTTTAACAAATTATTCGGCGAAACAATCAAAAAAATTAACATTGAGAAAATCGTCGAAAAAATTGTACATCGCAAAATCTGGGAATAACAGAATTTCTAAAAAAAAAAATTAAAAATACCAATTGCGTAAAAGTTACGAACGTCTAGTCTTCCATTTTGTCAACACAACTTGACAGATAGCGTGACCTACAAGGTGTTGTTTTTGATTTAAAAACGACAAAGTCATCGCTGGCTTCCAATCCCAAATGAAACCTCTTTATTTAATTAATTTCATATTGAAGCTACTTTAATGAGTTATTTTCCTTCAGCCAACTTCCCCAAAAAGGATCCACGGATAAAATAAATGGTAATATTGCCAATTGCTATTACGATATTGTGAAAAACGCTCCCTATTGCAAAGCTAAAAGCTGAAAAAATATTGAATTCTTTTTCTGGTATTATTACTCCATTCTAAAAAAATTTCCTATTCTTTACTTTTAAGAAAAAAATCGATAATCCGCATTCGTAATTCCGATAATGTTTTTATTACTCGTGGTAACTGGGAAAAACTCATGAAAAGCTGATTTAAGAAAATGGTTTTTCGCCAACAAAAAAGTGGTTTTTGATTTATTTAATTATCCACTAGGGAGTGGGACATCATAGATCGGGGCAACAAACCGATCGTTAGCTACTTCCATTCACTTCGTCGATGCTTTTACTGATGAAAATTTTTTTATTTCTCCCCATTTTTCCATTTTCTTATAAAATTATACAGAATTCGATTCCTATAGCTATCTCATGATTTCTTTAAGAAGAAATGGAAAATTCAAAAATAAAAAAAATAAAAAAACCTTACAGTTTTTGGAGGATAAATAGAACTAACGTTTAAAAACCTATTTCGTAGATTTGAAACAGTAACATTATAATGATTGGATCTTACGTTTGAAAAAATAAAACCTGCGATGTATAGCAGAAGGGAAAAAAACGTTCTGCTTCAGGCAAGCGTTTTTCCTCGAAATTCAAATACAGGAAAAAATATGCTATTCGGAAAAAAGGAACATTGGGAAATTGGCAAATGTGCGTGTTTTCACTGATGTGTCTGTATGATCGCTTTCTCACGATATCAATTTCAAACTCGTGAACTCTACAAACAGAAAACTAAAAATAAATATCTTATTATTTGTAAAAAAAAAAAAACCGCGTTTACGCAATTAATGTTTTTCGAAATTCGGAAGATACAAAATAATATAAACTATCGAAGATGGGAAAAAATAAGCAAAGTCAATTTCCTAATTTGAAACCACCATTTTCAATGCAAGACCGCATCGAAATAATAAGGGGAAAGAGATAGTATAAAACGACTATTCGTGAAATCGAGAGGTTTTTCAAGCAGCAAATAGCCGGAACATAGTAAAAAAATATTTATTTTTAAATGCCATTTGCAACGTTCAGGAAAACAAAAGACAGGAAAAATTGTTGAATAGAGCTTCCGCCACCCATATTTAAGGAGGATCCGAAGTTAAAATGAGTTGTTAGATGTTTTGACGTATCTCTAAAGCAAAGGACATGCAATTTCCTGGGTTCCTAAGCTTCTGTCAGCGGCCCATCGATTTCTGATAATATAGGCTTACACCGGATATCGCAGAGAGCTTTTTTCGATTACTAATGACGTAAGGGTTGAGTTCTTTCCTTCGTACTTTCCAGTGCGAGAAAGGCATTTAAAAAATAAAATCACTTGGTATTCGGATCACACGATAGCCAAATGCTACTCGATCACAAAAAATAAAATGTGACATCAGACACGGTTGTTGCATCGGGATTAACTGTTAATGATTAGAAACGACCGCCGTTCATCGCAATTATTGTCAGGATCGAAGATCAAGAGTAAATATGTAAATATTAAGAGTAATCAAAAGTGCAATAATAACTGTCAATATTGTAAGAGTTAATCGAAAGGGATGCCTATTTCGATCCAATAACTAAGTGCATCATATTACTGATAAATGCAACTGCATTAGTATCTTGATGCAGCAGTGAAAAGCTCTTTCCTAAATTATGACACATTTTCACCTGAGGGAAATTACCATCAATTCATAAAATTAATTTTGCCACTTTCAGAATAATATTAAAGTCCCTTTCCACGAAATGACCGTTTCACTTAATATGTCGACTTCAAAATATCGAATGATGTACGCGATAAAAACAAGAGATAGCATCTTCAACCCGAAAGTAAGTTAATTTCCATGAAAAAGTTAATTTTCATTAGATAAAAATTCGAGGCGTAATAAAAAGGGAAAATGGAATTTCTAACGACTTTAACTTTTCAATACTGTATAAACCAACAAAATTTTCAGTAAAAGAATAAAAACCGAGTTCAAATAATGGCAGAATCCATTTTCAAAGCAAAGAAATCATAAGAAGCTTACCCATAATTAAGTTAGTTTCTTGTATTTGCATAAAAGAATTTCTTATATTTACTAACTTTTGAAATGTAAACAGATTGTAACATAAGATAATTTTTCAGATTTATTAAATGAGAACTAAGTAGGATTTTTCTTTTTTTCCGCAACTGATTCCACAAAATCCGTTCATTATTATTTAAGGATTAGGATGCCACCTAATTTATGATTACGAATAAGATTTTCAAAAATAAATGAAATTTCTTAATGTGATTCTTGCTTCTAACGTTAAAAAATTCTAATAGTATATTGACTAGAATTTTATAAGCTTTATTATTATTTTTTTACTCGATAACTAACTTTGACAAGCTTTTCGTCGTCGGTTAATAAATTGTTTAATTTGTTTTCTCAAAATTCCCCTTTTCAACCTTTTCTGAATTTAATCTATCGAAATAATTTTACCTAAAAGATTTTTTTAAAACTAGAATATTTTACCGCACGTGTAGTCATACAAAGGTTTTTCTATTTTTTCAACTTATGTGAATATTGTGTACAAACTTTTCTGCATGTTACAACTTGTTTAGCTCCCCTGTGACTTGCCAAACAAAGTTAATAAACGCTCAAACGACTTCCCTCGATTGCGCAAGACTGCATCCTATTTAATGCATCGCTTATTTTACTTGCGATGCTTTATTTGCATAATGTGGCTCTTAAGGTACAACTACCTAAACTTTACAAAAGGAAAATTTTTAAAAATGCTTCACGGATTTCTTCTGTATGGAAATCCGGATTAATCGTTCGACGCCATCGTGTTATATAAAAAGTTTACATAAATGTCAGCATGTCAAAAATATAAGTTTGATTTTTTTAACCACGCGATTTATTGCAAAAACTTGAAATCATTCCGTTTTTGAACGGACGAACTCAAACGGTTTATGCTTTAAAAGAATTTCCGGAAAACGCAAAATTTTACTTGTGAAGACCGAAATTTATAATATTACGTAAAGGAACTTTTTTTAATTATCGGCAAAAATAAGTACCTAAAAAAAAAATCGGTCAAAGGAAACGGTAACTTAGCTCTTGATCAATCTGAATCCCGTCGATTTTTTCCATTGGTGAGCTTTTTATTACAGTAATAAACTTTTTAAATAAAAAAGTCGAGAAATAAAAAGATAACCGAGTCGTAATTGACTTGATACACTGAAGGCTGAGGAAGCGAGAAAAACATGTGAAAACGGTTTTTATCGATGACGGTAAAAGAAGGAAACGGAAGAAAAAGGGGATATGACGAAAATAACAAATTGAATACTTTCTGTGAAAGAAAATTTATCAATCTGGCTTTTATTACGGTATTTTTCACTAATAATGGATCGAAATAAAATATTACCAACGGATGTTTTTCACAGGGGGATTGTACATTGGATTCGTAATGAACGTATTTGAAAAATTATCATGCTTTTATTTTTTCCTTCAGACCGTACGATACGATACCTTAACAAATATGCACGCTTTCTACATCAAATTTCTATAGCCATATTTTCTTATTTTTAGCGGTTTTTTCTGTCAATCTTTAAAAGAAGACGGAAGGTGCTCCGTGAAATGAAAAATTCTTTCATCCTTTCGTATAATAAAAATTCCCCAGTGGCGAAAAGGAAACGTTTTGCCAATTTTATATTAGTAAAGGCTCCAAGGGTAAAAAATCTAAATGTGGATTGGTTTTCTACAGAATAACTTCAAAAGCAAACAAGAAAATCTAGACTTTAAATAAATTGTGAACGGGTTAATTTACCTTTTAGTTCAAAGAGCCTTACAACAATCTAAATGTTAGCTTACCAAAAGCGGATGCGGCAAAGTTTGTTTGTCATGGTCTTCTTCTCTTTTGCTTACCTGAAAGAAAATGCAAATAACGCATGATACACAAGCAGAATGTTTAATCACCTTCGATATATTTCATTCATCAAAACCTTCTTTCGGGCAAATTTCGAATTTAAAAAACTCTCCATTTCACTGAAGATGAATAATATCAAATATAATTAGGCTTTATAATTGGATCGAAGATTATTTTTTCAGAAGAATGCAATGCAATCATTTTACAAAAAAAAAAAAAAACCAACATTTAGGTTTTGCAACCAACTGAATGGAAAAGAAAACGTGATCGATGAAGTGAATAAAATCTGGGGTATAGAAGAAGAAAAGTTCGAAAGAAAGGAAGAAAAACGAGTTGGTTTTCAGACCTAGTTTTAACAAGATCTATTTTTCTCCCTTTTCTGTTCGCGTTGGTCAGCGTTATTATAAAAATTTCGAATCATCGTTCGGAATAGAAGGAAAAAGGGATCTTTTTTTCCGTTTGAATAACAAAAATTGACTGTTGAGATTTAAAAAGATTTCCGTTTGTTTTCACTCACCGGGTATTTAACGTAACCTAATTCACCTTAACTTTTCATTTAGCAAAAAAAAAAAAATACGACAACGTTGACATCCCGCACGGTTAAGGGTAAAAAAAAGAAGGTAAAAAGGGAAAAAAATTGAGGGCACGATTAGAGGGCGAGAGTGTAGTCGTCATATTTCGCACTAATTGGACAAAAGTAATCACCACATATGACGCTAAATCGCTTTGCCAGTTTAAGAAAAAGAATAAAAAACGTTTTTAAACGGATTTTAAAGGTATGATCTCGGGTCATTTTAAAAGCGTCAAAAGGTTTTAGAAAGCGATTCTCGTTTTGAAAAGAGGCGTGCTTTATGGATTATTTGGGGAATAACCATAAAGAAGAAAACTTTGACCAAGTACAGTAACACTTGCGCTATCTTGATTTATAGAAGAACGCCGCCCCAAAGATGATTTAAATAGTTTCTCCGTCTCACCCTCGCATTGCTAACTTACACAGAGAAATTCCACGATGCAAATTTATTCAAAAACAGCCTCGAATTATCTCATCCACTTCTTTTGTTACGGGAAATGTGGCTTACTCGAAGATACAAGCTAAAACGAGCGTGTCGAGTTTTTCCTTTTGTAAAAAAAAAATTCGAGACGAATAGAAAGATATCATGTGTTGAGGTGCAATCCAGTATATCTTTGTTCCGGAGATTCGGTTTTGAACATACACGTAGAGTGACAGATCGAATGAACAGAACGATGTCATTTCAATTGTGATAGAAAAGCAAACGAGAAGATTTCTGCACAGTATTTACTTTGACAGACTATCCGAATTGAAACCGATGTCGCGATGAGAGAAAAAACCTATTTTCTGCTTTTCACAGGGTTTTCTTTTCTATTATTTTTCTGTCGAACAAGCCAATTATAAAAATAAATTGTCAACGTCAGGCTAACCTTTTACTTGATTTGATCGGAATGGATCATCTCCGAGTTTAAAAATACCATTTCCGAATGGAATCTTCTTTTTCGTTTTCGAAAATGTATTTGATGGTAAAATTTTTTTATCGAAGAATAAACGGGTTTTAAACTGGAATTAACGAAATGAAATTTGTGGTAAAGCATTTAAAGTGGGAAAAAAATTCTCTTGTGTGATCGAATGAAGGATTGCGCCGTTTTTTTATGTTGCCGTAAAAACAAAATCCATTAAAAAATGTTGAGGATGATGTGAAAGATTATGTTGAAAAGGAACAAAATAAAGAAAAGCTTTTAGAGACATTGTAAACGTGGAGTCATTAGTAAAATTAACGTAATTAATAAAGATTTTAAGGTGACGAGAGAAGACATTATGGAACACCTGCTGTTTCACCTTATTTATGATCGATATTTCAACAGGAAAAATTCACTTTCACGAAATAGTTTCCGTTATACTTCCTTTTCGCTTTTAAAAGCTATCGAAAATTCATCACTTAATTCGCATTCATTATAAAACAAGGGAGAATTACCCTTTTAACAACCGCCTTAAGATGTTCATTTTCTTTTTATGTCAACAAAGATTTTGAAAAACTATTTAATTTTTTAATCTTACAGTTTGAAACATAACACAGCTTTAATTACAATGAAATTGTTTATAATTTTGTGGAAAAGAGCAAATAGCCGACAAATGAAATGTAGAAATGTAGAACCAAAAGATTGGCAGAGGCATTTTCGTGCCAAGCCGTTCAACTTTTGGTGTTTCATTGACAAACTGGTAATAGGGAACAACACATTGCTAAGGCAGCATCATGCACACTTTACATTCAACAAAACACAACCAACAAACATACTTTAGAGACCGATCTTGATTTAAGATTTCAATCATTTTTTAGGAACTTAGCAACAATCAATTTCTGTGTCTAAAAATTTAAAAAAAAAATTAAGCAATCTTAATTTTTTTGTAGAAGCCTTCTTTTTTGTTTTGATGGTTTGAGTGATTGCACGCAGAGCGGTGTTTTGTTCGTGACAATCTTAACTAAATGGAAGTCTGCACGAAATATTATCGACAAAGTATGAACGGTTCGGCGGATTTACTCATCAAAAGAACGCAGCAAAATTCCAACTTCCAGAGTCGTAAATATTATCAAAGCATTTTTTTAACTTCCAAAAAAAAGGCAAAAATGAATTCGCCAAAAAGGTTTAGGATTAATCCGAGTTCTCTCTCTCTTCTGGGAAAAAATGAAAAATAATTACACCAGGGAAAAAGAGCTTTTTTCAGGCATAAAATTATAATTTTTAAAATGGGATTTTAAACGTATCCGCATTCGGTTTATTATGAAAAATCGATCCTGGTACGGTTTGAAAATAAAATTTTTAAAAAGAGGAAAAAGGTTAAAGCGATTTGAAGTTCTACAGCTGATCATTTTCTCGGTTTGACAGCATGATGAATGCTTTCAGTCGGTGCTTCAACTTTTGGTTTGGAAAACAAAAACACAAGTATGTCGAAAAAGCTTCTGAAAGGAACCCTTTCTACTTAGATTTTTTCATGCATAACATTGTCACGGTGTTAAATATTAAAAATATTCGGCTAATGAGAAATTCTTGAGTCATAAATATTTTCAATCTTCATTTATGGTCAATTCTGGAGGTAAAATTAATGGATTTTAGATAACGGAATAATCGTCGAAAACCCGTGTTTCGTATCTGAGGAAAAGAGGATATTTTCTCACGAGAAAATCGGGAGGTTATTTTCCAACAAAAAGCATGTTTCACAGCTACAGAACCATTTTTCACTGATCATATCACCGTTTCCACTCCGAATTTAATGCGTTCAATTCTACGACAGTTTCTATATTATAGGGCCTCGTTTGGAAAAGGCGTATTTCATTCATTTATTTATTCTTTCGGGTTATTTATGATTCTTTACATAAGCCTATATACAAAAAGATTTGTTGCTTTAAGCAATCTCTTTCATGCATGCTTTAATTGTACCAACATAGAGGAATCGGAACAAGTAAAAGGACGGAAATTCTTAAAAACAGTTTCTCTTTACTCGAAATGAAAACAAAACAGAGATATCGCAGGATGCGACGCGCTTAAAATACTCAACAAAAAATGGCTGCAAACTCGCCAAATATAAAAATTTAATATCGGCTTTCCGCGATTAATCGAGTCACCTTGAACTTGGTCACAGGTAGGAGCATTTTTATTGAGTCGCTAACATCCGGCACGGATACTACTTGATACGAGGTGCAGGAAGAAAATTGCCAGGAAAACTTTGCAAATGGCAACAACGGACGTATGATGCAGAATACTTATTAAAAATTCAGCTACACAGCCAAAAGCTAAACACGAATGTTGAAAAGCAGTAGTGTTAGCTAAGAAATCCTTTTGCCGGCAAAAGGCGGTTTCGTTGCCTCGAATCAGTTTTAAAACATTTTCCGAACAGAAAATAAATTTCTTCATTAAATTCCGAGTTTCTTTCTACTTTCTTCCAACAATCCAACATCAAAAGAATATCCGTCTCGGTATTTTAACCCTTTTCAATATTAGTCGACGTGTTCGAAAAGATAATAACAATAAACCGTTAGGGTTTGACTCGAAACAACATATTTTTCGTAAAACGCCCAATGTTTCCGACTTGACTCTTGCCTCTTCTAAATATTTATGTTAAAAATATTGATATTTCATTCATGCTGAATTCAGTTTATTTCTTAGAGTATGTTTTGTGTTTCGTTTATTTTTAACCGCTCGAAAATAATGGTGAAAAAACCGTAAACTTTAAGACACGTTACATAAAGAATTGCCAAGCATTTCGTAAAAAGGATAATTCTTGAAATATTTTACCGGTTTAATTTGGAAAAATAAAATAAAAGAAAAAAGTTAAGATCTCGGGAAAGGTTTTTTACCTTACCTTCTTTCTAACAACTAATTACTTTTATTTACTTTATTGTTGTTATTTTCCTTCTCTCTATTTTGAAGCAAAATAATTCTTAGAATTTCTTCTTTTTAAAATTATATTCTTCTTTCGCGGGTGTATAAAGAAAGAAAACTTTTATTTGATTAGTTTTTTGCATATTTCAAGAATTACTTTTTCCGGCTTTAAAAAAAAATCGACATTATTCCGCTAAAGTTTTTTTTTTTTTATATGTCTAAGTTTTCACATTGTGATTTATTCCCTAGCACCTCCTTTTCTCGTTTCTAATACTATAAACAAACATTTGTTTTTATAATATTATTAAATTTGTAAATTTCTAATGTAAAATCCTATTTTTCCTCGAAAAACGCATTCCCCCGGAACCGAAAACGCCTTCGCTTGTTTTTCAAGATTACGCTTCAGTTTATGGTTATTTTAGATTCGAAATAAAAACATTGAAATATTTCCCATCTGTTTCATCAGAAAGCTGATGAATATTAAATGAAACACAAACAGTGAAACCTTGTAAATGATTTTTTCTCTTTCGCTACTTGCTATTGTTCATTTTTAAATTTTTTTTAGGCGTCATGTATGACAGATTGCAAACGGAGAAGCGCTCAGGTTCGTTTAAATACGTACAGCAAGACTTTTACCGCTTTATTTATTTACCAGCTCTCGTCAGACAAGCAGATGATTCGGAAAAGTGTTATTTTGAAAAATTAAAGAGTTTTTACTGTGTTTCAAAAGCCTTTCATTAAAATTGTCTCCGGTTTGCGTGGGTGCAGCAAAATTCGAGATAAAAGAATATTTTGCATTTTTGAATTATTCTGATCTAAATTTCATTCAATACCGGAATAAATGAAGGTTAGCGTCGTAGCGGTATAAAACAAAACCAGACAGCATTGTTTGCCACCTTCTTTTGTTTTCGGCTAAAAGGCCATTTTATTTTATTGTCTTTTTAATTACATTTTATCTCCACTTTTTGATTGTATGTTTTACTTTATTCATTTATCAACAAACACAATTCCGTCTTTACATTTACGAGCTACCCATTCATGACTAATAGATTGTGCCAAACGTTTTAGTTATTTTAAAATTCTTATAAATGTTACCCCAAATTTTCATTTACTACATCTTTTTCAGCTTTGAATAAGAATTATGTGAGCCAAAATTTCTGAAAATTTAATGGGAAAATTATATTATAATGAACAAAGTGAAGATAATATCTTTAAAAGATTTCCGGTTGAATTGTAAAGAAAAAATATCAGAAGAGTAAATAAATTTTTAAGATGAATTATGAAGAAGCAGCAATTAGCTTTCTTAGCTATAATATCTCAAGATTCATTTACAGTGTAAAGCTATAAACGGCAGAAAATTAATCAGCTACCAATGGACTGTAGAAAATGACAAAGGATGAAAATTGGTAAAACGAACAACTCGATAAATTTTTTAATAGAAAAGAAAATGAAAAAGCGTCAAACGTGAAAAATCTTGGAATATTGTCGTAATAAACGAGTAAAGGAAAAAAAAGGAAACCTCAGGGAGTAAAGTCTTTCCTCGGAAAATAAGTCAGGATAGCTTAAGGGTTGAAGAAAGAGGATTCTAATCTTTAGTAATTTATCACAAATCAATACCCCTGGATTACTTTCCTCCCGTGAATTCGCGCAAAAAAAATAAATTTTTTTGCTTTAGAAGAGAATTGAAGTGTTTCCGTTTGAAATATTAAGCTGATTTTTTCGTGTTTTGCCCTCACGTGGCATATAATTTTTAATTCGAATCGAAAATAAATTCTTCTTTAAATCCTTCAATGCTTTCAACTACATGTCAATTAGTCTTCCTAAACATGTCAAAAAATCCTGCAGGAAATAGGGCAGCTACGCAAAAATAAGAAATTTTAATTCGAAAACAAAGAGATTTTAATGAAAAATTTTAGAATAAAAAAAATACAAAGAAATTGAATGATTTTTACTTTGAAAAAAAGGGCGGAATGGACGGGTCACTTGGAAAAACTCTTCCATTAAAAGGATATTGAAACTGAAGGGAAGCAAAAGCTTTTTATCTTGTTGAAAAGTTCGTTTCGCTGATGGTATACTACTCTGGAAAGGAAAAAAATTAAGAACCAGAAGGATTTAGAAAACAATAAGACAAATGAAACTGACGTTGCTTTGATCTTTTCCTATTTAAACAAGCCTTTAAGTTTGTTTACATTTTACGAGCAAAGTTGTTTGGATTTGTTCCGCAAATGGAATGTATTTCAATTCCGAATGGAAAATCTGTCTGGATAGAAAGCAAAATTCTTCTTTGACCGATGGCCAGTTGGTTTGTCTTTCAAAATCGTAAACTCTTTCAAGTGTTCTAGCCGTCTTGATTTAATATGAAGATCAAACTCTATTATCATTCCTGTCTATTTCAATTCTTTCTATAAAAAGTGGAAACTCATTCAATCCTTTAATAAAAATGTATTTAATATTGAAGAGTGGTGAGATTCTATTATTATAACCAAAGCTTTATTTTCAAGAAAGGGGGAAAAATTGCCGTCAAATGGAAAATAAATTTACCTTTCTTAAATTGTTTTTTTTTTCTGAATAAAACAGAATAATAAGATCCTTTTGTTTGGTTTTAATCTCGAAACCCGCATTGTCCCCGATACCTTTTTTTTCTATCTTTATACACGGTAAGTAGGAGGTTTAAAATATTATTAGCCTAAAAAAGAAAAAACAAAAAACAGTTTCCTTTTAGCTTTCACAAGATCTCACACTGAATGCTTTTTGCATTATAATTGTTGCGTCTTTTCGTGGTTTAAAAGAAAACGAGAATTTAAAATCACTACATAATAAATTAAAGGCATTTATCAAATTTCAGATTTTGAAAAAAAAGTAGTTATAATTATTCTTATGCCAACATAATGCAATCTACGTTAGTTAAAGCTTGTCATTCGCAATAAAAATAATAAGTGCTTTTTTGATAATCCTAGCAAGAAATTATAGCAGCTATTCAATCTGAACACGACAGGAGATAACAATCAAACAGCGATCAAGTCAATACAAACAAACAAACAACAAAACAATCAACGTTTGTAAATTTCATTAAAAGATTACCACGGCATTAATCAGGGAATCACTAATCCTAATCCCAGGGGTTTACAAGCATTTTCAATCAAGTTTCCCGATTCTGTTCTATGAGTCTCCATTTCATTATTTTTCATAAAACAATGGCAGATTATCGTTCTCCATTCTGCGAGTCTTAATTCTTATATATGACTCTGTCACAGACTCAATTTAATGCTCACTCCTTTTATGTAACTATATTCCTTCTATGACTTTTTTTTAAATCCCTATTTGCTTTTTATAACTCGATTACAATAATTACTAAATTTTAGTTTTTAGTGATTTCAAATTGCTTTTGCATGAGCTAAGAGAAAATAAGGATGCATTGACTTCTTATTTTTTTTTTTTTAGAGCTTTTACTGTCTGAACTTCTTTTAATGTCTACCGATCGTGTGGCACATCAGTTCTTTCCTATGTTAAACCGTTTGATTAGAATTATTCTATACAAAACTGCATCTCAGTCTGTACTTAAATTTTCAAAAATCTTTCCGGTCAACTTCTTAGCCTTGTGATTCTATTTTTCATAAAAAAATAAATATTTAACCTCAAGTCTTGTGGGAATAAGTTATCTAATAAAAGACGTGAAATCATTTCTGAATTCTATAATTGGGGAATAAACGACGACACCAAAGAAGGCCTCTATTAAATAGGATGAAATCGATCAATGTCGTTGGAATTAGAGTTTCCCTCGATTTTCCGATTTTATTACTTGGAGTTCGCTTTTTTAATTTTCCCACGTTCTCTTATTTACTTCGGTTTCGGTTTGATTCTATGTTCAAATGAATAGTCACGATTTCTTGTGTATCTTTACCACCTTATTTCTGAATAATAAGACAACCACCATATTAAATGTTATAGAGGGATGAAATAAATTTAAAGCCTTTTCCCTCTTTACAATTCATCTGAAAATGTTAATCTGCTTGTTTTGGATCGTTATTATTGGTAATTCCTTACTATAAAGTTCAATTTAAATATAGTAGATCCCTTTTCCTTTTCAAATATGAAAAACACTTTTCAAGATAAAAATTTTGGAATTTTTGACGAAAAATTCTTTGTTTCAGAGAGCACCAATTTCAGTCGTTCTCTCACAAGCATTTAATTTTTAAGAAGATTAGAAAAAAGCATTAGGTCGGCATATTTCACGATAAAAGCCTAAGTTTTTAAAATGCTCTCAGCAGACTACTTAAAAAAATTAAGATTCGGTATTGGGGTCGGGAAAAAAGGGATCTAACCCGTTCCTCACATCGGAAAATTCAAAATCGATTTTAATAAAGAAAGAAAAAGAAGTTGACACTTGGTAAGAGAAAAGAAATTACCGAGAATGACAAAGAAGCAAAGAAAAACGAAAAAAAGACGGAGGAGAAAAAGATAGAAAGTGAGCTAGTTGCTGAAATGTAAATTATAACGGATTTACATAAAGACCGAATTTTTATTCAGAGATCGAGAGAGAAGAAGAATACCAGGTTTTCTTTTTCACGATTTAATTTTTCTTTTTCCAAAATTTTTTTTCATCGTTTTTCGACACATGACAACCAAGCATTTAAGAGCTAACATTTTAGTTTTGAGAAATCCAAAAAAAATTAACACTGAATTAGTTAAAAAGAAAAACTCAAAAATTTAGTCGCTTTTGAGCTGCCTATGGTTTTAATGGTACGTGCAGGCTGTGTGAAAATTATACTGCGTAATTAGTGTACTGTCATCGGCTCTTGGCCGATTCACAATCGCTTCATTCAACCCGATCTATCCTCTTCTGCATCCTTCAAATTCCCCTAATCTTCATTCTTTTTTATGTCATCCAGTATTTTGTGTACGTTTGTGACACATGCTCCTTGGTAACTGCTCTCTGAAATCCTTTGCTACATTTAATGGTCTATCTTGATGGCCTCCTGTAGTAAAGAATTTCATCTCCAGATGTTCAATTCAATGGGTCTTTTTGAGGAATATGTTTCGTAAAATTATCCTTGATTTTACAATTTTGTTAAGTACTTCTTCATTAGTCAATTTATTAATCCATGACTTTTTTTATCTCTCTTAAACACCTTCTTGTAATGGCGTCGTAATGTCTTCTTTTTTAGTACGTACGGCAAAAAAAAATTATTTTTATAGAACAGAAAATAAGAACATTTTTCCAGAATTTCTCTTAGATCTTTTAAGCGTTGCAGCGACACACGTGCTGGTCTGCATTCATTTATCATTTGTCACGAACGGGAAAATCATTTCCTTTGCCTTTCCAGCTCAACATGCAGTTATTATAATCTTAATTTCTCTTTCCATTGTGTGCCGCTTGAAGGCTTTTTTTAATGGCAACTAGGTTAACTGCGTTCGCTCCCTCGTCTATTTTTACAAAAGTTATTCAGATTCCGCTTTTCACTGACGCCGTTTTCAACGAGGAAAAATGTGAATGGGAGTCATTTTTGCTCGGAATTCCGATTCCCACCTTACACTTTTCGGTTGTTATGCGGTCACTTCCGTTAAAAATTTATTGCCCGCATCTCGTGAAATCTTTTATTTTCCTCTTGTCGCAAAACTCTACTGTTTTATGTCTACTCGATTTATAACCTGTTCGTTCCGTTATGAATAAAGGAAACTGCGAACAGATATGATAAAAACTCCTTTAAGAATGGCAAAAAAACTAAAAGTGTGAATGACGTAAAAAAATCTTCCAAAAAAAAAAAAAAAAAAAAATGCATGGAATATATTAAAAATATGAAAGGTCACCCGCAAGGATTCCGAATATCCTCTATTTCAGAGGGAAAAAATGGAAATTATAAGAGAATAATGTCCGCTTGACGAAAAACTTGATAATTGGAAAAAACCAGACGTTACGAAATAAAATATAGTAGTGGAAAATCCTAAACCTTGCTTGTTTATTTTATTACCGGTTTCATTGTAAAATGTTTTATCACAAATTTGGGCACTCTTTTATGGATAAGTTCATGCCCAACACATTTATCCACACGTGACAGTATATGCCGGGCTTGAAATCAGTTTTAGCAATAAGCGTTTTTCAAAAATAAACTCTTATTTGCAAAACATTTTCAAAGTTTCGGCATTCGCCTAAGAATTCCGTAATTGTTACCTCACAAAAACAATTTTCGCTAAAGTGAAAAAATACAACTAAAATGACAACAATATAAAACTTTCCCGTGATTTATATTTTATACCGCTAAAACGGATAAGCGCGTCACAATGTTAAAAAGACATTAATTATTTTCCAAGATAATTAGTCTTTTAGAAATAAACTTAGGCAAACTTACGATTCCCATACATTTTCTTATCTTTCGAAAGCAGGAATACAATTTTAAATAGTCGAAAAAATTATGTTTTCATATTTCATAAAAAAATATGCATTTTAAAAAAATGCACAAAATATGTTTTTATGGCACACTAAAAAGGACGGAATAATTTTTTTTAAGCACACTGAAAAGAATTGCATCATTTTAAAACTCATCACAAGAATTTGGGAATAATGTTGACGAGGAAAGGAAAGCTGAGTCAAAAAAGTAAATTATAATACGCACGACCATGTTTTTATAACCTCAATTTTTTTAATTATTATTTCTCATCTACAAAATTGTTGATTTTTGACTCACCTTTCCTTTTCTCGTCAACATCATTCCCAATTTCTTGTAATGAGCTTTAAAATGATTCATTTCTTTTCAGTGTGCTTAAAAAAAATTATTCCGTCCTTTCTAGTGTGCCATAAAAACGAAATTTTGTGCATTTTTTTAAAATGCAAATTATTATTTTTCCTGCGGTCTAGAGCTTCCAAACTATATCTTAGCAGACGTATTTTGATGCAAGGAATCCGTTGGAATTTACAGCATTAAAAAATTCGGCCCCGTTCTCGAGATATCACCAATTTTAAGTTTCTGTTAAACGAAAAAAATGGCCATTTTTTCGATGTTTTCAAATCGATATTTCAATTTCGATTTATGAAGTTTTTAGCTTAAAACGGGCCAAAATATTGACAAATTATATACTGGGAGATGTATTTTAATCTGAGGAATCGATTGAGACCAGCCAGAACACTCAGTTTTTCGTTTTTAAAAAGATATTTAGGAATAACGGATTTTTAGAATCCAACTTTGTCGAAAATATATTTTTACAGAAAAATTATTCTTCCTACGCTCTAGAGCTGCAAACTACATCCTATCAGATGTATTTTGATGCAAAGAATCCGTTGGAATTCACAGAATTTAAAAATTCGGCCCCGTTCTCGAGTTATCAGAAATTTCAGTTTCCGTTAAACGAAAAAAATGGCCATTTTTTCGATGTTTTCAAATCGACATTCAATTTTGGAAATATGAATTTTCCGGGTAAAAACGGGGCTAAATATTGTTAAATTATATACTGGGAGATGTATTTTAATCTGAGGAATCGATTGAGACTAGGTAGAACTCTCAATTTTTTGTTTTCAAAAAGATATTTAGAAAAAACGGATTTTTAGAATTCAACTTTGTCGAAAATCTATTTTTACAGAAAAATCGTTTTACCTACGCTCTAGTGTTGCAAACTACATCCTATCAGATGTATTTTGATGCAAGGAATCCGTTGGAATTTACGGAATTAAAAAATTCGGCCGCGTTCTCAAGATATTTGCATTTTTCAATTTCCCTTAAACGAAAAAAATGGACATTTTTTCGATGTTTGAAAATCGATATTTCAATTTCGATTTATGAATTTTTCGGGTAAAAACGGGCCTAAATATTGATGAATTATATACTGGAAGATGTATTTTAATCTGAGGAATCGATTGAGACTAAGTAGAACACTCAGTTTTTTGTTTTTACAAAGATATTTAAGAAAAACGGATTTTTAGAATTCCACTTTGTCGAAAATCTATTTTTACAGAAAAATTGTTTTTCCTACGGTCTAGTGTTGCAAACTACATCCTATCAGATGTATTTTGATGCAAGGAATCCGTTGGAATTTACGGAACTAAAAAATTCAGCCGCGTTCTCAAGATATTTGCATTTTTCAATTTCCGTTAAACGAAAAAAATGGACATTTTTTCGATGTTTGAAAATCGATAATTCAATTTCGATTTATGAATTTTTCGGGTAAAAACGGGCCTTAATATTGATGAATTATATACTGGAAGATGTATTTTAATCTGAGGAATCGATTGAGACTAAGTAGAACACTCAGTTTTTTGTTTTTACAAAGATATTTAAGAAAAAGGGATTTTTAGAATTCAACTTTGTCGACAATCTATTTTTACAGAAAAATCGTTTTACCTACGCTCTAGTGTTGCAAACTACATCCTATCAGATGTATTTTGATGCAAGGAATCCGTTGTAATTTACGGAATTAAAAAATTCGGCCGCGTTCTCAAGATATTTGCATTTTTCAATTTCCGTTAAACGGAAAAAATGGACATTTTTTCGATGTTTGAAAATCGATATTTCAATTTCGATTTATGAATTTTTCGGCTAAAAACGGGCCTAAATATTGATGAATTATATACTGGGAGATGTATTTTAATCTGAGGAATCGATTGAGACTAAGTAGAACACTCAGTTTTTTGTTTTCAAAAAGATATTTAGAAAAAACGGATTTTTAGAATTCAACTTTGTCGAAAATCTATTTTTACAGAAAAATCGTTTTACCTACGCTCTAGTGTTGCAAACTACATCCTATCAGATGTATTTTGATGCAAGGAATCCGTTGTAATTTACGGAATTAAAAAATTCGTCCGCGTTCTCAAGATATTTGAATTTTTTAATTTCCGTTAAACGAAAAAAATTGGCATTTTTTCGATGTTTTCAAATCGACATTCAATTTTGGAAATATGAATTTTCCGGCTAAAAACGGGGCTAAATATTGTTAAATTATATACTGGAAGATGTATTTTAATCTGAGGAATCGATTGAGACTAAGTAGAACACTCAGCTTTTTGTTTTCAAAAAGATATTTAGAAAAAACGGATTTTTAGAATTCAACTTTGTCGAAAATCTATTTTTACAGAAAAATTGTTTTTCCTACGGTCTAGTGTTGCAAACTACATCCTATCAGATGTATTTTGATGCAAGGAATCCGTTGGAATTTACGGAACTAAAAAATTCAGCCGCGTTCTCAAGATATTTGCATTTTTCAATTTCCGTTAAACGAAAAAAATGGACATTTTTTCGATGTTTGAAAATCGATAATTCAATTTCGATTTATGAATTTTTCGGGTAAAAACGGGCCTTAATATTGATGAATTATATACTGGAAGATGTATTTTAATCTGAGGAATCGATTGAGACTAGGTAGAACACTCAGTTTTTCGTTTTTAAAAAGATATTTAGGAATAACGGATTTTTAGAACCCAACTTTGTCGAAAATCTATTTTTACAGAAAAATTATTTTTTCTACGCTCTAGAGCTGCAAACTACATCAAAGCAGATGTATTTTGATGCAAAGAATTCGTTGGAATTTACAGAATTAAAAAATTCGGCCCCGTTCTCGAGATATCAGCAATTTTAAGTTTCCGTTAAACGAAAAAAATTGCCATTTTTTCGATGATGGAAAACAAACTCTAAAAACAACGGCGCCATGTTGATCCGGCTGGATTTCCATGGCTATCGGTAAATAAAAAACGCGATTATCGCGTAAATTTTTTTCTTCATTAATTTCTCATTTAATTTTGAATAAAGACGCGATTTTTTTTAGTCATAAACCATCTACGAGTTATAAGCTATCGATTGGTATAAGTTTCATGAGGCTTTCATTTTAAATAAGAACGTTTACCGGTCACAAAGATTTCGAGGGTTTGGGTCAAGTATATAAAAACATTTAAATAAAAATGATACTTTGTAAATATAAAAAATTTAATGCAGTGTCATTTTTGATTTAGGAACCATGAAAAATGGAAAATTGTTTGATGACCACAGACTGGGTTTACTTTGTCATCTCCGGCTTTGCATTGAGATTTCATTAAGCAGAAATTTAACTTGGAACATTTAATATTCAGTCTTGAACCAGTAATTTGAATACATTAAGCAGTTCCCTTTTCACTGAATTAACATTCGGGTTTTCCTGTATTACGACTGCGAACCTAGCTTCTTGAAACCGTTATGGTAACAATGACTTCGACAAACTGAACAAACATTTGAGGTAAAGAGAGCTTTTCATACACTTTTATCACCTTAGATAGCAAACTACTAATATGTTGATACTAATCATTTGAGATTATTAATATTGAGCGAAATGAAGAATATATTGATGATTTCCTTTGCCTCCAATTAAAAAATTCGACTTAGGATTTTTAAATACATGCCAAATCAAAGAGAGAAGGGAACATAATGAAAGTAAAATTTTACTTTGTTTGAAAAACAATAGTTTTAAATCGGTCATTAGTGCTTAAGGAAGTCTATTTTGCTAATCAATTGCAAGTAATATTTATGCTGGGGTCAAAAATTAATCAATTATTTACTTTGTGCTGCAACGAATTTTGTTTTATATTTAAAACAGACGTCAAAGAAATATTGGTAATATTGGAAGTCTATTTTGCTAATCAATTGCAAGTAATATTTATGCTGGGGTCAAAAATTAATCAATTATTTACTTTGTGCTGCAACGAATTTTGTTTTATATTTAAAACAGACGTCAAAGAAATATTGGTAATATTGGAAGTCTATTTTGCTAATCAATTGCAAGTAATATTTATGCTGGGGTCAAAAATTAATCAATTATTTACTTTGTGCTGCAACGAATTTTGTTTTATATTTAAAACAGACGTCAAAGAAATATTGGTAATAGTATGGCTTCAAAAGGTGATAAATAATTTATCAATTCTCAATTTTTTCAAAAGTCACGATTCCTAGAAAAAACAATACGATCGAGCAAAAATGGCTCAAACATTAGAAGCGAAACGAATAAAAATTTAATAAGTTAACACGCTGTTGTGGATCGACATTACCAGAAAGCCGCCATCTATTTTAATATTTAAAAATATTTACTTTGTAGTTTTATGTGTTGGTGTAACTATAATTTTTCTCCCCTTTTCTTTTTTCTCGTAAAACTGTGCTTACTAATAGTAGTTTTATTTAACGAAAAGACCTACTGTATAATAGACTTGCAGTGATGTATTAATGTATTGTTGCAACATTTCGTGTCTTCAAATGCATAACATATCGCTTTACTGCTGACTCTTTCAATTGTAAAATAATCTACATCATTTAAGGACCGACTATAATGTGGGAAAATCGTTCCTACGATTTTTAAGTCTTAAAATTTAATAATTACAAATTAATTCTATTACAAAAATGTATATTAATACTGACCTTAGAACTTGCTGAAAGCCAGCAGAATACATCTGCATCCATACCGCGCTAGATAATGTTAAAAGGTAAATTTTTTTTCAAGGGAATATTTACAAAGTAAATTTAAACTTAATAAGAAAGTAAAAAATTTTCTCGTCGTGAGCTCGAAAGGAGCTGAATAATTGCTCATTAGCGTGAGGGTGGTACAAAAAAGTCGAGAAGAGACATAAAACAGGATCTTCAGTCAAAAATTTCAAAATGCAATTTACACACGGTGCCGGTATAGCATTTTAATCTTGCAAATTTTCTTTTTTTTTTTTTTAAAAAAAAAAGTTTAAAAGCGTTTATAGAATAAAAAATGGTTTAAGTATTTATACATGTAAAATATTTCACAAAATAATTTCAAGATAATTATTCTTAGCTGATAACGAATGGCGCGAAAGTTATGCATCAGTCCTAAAAATCGTTATAGATTTAAAAAAAATTGAAAAATGGTTCATGTTAGAAAAGATATAAAATTTTTTTCTCATTTAAAAAATTATCGCTTAATATTAGATTAATGAAACCGTTTTCGAAACTCCGATGAGAAAAAAAGTGATTTGAAAGAGACAATGGCGGGTAATTAATCATAGTTAGAGAAAAAAAACAAGGGCGATTTTCGGTTGTGACGAACAGCTGGAAAGGCGAAATAAATACGACGCGACAATGGAATACGATCAAGTCTTAACTTTTTTATAAACGATTGCTTATATGAATAGTTTAATCGGAAGAAGTTTTAGTACTGTATGTTCGAAAAAATTTACACAAAATATGTACATGTTCATTTAAATAAATATTAGCTCGGGAATGGATTTCTCATTTTCAAGACGATTTTTGCAAAATTCGGTTTATAAATATTCGATTTTTTGTGTAGGCGGTCATAGGCTATAAAAAATTTGAAAAAAACTAAGAAAAACCGAGTGATTTACAATAAGGCGAAAAATATCGAGGCAGCAAAGCGTTATATCGTAAGGTATATGCAAAAGCAATCTTCTTAGATTTCTTTTTAATATTTCGACTTATTCGTCGTTATCGACAACTTGACGTTCTGTTATAAAAACTTTCAAACGAATTTTTTGCTTATGACTTAAGGATCTAATTTATTCTTTCTGTCATTTTCTATTCTTTCGCTTTACTTACTTAAAACTCCCCGAACGATTCGAAGATTCAGTTATGATGACATTATCATTATTATCCTCGTGTAAATAATCTTTTGAGATGTACAATTAGGTTCAAGAAATATTGACGAACAATGATGATGACAAAGCTTGATTTTAAAAAAACAAAAAGATAAAAAATTTTGTGTTTTTTTAAAGCTTTTCTACTTTTCTTTTTTCAAAATGACCTAATTATAAAATATTAAGTTTTTCTCGTTTCTGGAAAGTTTTTTAAATCCCGACTTAAAAGGGTTTCGATAGGTTTTGCTTACATGTGGCGTAGCAAATCATACGAAATCAAGATGATATGACGTCACCATTCCCGAGAAAAACCTCAAACTGGGTTAATTGCATTTTTTAAAACTTTTCCCCCTTCTCTTTTCAAGCATTAGAGTGAAAACTTGTATTAATTTGTCAGCAATGTTTCATTCTTAGTCTAAAAATGTTTTCTCAAAGTTCCGGCAACATCGATCTTAAAAATCTGTTTCAAATTTTCTTTTTCCTTCTTTCCTTTTTTTTTGGGTTTCGTTCCTAATGGACTGCGTTCCCAATAAAGAAAATTTTCTAATATGTATTTTAAAATTCTATACCAGACTCAAATTTCCCTTCAGAGAACGATATTCTCCGACGATTTGTAAATGTTTAGTTCTCATGGGAGAGACACGAGAGGAAAAATCAAATTTCACAATTCAGAAAATTTTTTGTTTGTAAAAATATTAGAACGAGTTTTTTTAAACAAAAAACGCAGCCACGAAATTAAATATTCCATCTTTAAGTTTAATTTTTCTATGCTTTTATTTTTTATTTTAAAAAAAAGTTAACACTACAAAATTTTGTTTAACTAAAATCAATCATGGCAAGATAAGTGATCCTTAAAACTGTTTTTTTTCTGTGTGAGCAGAACCGTGTTGTCTCGTGAAATTTATTGCATTTTTAATTGTGATTGAAAACCTCACTTCAGTTTAATTTCGTAATGGTTGCGTCGATCAATCGTGATCGTCATGTTCTCAAATCCTCACTTCAGTCAAGCAAGGCGCCCAAATACTTTTTTATATTTTCTGAAACGTCGTAGCAATAAAAGCAATGAAATTTTTTAGTCGATGTTGCTAAGTGGTAATTTTTTTGATCAAAGCTTTTTTTCTAAATATTTCTGAGTAAATGGGAAGTGTTTCTAGATATACCATCAAGCAACTGAAAATTTTCCAAGATCAAAAACCTTTACTTGCTTGCAATGCAATTAATTTTCCACGAAAAAAGACCTTCGGTAATTTAAACTATCAAGTAGGTTTATGCTTGCACTGTAGCAGTAAAATTACAAGCTTTATTTTTTTCACATGCCGATTTCATGCAACTTTCTTTCAGAATTATGAATTAGATTAAATACAGCAAAAAATTTAATCTAAAATCATGACTATTAAAAATATTTTTTCAGAACATGCATAAAAGAAATTCAATATTTCTTTAGGTCTGTCCTAGACATTTTTCGGTTACTTTCTAATTAAAATAAATGCACAATTTCATGATTCGTTGATGCCAGCCATTTTGTTGTAATTAATAGTTACACTAACAAAAACGGGACAATGTTAATGAGATTTTAATCGATAAAACTGCAGTAGTGTTCCCGAAAGTTATTCCTTTTTAAAAGTTGTTAATTCCGCAGCAAGTTTAATAAGACCGCCCGCTATATACGATCGCGTGCGTGTCTTAAAACAAACATAGTTTTACCATTACACATTAAAATGATAGTGATTGACGGAACGGTTCATGTGTACGCGTTTGTTTATTTTGCAACACACGAATATATTTCGGCATGTATTATTGACGTGATATGACACGAATATCGCGAGAGTTTTTCCTTTGCTATTTTCCTCCGACTTCGCAGCAACTATTCAACGTTTCATGCATTATTCATGTCTCTTTGTCATGTAACTTTTATCCGCACACCGGTTGTTTGTTCCATTTAATAAGTATCCGAGAAAGGAATTCCGATCCCTTCCATTCGCTAACGTTTTGATTTATTTCAGCCGAACTTACACCGTTTCGAATTTCCCCGCATGGCTTACGACTTTGTATTAAAAGAAATGTCTTTCAGCCTCCGAGCTTCTACTTCTATCGAAATATTTATAGTTTCTTTGCCCGATTTCGACGGAACTTTGAAGTCTGAAACCGTTTAAAAGGAAAATTCGAAATGGTATTCCAAAGAAGCGGTGTTCGCTTTAACCGTTTCCTCGAATCTCGCAAACAAAGTCCCTTGTTTGATTTCGGATTTCGTGTGGTGAAAGTAACCTTTTCCGGACAAGTCGACAAAACGCTACACATACGTAAGGACACGAGAAAGAGGGAAATAAATGTTCCACCTCGATGCCGGCAGTAACGTTTTATTGTTTTCCCGACAATACGATCCGCCCTTATGAATAAGCGCGTAATCGATCGCCATTATGTTTTTGACACACTTTTGAGCACGACGTCTTCCAAAGTTAACATATATTGTGTACAACCACCTTTCTATCTGTCTTCCTTTGCGTTTAATCCATTACTCGTGCAACGTCATTCCTTCCCTTCCTTTTATTTTACGCTAGACTTACTTCCACAGAAATATCGCTTATTCGAGTTTTACGTGTTTCATTGATAAAATGACTCTCTCGATTCCTATTTCGACTGGAAAACATTTTGTTGAGATTTAAGATTTTTAACGGTTTGCCTGCCGCGATTAACTATCGCGTTTTAAATATATGAACGTGATGCACGACCTTTGCTCTTTTTCAACTCTACAAAACAGTAATCTCGGCTTCCGCAATAAATACGCTTCAGACACGGATAAGGTCTAAAAGAATGATGAAGAAGTTCCTGTTCACCACATTATATCAGATGAAAACTTCCTAAGCAGAAATATTTTCCCATATATTGTGACAAAGTGTCAAAAGCAGCTTTCAAGAAAAAAAACCCCACTTTAGGAACATTTTCCGTGTTTTTTGAATACATTAGAACCATTTTAAAATTTGGATTTATTTCACTTCAGCCTTTATAAATGTTTCATCATCACGCATGTTTATTCAGCTCCATTTTACTTTATATGCTTCTACCTTTAACCACTTTTTTTTTAATATAAAAAGTGAATTTAATCGGAATGTTACGACTTTAATTAAAACATCAATCCTGCGAGATGGATATAAACGAGAAAGAAGATCACATATAAGCAGTAGTCAGAAATAATTATTTCCAACGGTCTGAGGTTTGTTTGCTTACTTGATTTCTGAAATCAATTTAACTTAATTAGACATTGTTTTCGAGTTAAAAGTTCAATTTAATTGAGTTGGGAAGTTCATTTTATCCCTACGCATATAGGAGCTTAAAGTTAGTAAAGTCGAGTGAGCAACGAATTTCTGACAATGCAAGGACTAGAGGCCTATCAATACCAAGGGCACGCTTTAGTTTCCGCTTACAGCAATTCGGAACAAAGCCCATTTTCATTTTAACTGCGGGAAACATCTTTAGACGTGCCGGTTTTGTTCTTATTTAATAAAATGATAGAATAAAGTAAACGTACCTTGTTCTGCTAACGAAGTAATAACGACAAGATGAATAAACGTGGCTACAACTAAAAACGAAACTGTCCTAGACACCACACACTGGGCCATAGTCTCTGAACCATACACTTCAGTCACTTCCCATTACACTCAACATTTTTTATTATAACACTTTATTATAATTAAAACACAAAAATATATATTCGAATCACTTAGCACAGCACCATTTCAATTTTAGTCCTGTGGTTTCTGCCGCGGCTTCCATCTAAACGACCAGACTTAAGTAAATCCATATTCGTATATCCTGTGGCAATTTTTACCTGGAAAGGAAAAAAATAATATGAAATTACAGGTATAACAAATTTTACCTTAAAAGATCTTACATCAATGTTTAGCTTGTGTATTAAAAATATCTTTCACTATACGCAAACAAAGCGCTAGCACATGTTAAAAACGAGAGTAAATTTCTTTTAAAAAAGGTTTATAAGATTCCACCGATTATTAGATTCCACCGTCGAATCTCCTAAATTTAGAACGTTCGGTTTTATAATAAAATAAGCAAAAACGATAGAAAAGTGGAAATAAAAGAATAAGATACAATAATGGTTAAAATTAGTTTGCTTGAGGCTATACGGTAACAACTACGCGCCTTATCCCATTTTTCAAGAAATATAATCGATCAAGCACGTCTTTTTCCGATCGAATAAAGTCTCATTGCTGACATTTTCTTTTCTGCGAAATATTTATTTATATATTTGCCAGATTAAGAACTGATCTATGCTTAAAATGCTGCTGCATCATTTCCGTCAATTTATCCTTTTACCACCTTGCCTTGTTCGAATAATGCGTAAGGATTATTCAATAACTGACAAGTTAACTGCGGCGTAATATTAACAAACGAGCTACTCTGCATCTCCAAATTTGCGTCATTATGATGAAATGATGGAAGTCAATCAAATAACAGCCATCCAAATTCTCTTAGTTCATTGATACGCAAATTTCTCGTCAGTAAGCAAATCATTCTCTTCTAATTCCAGGCTTCAATTATTCCCTCGCAGTCGAACATTTCATTCACCCCACTCGAATACCGATAAAATAACGTTGATATTCTCGGCCACCCTAAATTACTTTTGCTTATTAACAGGAAGGTAGTAAACAAAGGTCGGGCTTTTAAATCAAATATAAGTTACAGTACTTTGGATTTTCTGATTGTGATTTCACTTGTTCGAAAAAAATAATTCTCTTGAGCCGATTCGATTCGGCTATCGCAGCATTCCAGCGATTGTTAATCACCCTACGCCTTACTGCAAGTTCCAAACATCATTAAGAGCCCAATTCCCAAAAATTGCTTGCTACTCAAAAAGCAGCTGCAAACAATCCATTATTTCTTTTTCATAAAAGGATCTTAACCCCAAAATGTGAGTAAAGCTCAATCTTGATTTGAAATATCTTTTAAGAGGACGAAAATTGAAATTGAAATTTTTTTAAATAATAGCCCTTTACAGAATAAACACGATAGATTTATACGAGGACTAAGTTTTACCGAAATTTTACACCTTTTTCTAAATAGCGCTCTCAATCTTTTTTAACTGGCGACGATCATTAATAAAATAAGCTCCACTCATAAAAAATTATACAAAGCTGTTAATGTCTTCATTATGATCATTAAATGCCGACTGAAAAGGGAGCCGCTTCATTGTATGTGACATATGACAAGGTTCTAGTTAAAATCATCAAATTTTTCGCTTCAGTGGATCCGACAAGAAATCTGTCTCGACATATGTGATAATTTTGAGCACTGCACATCATATTGAAAACCAACCAAGAGTATTAATATCATTTAATTAGGATTGCGGAAATCTTCGCGTCCGAAAGCTTCCCGGTTTCAGTTCCTACAGATGCGATGGTACGATACTTTCAGCACTAATTATTCGTTACGAGCTTCTAATAATCACGTTCGGAATATTATTAAACCTTAGATTAATAATGAAACATTTACCTTCCGATCATACATTTTTTCTTAATTTCGAAAAATTTACCATTCAAACATCCCGTTCAAGTATTCTTACAAAATTGTGCATGAAATTTATAAAAACGGACGACCACGTGAACGAAACACGCTAAACATTAAAAGTTAATGTACAGTCCATTCGTCATAATTAGAGTGGTCTGAAGAGAAATGATCGATACAAGCCAGAATTTTGCATAAGCGTGTTTGTAAAAATATTCGAATAAAAAGCATTCCAAAACTATCTTTTAAAAGTAAAAGCTGGATTTTTCGCTACCTCAATTCGTTTAAAATATAACACGTAATCGAAAAAAAAAAAAACGGAAAGACGACTTTAAAGATCTGATTGTTGATTCGTTCGAATCGAATCCATTAAAAAAAATTAATTCCGATAGAAAGAAATCGTAAAAAAAAGGAAGACTCATTTTTTATTTTGGAGTAAACGATACAATCGGGTCGAAGAACCTTTAGCTTCTGGTAGCAATTGTTGCGAACTAACAGTTGGAATTGCGAAATTTCGGTCGTTCATATATAGTTCATTCGAATGGAATGCTTTTTAATGTTAACCGCTTTCAATCAAAAAACGAATTCCGACTGCCTTTCCAATTTTTATCGTTTAAAAATGAAAAAGTTGAAGCTTTGGTTCGTCAAAAAGCATAGCATTAACGTCGATTAATATTTTAATTGTTTCAAACCGGGTGTAACTTTTCCTCCAACACTTTACCCGATCCGGTCGGCAACGATATCCACCATGTGGAAATTAAAAATTAATTTTATCGAGTCGGCCCTCTGACTTATATTCGCGGTAAATTCCTGAATTTTTAATTCGGAGCAAGTAAAGAAGCGGGATTTCATAGAAAAAATAAAGGAAAAAAAATTTATCTGGAAACAAAGTCCAACTTTCCTTTTACTAATTCAATTAATTAGAAATTACAGAACTCTGCAATAACCAGATTTTACTCGCTAATACCAGCTTTGATGTTAGACAATCATAATCCGAAATTTGCATACATGAAAATTAGATTTCATGTGCACATTAAGAAAATTGTTTGGGATATGTTTCACAAGAATAAGCCGGGAATTCCGATTAGAAGACCACCCTAAGCCTAAAGGTTATAACAAATAATATTCCAGGATTAATCAAAAGATTTTTTTTTAAAAAAAATAAAGTTAAAATTTTATTTATTAATAAATCTGAGGTAAATTTCAATAGTTTCACAATGATCGTTTTGCATTTACAAAAAGCAAAAATCGTTTTTTCCCCCAGCCATATTTTACGGGTAACTGAAGCTAAATTTTAATCACCATTTAGTTTGCCAAAACGTGGCCGTTGAATCAATTAAATGAGATTATACTTGCCAGAAATATTTTTAACCCTTTATCATGTTCACAAATCAAGATCAATTAAAATATAGAATTAAATAACTATACTTGCTTCACATTCATAAAAGATGAGCCATTATGTTTTTCTGTCCATAGCTTTTATTAAAAATTTTCTTCTGACATAAGCGCATCGTTCACATTTATAAAGAATTTCTTTTAAGAAAACTGTTTTACGGTCTAATCTATCCCAAACTGATCAAAACTACGATTCCCTTATAGAATTTTCTCCTTGTAGAAATTCTTTATAAATGTGAACCTTGGGAAACTACAATGCAGGCCCATCTTAGCTAGTAAGAGAAAAACTCCTGTTATCTGTTATATTTTTTTAAGAACGAGACACGTAATAAATTTCAAATATAGCAGTCGCCCTTATTTAAAAAAAAAAGGTTTACGCTCAAATAGAAAGCCAAGCGAGATTAGAGTGAGAACTGTAAGCTTTTTGACATAAAGTCAGTTGCTTCAAATGGAACTCACGCTGAGGGAATTGCGCACAAGGTAAGAATTAACATCTGCTGGTGTAAGGTGTGAGCTATATCAAATGCTGACAACGATTTTAACTGTTCTGCTATTCTAAACCCCACACTTTTTAGCTAATGTCACTCTTGAAAATTATTCTAATCCAACGTTGCTCTTTAAAACCACATTAACAATTTTTTTCTGCTTTTTTAACCTTTGGAATCGATTACAAAATTACCATATCAGCCACGAATTAGTTAGTATTGGTGATTTAAAACCACTAATGATTTTTTTTTCTAAACGATTGTAATGATTTTCTAAAGAAAAAAGGAAAACATTAAAAGAAATGACTTATAAGATGGGCTCAATAACGCTCAGCGTGAGAAAGGAATCTGTCCATTGTTTGCTTTTCATAAAAGTTTTCGAGAATCATATGGAAAGATGAAAGAATATTTGTCCGCCTTCGGGTCACGCAATTTTCTCGTTCGTTTCATTTTTTGAAATAAATTAAATCGAAATAATTCGTGCAATTTTCAAATGCGTCATTTGTATTCTTCAAACGCGTGATTTCGTATAGTCTTACGAGTGACAAAAATAAAAAGCACAAACGCTACGAGATAAAATTGCATAGCGACCAAAGAATAATGCACTCACGGAAATAATTACTCTCGAGTGTCTAGGATCCTAGGAAAAGTGGAAGGTAGAAAAGACCCCTTAAAACTTTATATTTCCGCCTCTCCTTGAGGGAGAAAGACGAGGATGAATCACGAGGAGCCTTGAAAGTCGGAATTCCAACATTATATCACTTCAGCTTTCATCGCGATATTACATGGCAGGGATCGGGATTTATTTCTTGCGAGCCTCGCGTGAAATCCAACAAAAACAAAACGACTAATGATCCTTCATTGTTTTAGAATCCTGGAAAGTAACAATCCTCATTAATAGCTTGGCTTCTGATAGCGTTTGTTTTGGCGCTTTTTCTACTTCTCGAAAGCTGATTCAGTTTAATCAATGTCTTATTCGACAGGCGAAGTCTTCAAATTCGTTGTTGTTGGATCGGATCGAAATGTAACACGTTTTCAACCTATTAATTGCTTTCAACGTTACGGTTTAAGATTTTGATTTTTTCCGATGGTATCTAACTCTTGTTTACCATATCACTTCCACTGTCGGGATGTTCGTTTTGCAAAAAAAAAAAAAAATAATTCTAAACCAGACACGGATTATACCGCAAAATATCAATTAGTTTCAACTTCGTCGGCATGGCCGACAGCTTTGCAGCATCTCGTGGATTTATAATTAATCACTTTTCAAAATTTACAATGCCTAAATATAGCTTTGAATGCCATTATAAATCATCAACGATTATTTCAGAGCAAAGAGCAAAAGTGAAAAATATGTACGCTGTAAGATGCAGTGATAAAACGAACATTTTCCATTTCAGTCAAAAGATTCACAAGCGAAATCCTAGTTTCAAACTTTTGATATATTACCCTTGAGATTTCGGAGGAAAATAAAAACTATATGATGTGTATTCAAAGTTTCTTCAAGATTTCACTTTATTTTTGGTATATTCGGGATCTGAATATTTCAGATGAATAAACGGGGAAAAAAATCACAAAATGAATCACAGCATTCTTTCTGAGGTAAAAACTCTCTTCTCTCTTTCCAAAAAGAATAGCAACCTTCGCTCAAAACGTTTTGCATGAAAAAGCTGATGTACTCTTTGACAAATCATTAAGTACTAAGTTAAATTTTTTTAAGCATCGGGCCGAATGTAATTATAGTTGAGAAAAGCTTTAAGTCGTATTCTTTTAAAAGCTTGCAACAAGAGAAAAGAGCCGATCTTAAATAAAAAAATATTGTAATATCTATTGTTACATGTTAGGGTTTTTTGACCCGAAAAAAATGAACAGTAACTAGCAAGATTGAAATGCGTAATCAATAATAATAAATAAATTCATACATCTCCAATTCTTAAAAACTTTTAAAATTTCACGAATTCCATAGCGCTCGCTTTTTCTGAGCCAAAAACGTTTTTTAATAAAAAAGGAGTAGGAATCTTAAAAGAATAATTTAAAGTATTAAGAATAGCCAGCCAAATGATTTGAAAAATTCGGTCATATTTTTTAGCGATTAAAATAAAAATTTGGAACGTTCTCATAACGTGCCTCATATGAAAGGAAATGATTTATGTCCTTTAGTTCCTTTTATTACAATTCTAAAATTAATTTAAACCGATTCTTGCGTTAGCTTAATGACAACTATTAAAATAGGGCTCACCAAAATCAAATCTGAGGTCCTGTCATTAATTATCAGTCAAAAAGTAATGATTTATTGGCAACAATCGTGTTCAACAGTATTTTAAACTCTTGTGAAGCATTTTATTATAATGGCATGGACATTATCCAAAAACCGCGGCGTATCGAGTCACATTTCAGTTATTTTCTTTAAATTGATAACTGAAAAAGCCCAAAAATTCAATTTTCTCGATGATTGTTTACATTTTGCATCTATATGTATTGTTTGTTTGACCGGAATTTGTATTGTGCCACTTATATTACAAATTGCGCAGTTAAAGTCAACAAGAAGAATCATTTCCAAGAACTTGTTATCGTTATTTACTATTTCTTGAAAATTACTAAAGAAGCGCAAACAGGAAACGCAGAACAATCATAAGTGTTATCTTGTTTTACTAATTAGCAATTTCAAGAAACTGTTGAACGTTCTCCTAGTGGAATTAATTATTTTCATACGAGAGAGATTAGAGACGTCAACATTCCCATCGAACGATCGACGATTCTTAACAAATTTCATTGTTGTCGCTTTTTGCCCTATATAAAGATTAAGAGTAAAAATCAAAATTCAATCTTTTTATTTTTCAGTCTAAAAAAGAGATCGTAAAGAACTCAGTCTCGCAAAAAGAAGGGAAGAAAGGGAAAAAAAGAAGACTTTTAATTAAAATCATGTAAGGAGGTTCAAAGAGACAGGCATTTCCCGTTTTCTTTCTAAAAATTCAAAGCTTGAAAATGCGGTTAAGCCGAATAAATCGATTTTCTTTAGGTTTTTGATCTGCATTTAAAAAAAATAAATTCAGATGCTTTAATCGAAAATCATCGATGCGCCCCTGAAGCTCTAAAGTAACATTTAAAACAGGATGGCATTATAAAATAAATAATACATGTTTGAAATAAAATTTCTAATTTTAGAATGAGAGAAGAATCAATCGAGAGATGAAATTATGAGTGTTTAACCGCATTAAATTTATATTTCGAGCGGATTTTATTCGGGTTGTATTTCAAGTTGTTAAAAATCAATTACGGTTAAGTTTTAACGTTTCGTGTCACAAGCAAAAGATTACACCTGTTTAACTGCGGCGTAGGAGGTACAATCCTGTAAAAACTGTTACTGTAAAAACAAAATTATCTCGGGAACGGCTTTGAAGTAACCGCAATTACATCGGCATGTTTTTTTGTTTTGGTTTCTTTGTTTTAATTTGTCAAACATCGTGACGTATGAGTGTTGGCCTATATCGTACTTTCGAGATTCATTAAGACCATAGTTTTCACACATTTACGGTATTTTGCCTTCGTTGCTGCTCTTTCAACATCGAAATGCATCCGGCTATCAAATACGAACAGGCAAACGTTCGCACTGTCGTTCCGCTTTAGAATTTCTTTGTGATATCATAACGAGAAACGTGAAAAAAATCGTTCGAGCAGCGGTAAACAATCTACAACACTAAATAATCTTTACAAGCTACTGCAAGTTATATTGCTTGGTATTAATGAGCAGAGTCGTATTGTTTATTGCAATTACACGTAGTTAAAGACTTGTCGTTCAATAGTGAGAATAATAAACGCTACGTTTAAAAATTTATGATACTCCTAAAGTTTCGCGTGCGGTATGCGTTAAATTCACACTTTTACGCGGAAATTTCATATGAGATAACGTAAATCTAAAGTGCCGACCTCGAATTAATAAATAAACTTTTACATTTACAAAAATGTACTGCAGTTTTTTCGTTTTCCTTTATCATTAACAATTTCGGAATGTATTCAACATTCATAATAATAATTTAGAAGTCCTAGCTGTATATTTAAAAGTACTATTTTGTTTTTTACGAAAATTATTTTTTTTCAACTCCGAAGAGTTACGAAAAGTCCATCAAAATTATTTTTATTTTTTAAATTAAAAATTTAATAAGGAATATTTGAATTATTTTGGGCTCCTACTAATCGATCATCAATTGCACATCGAATTTTAGAACTTGCTAAGACCACAAACCCCTAAACTATGCTATCGATAATTTTAACAGAAAATTTATCAGAAAAGATGTCAATAAAATGTGAAATATGAGAAATATAAATTTAAGAAATAAAAACGAATATTTAGTCTTTTTCATGTCGTCATAGAAGATTACATCCGTAAAGAATGGCAGCTGAGTAGATCACGATAAAACGTTTCTCAAACATGTTCTTAGTTTTTGAAAATACTAGCTGCAAGAATAAAATCGTAACCGTAAGGAAATAAACGGATTAAGCCGTAGTTCAACTAGGTTTACCTTCCAGGTTCTTTTAGACTAGACTAAAATTTAAATTATAATTCTAGGATATTCTTTACATGTAAACGCTTTATGAAACGTAAAATGAAAATTTGAATACATTTCCGGGTAAGGAAGGGAAAAAGTAGTGAAAAATCTTTTCAATATAGAGACGTAAGTTACATTTAAACTACAAGTTTTAAAATTATGTGCCGTAACGGAAGCAAAGTTCAAGACGTTGTAAAGGCGTTTGTTTTTCTTTTTATTTTAAAAATGAGATAAATTCTGCAAATAAGAGAATACGGCGGATATTTTGAGTCAGCAATTGTTCTACCGTACTGTATATGTGAGGATGAGATGTCTCATTAGGTCTTGCCGTAGCGTTGCTCTACATAATATGTCAAATGCGAAGTAGGTAAGGCTATGCAATTTACATATTAACAAAGGTAAAACAACATTGGTATTGCTAACCATTAATGATTATACCATACCGTAGAATATTCCTTTAGTACTCTTAATATTTATATTTCCCCTTTCGCTTTAGCTCAAAGTAACATTCAAGTTTAGCTCATGCTCAATAGGCGGTTGAAAGAAAGTAGACAAAGCGTACTGATCGTCTTTTCTCTTTTTCCGCTAATTGCTGAAATTAATTCTTATGACGCACAAAAAGTGTATGGCTGGACAAAATCTGGTTTTAATGTGGATTCGACTATTGAACTACACGGAGCCTAATAAGGAATAGACATCTCGATGAATCGCCTCCTGCCTGGTGATTCGACATTTTGAAAGTGGAAGCTGCCATGATCTCGAATTACGACTGGCAAACTAGCATAGGTCTCGCTGCTGCCTCTTTGTCTTTAGAAAGTAAAAACAGCCTGATTATGACTTATTTTCAACGGAATGACGTAATAAGTGAAATTAATAGTGTCTTAAATCAACAGAGATGAACTTATTGAAAAACTAGATCCAGTTCACTTGAATCTAGAGTCACTCGAATGAACACTAGATAGTTTCAAAGTTACTGATTTAAAAAGGGTTTTGTACCTTATTTAAAAAAGTAGAATCCAGCATTCAACTGAAACAAGAGAAGGTGGAATCGAGCATTTCCACCGTATACTAAAATTGAAATTAGAGCTTCGTTACGATTGTTGAACGAGTTTAATGGGAAAAATACAAAGTTAATGGCGAATAAAATGAATTTCCATCGGGTTTTTTTTCCACGCACCCAGTCAAATGTAGGATTACGAATAAATAAATAATTATGTTTCTTTTTTTAAACGAAATGATGCGGAACGTGAATTCGTGTTATGACGATCGTGAAAAGAGTTCGAAAAATCCTATTCTACCAAGGAACGTGATTTTAACACAGGAAAGATATAAATCAAATTCAATTATTGAGAAAGTTTAAGATGACTGGAAACCTTGAAAACATTTTCCTTATAAGGAGCTTTTACTTAAAATTCATTCATAAAATAAAGACTTAACTAGTATTTTCTTTATTTACTTTTATGATTTTTCATCCTTGTCATTTTCTTTCAAAGTCATCTTATTACGTTCGAAACAAAAGTAAAGTTTTAACTTTTTCTCTTTGTTTTTAGATTTTGCGGCAAATACAGAATAAAATGTTGTATAAAAGTAGCGGTTTAGATGAGAATGGTCATGCGATTATATATTATTATAACCATTTACTGGCTAGTAATAACCGAAAAGTCTGGAAAATAATCCCGTCGGATTGTAAATCATTTTCAACCTATTTGTAATTAAAAATTCGGTCCCTTACAAAACTAAAAATATCAATTTTTCAAAAAACAGCCGAAAAAAGATTTAAGAAACTAAGTAACTACTTCAGATTTTATACGATCGTTCCATTTTCACTCATTATTGACTGACAGTTTACCAAATACAACAAACTTGATTCCGACATTAACTTTATTATCATTTTGCTTTCCTCTCTTTCGACAGCCTTGTAGCTTTTCCACATTATAATTATCCTTTCATTTCATGTTTTCTTCTAGCGTGTTACCTAATTATTTATAGTAAATGCTTGACAATCAAATGGATGACTTAATTTCTCTAATGGACTCGACACTAAATCGTCCTTGAATTAATATTATACATTATCGCAGTAAACAAATGTTTAGATTTTTTGCTAATCCTTGTAAGGGAAGCAAAACAAAAACTTCCAAAAATTAATTTCAAATCGATTTTCAAAAAAATTAAATCCTGTCTCTTTTTTTGAAAAGAAACCACTAAAGTCAAAGTACTTCGCCTCGCTTCAACTTTTTCCAAAGAAATATTGTCCAACGTAATTAATCAATAAATGCCGATAGTTTTTGCGAACATCATATTTATCAACAAGGTATCTTTGATTTATGAATTTGATCATCGATATTCAAAGCGATATTAAAAAGATTTAATGAGAAAAGTATAACCTCGATTTTTCCAATAAAAATGCAAATTTCAAAAACGATTTTTAACGCAGTTGGGATAATATCAAGAGGTCAACGATTAAGCTTCATGAGCTTAAAACTTTGAAAATACATCTTCAAGATTGCATGTAGTTTTAATTTTTCAGTCGAAGAATTATCTTTTTATCAGGATACATCATTTGGGTCATGTCTCGCGTGGACTAAATGACAACTCAGTGCGCAATTAAAGCAAGATTATTTGCAGCTTCAGAATCATGAAGCTGATCTCTTTCCTTGCTAAATAAACAATTTGTAATCACGAATCGATCGAACCTTTTGAAAACAGAGTTAAAATTTTACAATATGGAGGTCACGCAAGCTTAAAGCATCATTTTACAGCCAGCCTTTTTAATAGAGTCATAATTATTGCAAAAAATGTCGCCTCCAAAATTTGTTCACCAAATTACAAAACATCGGATATTGTGGCAAATGAGCTTTTTTTGTTAATGAAAAAAATGTGGTTTATTTGCATTAAGTGGTTTTTTTTTTTTTTTTTTTTGATTCCACCCCAACCTGTGCAATTAGAGTAAAATAATAACATAATTACTCGTGCCTCAATAGTGTCGAAAGCAGTCATTAAAATGTAAATTTTGATAATATCTGCTTAAATTAGTGCGACGACGGTATGAATTTATTAATAAATTCTAATGTCGAAGAGTTGAAATAATAAATTATAGCAACGACGCAACAACTTAAAGTTCACGTACTGTATTAAATGTAAGTAATTAATTATGTCTAGTTTACTGATTACGTGTTACTTAAGAAGCAGAACGAAAAGTACTCTACTTTCCCGAGTTCTCTCAGCAAAGGTGGTTTGCCAAGCATTTTCCACTTCCTACCGCATCCCAAACTTTTTCTTTTACATTTTCTAGATAGTTATAATATTTAAACTCAGTCAGATGTTAACATATAAATATTTTTCTTCGTCCGTCATTCATTAAACGCGATTCGCAATTTACGAATTTCCTTCTTTATATTCGCGGGAAAATATCCGGTTTCTCAAAAAAGGAATTATGACGTACGAAGAATAAGGAAAAACCGCTGGAAGCAGGAGTCATCGGAGACATATACCCAGGTTACGTTACGAAAAATAATATGTTTGTCCGTGATGCTATGATGGAAAAAGGGAACTTTTCAATTTTTGAAACCGATACAGTTACGACGGCGGCTAAAAACGGTTTTATCTAAAAACTTTTCTCTTTTAAAAAAGAAGCCTCAGGAAAATATCCCAATCAAAGAAACCTTATCTTCTGATCAAGAGTTCCTGGTCTTTTCTTCGGCATCATAATGGGAATAAAAGATTTTTTGCTTAATTTTCTCAATAATCATGAAGCGACTTATAATTATTAAAAGTTATTTGGAAAAGGAAAGGAAAATCGATCTTCCCTGTCAAGTATTTAGAACGTGAAAGGAAATAGATGTGGTAAAGATATCCTTACTTTTTCATCAAGGAAAAAGCTTCATTTAAAATTAGGCAATTAGTTAAGTATATCGATCATTACCATAATAAGAAGTCGAACAGCTATAAGACTTAACAAAGTTTGTAATCTACTTGTCGAACAATGTACAAGAGATTCTTGATAAAAACAATACAAAAAAACAATACATAAATCTTCAGAAAAAAATCGTTTGAAGTTCTTTACAACGAGAATTCCTTTAAATCCCTTTGGATAAGACTTTGAAACTTATTCTAAAGTAAAGCTATCAGTTAGAATGATAATGATGATTATGTGAATAATTTTTCAACCTCAGCAACCTAATAGCATTACAAAAGTAAGAAAAAAAGAACCTTACCCTCCGAAAAGTTTAAAAATTCAGTCCAATTAAAAAAGATCCATTCGTCGTAAAATACCTTTGAGATTGTTATCCTTTAAAAAAAGAAAATGTTGGAAAAAAAGAAAAGGAAAGGAAAAGAAAACGCGCGTGAGAACGTAAACGGAAACTGGTTGACGACGAATTAAAGTAAAAAAGCCGCGTTAACGCGGGGGTGCGGCGCACACGACCCGAGCGTTCGAAAGTTCGCTGCAGACTGAGCCGGCACAATTACTCGGTGCGCGGCAAGTGTCAATAAATTGTATCACCGCGGATCTTTCGAATTCGTTAAAACCGCCCTTTGGTAATTTGGGATTGCCCACTTTTCAAATAATGCATCAGTAATGTCTCTTTTTTTTTATTACTTCCCATTACGGGAACTTGTTAGCTTACATTAAACATCACTCCTGTTTGCTTTTCTTTACTTTTCGCTTTATTCTTTTTTAAATTTCACTCCCTTTACCCAAATTTTTAAAGGTATCCAGTTAACAACTTTCAAAGTAAAACATGATCCTTAATTCGATTGTTAAAAAGATTTTTCAATTTATCGATCTTAAAAAATAAATTTTTAGGGAATAGAAAATAAGTTTGCTTACGTATCACGATCTTACTCGACACAGAATTCGGGGTAAAATAGAACAACACATAATATTTATCTTATACCCAGCAATTCCCATCGAACTTAGTCTTTAATTATTAAGTTGTAATTACTTCCTTGCCAACAATCCTGCAGTGACCTGTGGTTTCTTCTAAAGCGTATTGCAACGTGAAAATGAAAACCTTGAGGAATTTTCGAGGTAACTTTACTTCCCTTATGTCTAAGGTTTATTAACCATGAGAAATTTCGTTCCGTAGTGGCAAATATTTCAAAAGGTAAATTTGATCGACATAAAGGAAATAATAAAACTGTAACTTGCAATTTCGAGAACCTTTTCGGATTTCGAATCGATTTCCGTCGGTAAAGAGAAAATTTAAATTATTAACAGGAAAGAAAAGATTTGAATGTCTGAGATCAACAATGGTATGATAATGAAGAATATGTGATGTCATACTAGGAATCTAATAATTGAAATGCCTCTTTACTTTCCAAACAATCAAAGCTCATACCTCATCTCAAATTTCATACCGTATAGTTTAATATTTTAAATAATTAATTAGGAAAAGGATTGCCGAAAATTTGAACAGCAATTCGTGTTCTTTCAACTAAGTCTCGACTTAAAATGGGCTTACAGATGCAGAAAGCAAAAAAAGATAATCTTCTCTGCCGTTCGCCGTCAATGTCAATAGTCTCCTTTTCCCCTTCCTTCATATACAGTATCAACGAAACAACCAAAGCCAAGTTTTTGAGTAGCAGTTTCACGCCATCAATCCATCTCTGACTGCAACTTAACTCTAATTGAGAACCGACCTTACCATCAAAATACCCAAATTTTTTTTCTGCAGCACAAGAGGAGTAAGGCCCTAGAGTGAACCGAGGGCCGACCGCGGGATTTTTTCACTAATGACTCGGTCCCTCTTTCATGCAGGACAAGTGCATCCTTCAAGTTCACACACGGAAGAGATCATGGAGTTAATTAAAGGCGAAAAGATATTGCCAACGGTTTTCTAAAGGTCTTCAGTAGGTTTTCCACGTTTATACGATATAACACATAAGGAAGAGTTTTTTCATCTCCACGAATCCCTATAAGACTAAATTCAAATAAAAATGAAAGTAGCTGTGAGTACAAAGCAGCAAGTAACAACTAACTGCACATGCAAACGGGATTAAAAACAAAAACTTTTAAGGTTTTTCTTTTCTTCGAATGACATGGCTTCTCATGATAATGACCTTATTTGGTTTTCTGGTTAAACAACATCGAAAGATTAGAAAGTAAAATCCCGTCATCCAAAAGCAATAATAAAACGCTTGCTTTAAGGAAAACTAAAATTCACGATTACAGCTTCTTTAATGAACATATTCAAAAGCTAAAAGCTTGATGATGAAACATGGCAAAATTTAAGAATATGCAAATTCCCATTGTTGCTTCCTTCAAGTCATAGGTACCGATTGACACTAAAGTGGGTTTTTAGAAGGGGGAAAAAAGCGCAAGGGTAAATTAGTATTCTCTTTTAAAGTCAATAAATAAAAACTTCGCTCAACATTAAAAAAAAAAAAAAATAATCACGCAACTGTTGCAGGATAAAATGAAATCTTTTTTTTTATAGTGGCCATTAAAAGAAGATTACAACACTTAATTCTGAATATTTCACATTTGTGCCACACCGTATCATAAATATCCATTTCTAAATGTTCAAAAGCTCCACGATTTTCCTATTTTGTATTTATTTCTTCTGTTCTCTTTTCGTCAGGTTTTCGATGCACAGGATCGATAAGCTTTGCAGTCGTATTGAGGAAAGAATCAGACAAGCTGCGTCATCTTTCATTTCACTCACGAAAACGACTTCGTTTTTAGTTTTTTCTCCTACTTTCCTTTCAACGTAGCGTTTTGTGAAGGTTATTTTAGCTTTTCAAGAAAAGCAGTTGAAACCTGCAACCGGAGATTTAACGATGATTCATTTATTAGTTCCGCTAAAATTACTACAATTTGATGCGGTGCAAGAGAAAGAGGATTTCAGCAAAGTTTAAACCAAGTGACTTATTGCTCATCTTCGATCATTAAAAGATCCGTAGAAATAATGTTAAAAATATTTTTATAGAAGCTTTTAGAGGAAGTTGTTTGATCGAAGTACTACTAAATACCGAATTTCTAAATCTCAATGTATTTCGGTTTCGTGTGCACATAGGAGCTAAATGTCATTACAGCCAACAACTTACAGTAGGTAAGTACGATTCAGAATCGGTCAAAAGTCCACAGGACTAATGTCGGCTACAATCAGCTAGGACATGTGGCATAGGGAAAAGACTGTAAGTGTGTCAGTCAAAGTCCTCTTGGCGGTTTTTGGCAACGACGAAATTATGAAATTTCGATGGGCGCAAATCGTTGGAGAGTCCAACAGATGCGCAACTAGCCAGGATTGAACCGAATTGATAATAAGTTACAAAGCGACGATAGGGCTGCAGCCTGCAGACCCCGTAAGAGACATGCGAGAAAGAGGCTGCTTTTTCATGTACCGATAAAGAAATTTCGTAGAGTATTTATAACAAAATTGGCTGGTAGAATGAAGTAGATCAAGTTAGATCTGCTTTGGTGCATCAAAAGATGACGTTTCGATTCTTTATTACTTTCATATAAAGATAAGCGAAAAGCTCTGATCACAAGTAAAAATAAATCGGGATCGTCAGAAATTAATATTACAAGATATTCGTGTCGGCCATAATTTACAATCGCCTTGAAAATGCAACTAGGTTACAAAAACAAATAATTTTCCTTTCTTTGATGTAGTTGCACTGTAATTACGAGAAGTCAGGTTTGACTTATTTTCAAAGCATGCGGTATAAAAAATTTAATAGACAGAGAGATTTTTTCCATTCGAGTTTTAAAAAAAAGTTTTTGAACGCTATGACTAAGACATTCACTAGCAATAAAACTGAAACTACAAACTTCTTTTAATTATGTACTTAAACTCACGAACAACAGCCGTGGTAGGTGATAAGCTTTTATTTAAAAATGACTGTAATTACTTTTTTTTTCAATAATTTTCAAACTATATAATTGTTTAAGCGTAAGTTAAAATGATTTAAGCTTAAAATTTTAACCCCTACGTCTTTATCTTTGATCGTATTATAATCGCTTTCAAATGATTTTGCTAAACGATTCATGCCTTTCAAATTTTCTTCTGTCGAAAGAGAATTTCAAATAGCGCAAAAAGCCGATATAAAAGTAAAAGGGAAGTTTTTTGAACACTAAAGAAGAAAAGGTTATCCGGATAAAGGATGCACAAACAAAAGAAAATAAATAAATAAAGCCCGCTCGTTTGAAATTCTTAAAACACGAATTGAGTTATCGGAAATCGGAAGTTTTATTACCAACTTAAAAACTATAAGAGGAGGGACGAAAAATGTTATGAAAGCCTTTGGTCATGCAATGATTTTTCTCTCCTTTTTTTTTTTTTAATTCATCGATGCTAAGGTTTAGCTTGATATAACGAAACCCTTTACTTGTAAATTGAAATTAGAATTTCAGAAAAATCTTTATTTTAACTAATTGATTTCAAATATTTCTTGATTATGAATGAGTTATTTTAATATCTTAAAGAGATTAATTGGTAACAATAATTTACCATCACTGAAATGAGAAGTAGTGGGCAGATATAATGCACATAAATGTTGCCGATAAAATGAATATTCGATTCTTTACGTAGCGTGATTCGAATGCAAGTTGAGGGTCTCAGAATTGTCACGGCTGAATCAGTGATTGATTAGATGTGACATCGCTCCGCAACGAAAGTTTTCTCTCAACAAACAAATGATTTTGATCAAACTTTCATAAATAACTGGCAGCTCTCAATATTTGTTTATAAGTTACAGCAAAACCTCTCTTGGCCCTTCAATAAAAAAAATTCTCCACATGAACCGAAATCTGCCAAACTTTTGAACTCATTTAAACAGAAAAAGCAAAAATAAAATTATTTTTTAAAATCCTATCCTTAAAAGCTGTTAATATGGCTTGTTGAAATAATGACATTGTTACAAAGGCTAAAACCAGCCAAATAAACCGATTAATGTCGGTATGCGTGCCACATGTGAATGCGTGACCGTTATTGAAAAAACATGATATTCAGAATAAAATAGTTGTATGGTTATCAAGGAGAAGATCACAATTCATGTCAAACCGAGAATGACGATCCAACCTTTTATTGATCGCATTAAAATAAAATGGGATGTAAGTTAACAGTTCATTAGTAAAGTAAATGTAAATTAATAATTTCCCTTCCATGTTATTAGAATTTTTTTATTATTCTTTTCGAATTTCCGTTATACGAAATTTCACGTTTAAATAAGAAATAAAAAGTTAATAGCTGAATATACAAATTTAACTTAATGAAAATTTTTAAAAAAGCCGCATACGACTTAAAACGCGACGCGGTTCCGATCCGTATAAAAACTACCCGTGTCAAGAGCAGATTTTTCGTTAAAATAATAATGACGGCGCGACCTTTGCATTCCACACACACAAAAAAATATTTTTCCACCTCTTTCTGAATATGAAAATTGCTCGAGGGGGATATCCTTGAAGATTTCATGCGTTGGGAAGCTCCTGATTTTCCTATTTCTATGAGTATCTACAGCGATCGTTGAAAGCTCTTCAGTTAAAGCCCTCGGATCCCGCGCTCTTGAATATATATACATGCATTAATGTCGATAGCTGCAAAGAGCGAAGCCGAAATGGTATAATAAAAGAGTATTTAGCCAGAGTTTTGCAAATAAAAATAAAGATGAACCGGAAGGAGTTAAGTAATCGATGTTTATACTCCATTTTGAATTCTCCATTACTATGCTTCCCGTGGGATGTTTTGGAGTGAAACTACGGCGTTAACCTTTCAAGTTCCAGTGTTTCTTTCCTTCCTTTCCTGTGTATTAAACATCGACGCTTTTCAATTTTCATCCCATGTCAAATGGTTATTATTGTTTCTTTCGTCTCCCAGTTCACGGCCTATCATTCTCGTAAATACTCATCCCGAAGTGAGAACTAAGACGGATAAAGTCTGTTTCAGGAAATTTTGCAGCAAGCGTAAAAATCTTTTTAAAAAAGCTTTAAAAATAACCGTAAAGATCGTTTTATAAGAAGGTCGTAATGATCTCGATGAAGTAAGCTCTTACTTTAGATCATGTAATAATTGAAATCCTGTTGTTAAGTCCCTTGTATTAGATCCCTCCTTTTATTTCTTTTTTACTCTTCTCCCAGACTTGTTTTTTTAGCTGTAACAGAATATAGCTAAAAAACGATGTTCCGTTATTTCAAATTTTCTTCATTCACGCTTCCCCGATTTTACTTTAATATCTAACTGAACCGCATTGATTTTTAGAATCAGGGAACCTTGTAATCAGACAAAATGTCGTAGCTGAATTTAATAATAGAGGAGTTAGTCTTGTCACTAAACAAACCTTTTGGTTCGTTAACGTTAAAAAATGTGTCGTGCTACGGTCAGCGTCGTGATGAAATCTAATTTAAATATGACAAGTTATCTCTTTCAGGTCCTTCACTCAGCAAAAAAAATAAAACTGCAAAAGTGACACGTGAAGGAGTCGTAAAGCGTCATGTTGTAGGAAATCAAGGATGAGAAGAGGAGGGAGAAAAAACATGTAAGGGAATAAACAATATTTTTAACATCGTTCTTGTCTCAAGCACTGAATATGTAATTTGAGTGTGATAGATTGAGTATGGATTTTTCGAGACGAGTTTTTTCAACCGTTCCTTGATTTTCAGTTATATTTACATTTTTTTTTACAATCTTTCTAATTTCCAGTCCGATATAATACACTGATTCCCTTCATGTTTACTTTTTCTGTTTACACATTCATCCGCGATCTACACTTAAAAGAAAATTGAATTTTTTTTTATTGCTCTAGAGCAAAGAAAATAAAGTTGCAGTTTTTTTTATCGGTAAGTAAATTTTGTTTCGTTTGATTGATTGCTTGTTTCTTTGTTGTGTTTTATTTCAAAGATCTGAAATTACATTACTTTTTGTTTAGAAAAAGAAAATTTACAATATCGTATCAGTATTATAAGTTAGACAAGTCAAAAGTTCTACGTCAAAGTTTGCAAGTTTCTAGAAAACGGTTGGTTTTTACAACGACCAAAATATTTCTCCATGCAGTGGAAAGTAGAATGTTGTGAAGGCGCAATCGATGTATCTGATGACTCATCAATGCAGATCATAAATAATCTGGTTTCTTAAATACCGACAACTTGCCTGAGATTGGCGATGATCGTGAGGATTCGGCGTTGACTAACTGACAATATTTGCAGAGTGGTTGCAGTGCATCGCAACGTCAATGAACTATGATTTGAAATACAAAGCTGCTGGCTGATATTTCATATAAAAAAAACGTTTTAGCAGACCTGATTTTCCTTAAAATGAAAAGTCCTTTATTTCTCCATGTTGAATACCGGATACATGGAAGGCTTTAATGAGAATATTAAGGTAAGTTAATTAAAACCTAAAGGCTCTCTTGGGAAGAAAGTTGTCTTGCAAACGATCTCCTCTAATAGACGCAAGATGCTTGTTTATTAATTTTTCCGTAAGCGTTTTCACTTTTTTGTAAAAACTTATACGAATTTTTTGAAACTTTTATTTTCATGAAGTAACTTTGTTAATTCTGAACAAATAGATTACTCGATGATTAATTTAGCAAGATAACGTACTAAAACTTGCTGTTTGGAAAATATAAATAGTTCTTCACTGCTGGTAATCATTATTTAAAACCGGTTTAATCGCGCGTACACATGTCGTCGAATTTGAAAGCAACACATGATGACATCTTACAATAATTACCCAGGGAACAACACAAAGGCTAAAATAATTAGAATTCTGGACCGGAATGAATAATATAAAAGGTGTAATTAGGTTTGTAATGAATTTTTTTCCTAGTTTTTCCGTGTCCGTCTCGAAGGGCCAGAGAGAAGACGATAAAATATTTTGCTATGCAAATGATATAAAACTAGACTACAACACTATGTGCTTTCAGTTTAGTTTAAATCATTTAAAGTTGGATGCGCAATATTTCGTCATTCTAGTAAGAATGTCAATAATGACACAGAAATGGTACAAGAAGGTTTATGAAATAGGTTCTATAGATACGCTAAAGGAAATCGTTTAAATCAGAAAGAGCGATCAATAATTTCAAGCTTATAAATCATTGTAAGCGGTAATAATTATATTTCCATTTCCAAAATATTTGTTAGAATTGAAAAATTGACTAAATTATCAGTAGTATATGGTTGAAAAAAAAATAATCTGAGAAGCCGCATTTGAGAGTTTCGATTGGAGCGAATATAATGATGAATGATGATGAACGATGACGAGTGATGAATGGTTCACCGTCAATAACGAATATTCATTTTAGCGGTTTGATAGTCTAATCAAAATCTCCGTACTTCGATACCACCGACGATTATTTTTTTAAAGCGATCGGCTTTAAAATCAAAACACTCGCACACACATAATTTCAAGTCGCTTTTAAAAATTAGAGGAAGAAAGGAATAAGGTTTTTGAAATGTTAACGTTTCCGAGCAATTTAAATATAAACGGAGACGTGGAAACTTGATAACGCTGTTTTGATTTTTTACGCATTAAAATCTGGGATCAGGATGAGCCGGGTATCTTGCGACGTCTTAATTCCTTTCAAGCTGTAAAATATAAATGCGTTGTATGAAATATTAATAATTAAGGAGAAAGTTGGGCCAAGGAGAGTAAAGCTAGGGAGTAAGGCGACATCCAGTTCATTAAAGTTAGGTTAGTTAGAAGCATTTATGTAAATTGAATTTCATCCTGTTATTCGACAATCTGTCACTGGCGGAAATTATCTTTTGGAAAACTAAAAAGTACCGGATATTAGAAAGAGAATCCATCATTTCTAACATATTGTAGATTTAGAGGTCCGTTGTTTCCACACGTTTTACGTATGTCTCGTTCACTCGGCAAATCCCTTCATTTATTTTTACGAATTGTAGAAGAATTCTCAACGCTAACAGTGAATTTTTTTGGTTTTTCACAAGAAAAAAAATGACGAATAAATGTGACCGGTGATTTTCCCTAATGCTTTCGTTTCTCTAAAAAAAGAGGAGAATATTACCGAGATCACAAGGTCGCATGCTGAATAGATAAAAAAGCCGCATTGTGGTTGATAAAATTTTCGAGTTAAAAAAGAAGAGCCGATACAATCAATAGCTTTACGTGGTTATATCGAAGGTAATCGAAGTCCCATCTCATTTTGAGTGTAACCGACAAAGTTTTCTTCCTCCTCTCTTTAATCTTTAATCGATTTCATCTTTAATTTCGCATCTGCCCAGTCTTTTCTTCCCTAATTTTATTCATTTTTAAAGTTCTGCTTGAAAGGATTTTCCTCTTCTTCATCGACGGTTTTTCTTATCTATTAGAATCTCTTTTATTTTTAAAGTAAATTCTTTTTGATAGGTTTATGGTGATCGCCTTTCTTAAAAAGAATCTGGGTTTCCTCAATTGCTTCTTTCGGCCGATTCATTTTTCAGCGGCATGAAAAAACTTTTGTAAGCCAATTGCATCGCTTAAAGGCCGAAACTTCAAATCCACTGCATTAACGGTGAAAGCTCATCATGCAAAACGTAAAAAAAATGTCTTTTACTTTCATTTCGAAGCATGAATGTTGTCCTAATTAAAATTTGAGCTTTACATCATTTGTTGGGCGAGCTAATCAGGAAAAACGACAATTGGCATTTTCATCTAATTATTTTCAGGAAGGTCGGCAATTATTTAATCTTTCTTCCCTGCCTTCGGCATTATAAATCTATGCTTTACAATAATTAGTTTTTTTTTTTCATTTAACTAGATCTTTCAATCTTGAAATGACTGCAGTCGATCGAGCTACTTTTAAGAAGCCACGAGTAAGTAAGTAATTAATGATTGATGAGCATGGAAAATTAGTCAGAAATCTTTACGCTCAAAGAAAATCATCGGCCCTTTTGAAGAAGATCCAAGTAAGTAGCAGGAGGAAAGATCCAAATAAACGTCATCGCAAGATCTTTACCGGTCTCGAAAAAATGTTATCAACAGGAATGAAAAGATTTTAACCGAGATCATTTGTTTAATGTTTAGCTATTGCCTCTTCAAGAGGATTTTACGATTTCAATTATCGGGGCTGAAACGAAATCGAAAAAGAATAATAAAAAAAAGAATACGACAAAACGAAACATTGACAAGAATGGTTGTTTGCCAAGTGGCAACAAAGGAAGCAGCCCTCCGGGGATCCTAAAACTTTAAATAGTTGCTTTTGATAAGGAAACCGCAGAGTAAATAGTCGAAACTAATCTAGTCACAAAGTTTCTATGAAGAATTTAGATGTTATAGTCGGCCTAATGGTAAGAAACTTGAAAATACAGTATAACTTGCGAAATTATAATTATTCATTGTTAAAGGGCAAAAATAATTAAAATTAAGGGTAACTTATGTAATACATAAAATGGCGTCCGAGATGAGGGGACACTTTTAAATTAAAAAACGGAGCATAAAGGAATCGGGGTTTATCCCATTAATTCCAACGTTACAGAATATTCTTTGCGATTCCTTTTTTGCGAACTAATATGGGCTCTTTCTCGTATTGATGTATTTTTCCAACTGCTTCTTAAATAGAATCAAACTTAAAAGGATATGGTCCCCAAAGGATATAAAGAAAATAAAGCAAATAATGTTGAAATAAGAGAAACCATTTTTATCAAAATATCAAACTAAAACCAGAAAACTTTTTACAAGTTAAGTTAAAAACAATCGTGGATTTGTAATATTTTCTGCTTCCTAATCCCAATCTTTGACTTTCTTCGATGTGATTTCTTCTACATGTTGCGACGTTATCGATTCAAGGTATAAAAAGAATTTACTTCCAAAGTAAATGTTAGCCTATTCGGCTTTTCCAAATACTATTTTAGTTTTGTTTCTCATAAATTATCTCATAAAAAATTAAAATGTTTTTTAAAAATGTTAAACATGATCTTTCAAATGTTTTTGATCTTTTCGACTTCTAAACGAAAACGATTCTAAATTTTAATCCTCAGTATTATTAATCTCCCATCATACATAAATATCAAGTAACATGTATTGTTCACGTCACAGTTTTCTTCGGCTTGAAAAGAATGATAGATGGCGAAAAGGAGAAAATAGGTCATCCGGGTCATCGAAAGCAATTCATCTGAACGAGCCTCAATTTGTCCACGCTTTTACGACTTTCTCAAACTCAAACAAGTGAGAAGCATCAAAAATGTGAGTCCAATTTTATGTTATGATAAAAAATTTACGTTATTGGTTCTTGCAAAAAAAGAAAAAGAAAGCGGCCGAAACTTGAAAAGCATTCAGCCAGAGCGAAAACGTTTAAAATATTCACAATGAATGTAGCCGCAATTTGGAGAACATGAACGAAATATAAATAACACGCATCGGAACGTCATGATCGTGAGATGGAAAAGATTTAAGAAAAAGAAAATCTGAAATATTATTATCTACTTTTAGCTATGTCGCACCTTGTTGAGCGGAAAATGTTTAAAGTTTTCACAAAGAGAAAGTTTTAATTCGAAAATGATATCACGAGAGATTTCGCCGTGTTGGTGAAAGAGGTGTAATATCCTTGAAACACGTAGCACACGTATTCAATAACCAGAAAACATTGAGAGACAGTTGAAAAAGGCAAAAATAATACCTTTATGAGGTTTTTATGAATCAACTCGAGCAATAAAGAAATATTTTCATTTGTAAGATTTCGAAAAAACTGGCAAAATCTTTTTCTTTCAAAACGCTTTTATTATTTTGTTGGCTTCGATAAAAATAAATCGTTTTATTAACGATTACACTTAAAAAAATAAAGTTACCGAGAAATATTGCTTTAATCCGGATTAAAATCACGATGAAAACACAAATCAAAACCGAGCTCATTTATGCGGCGCTGTACAAGCAGCTCAATAACGTCATCATTTCATATGACCATATGATTTAATGATATTATGTTAAACTCTCCAGGCATGATAACTGGGAAGAACAATTAAAAGTCCGATTCCATGTCAGTCACGAAATTTTTGAAGCTTTTCCTCTACGGAAGAGTTCAATAACGCACAGAATCGATCAATCACTCTAGAGTAAAAATTTTCGCTCTCTCCATCCTCCTGACCTTTCAACAATTAAAATTTATAGCCAGAACGTTTTCAGTTGTATTATTTTCGAAAGTCGAATTTTTTCTTTTGGCTCCGCGAAGTTAAGAGCTCTTTACAGGCACAGCAGGTCCTGGCAAGTGACCTCGTCTGGCCTTGCTTAACAAATCAACAAGAAAATTGGCTCAACATCCTCGTCATTTTTCACAAACAAACAACATTACAAGCAAACCGATCGATTTTCCTAGGTTTTCTTCACCTTTCATTAAAAAAATCAGAAATAAGTTGTGCTCAGTGATTACGTTCTAGAAACACATTGATTTTTGCTTAATTCTCGAAAAGGCAAGCAAGAAAAGAAGAAAAGTAAACCTGTTCTCGTGACTCGTATATAACTGTCATCGTCGCGACATCCCGTGATCTTTCCTAACTCTTGAGAAGCAAACGACCATCACAAGAATCAGCCTCTTTGTTCCAGTAAATGTAATTGCTACTTTTCAAAAGTAGAATGAGCTCGTTTGAAACCATTTTCATTTTCTCCGGTAAACATTTATCCTCCTTATCTTAAACATGCAATAAGGATATAAAAATTTGAATAATCATTTTCTCTATCTCTATCTCTATCTCTATCTCAATCTCAATCTCAAGTGCAATAACTTAAATTATCATCGTTTCGTAAGGAGCTTCATCAATGATTTGAGATTCAATTTTAGTTATATCACGAGTCAGGGTCTTTTAATATTCGTTTAGGTTTCGAGACGGCCGTGGTATTGTTTTTAATGCTTTATATCTCGTTCTCAGCGTCTCCGAAAACGAAGTAAACGAAGCTTATTATACCCGAGAAAATAAAGTAAACCAAACCAAACTTGAAATTCTCTCGAGTGCTATCATTATTCATTATCTCTTCTTTCAACTTTTCGAATAAAGATTTTCATGTTTCTAAATTTATGCCGAATGTATCAAAGCTTGAAATTTCACTAACCTGAAATCCGCATCCTGAGTGCCCGCAGAAAAAAAATAAAATTTCGACCTTTCTGATTAAAATTTTATCCCTAAATATGAAAAAGGTTTCCCTCCTATTATCAGAATTTGAAAAGCATTTATTGCAGTCGAGTTATCATCATAACTTTTTAATGAGACTCAGATATTGTAGCAACCCTCGTATATTCAGTATGTTTGTGTAATTAGTGTAGTACTACTAACTGGTACGGGGCTGGGTACACAAACCTCAACCCCAGAGACGAGATATACGGGTATGATCAATCATTCAAACATCCTGATTGCTTCAATTCCCCTTGGTTTTTATTTTTCATTAGTCGCTTGTTGTCTATCGTTCGATTGCAATTGTTGAATCTGTAATTTAGAGGTAAGGGGAAGGCCTACCAATTATTCCTCACTCCAATCTATTTGTGAAAAATTAATCGGTTAATTTTTTTAATAGAGCAATTGCAAACGACCGGATTAAAACGAGAGGATTTTTAAATTCGAAATACCGTGCGATTTCTACAATCGAGATAGATTCGGATACCTTTACACAACTTGGTTTTTAGTCGATACTAGGCGACACCTCGGTCTACCGCCATTGCTAAACAGGTGCGTTGCCATTTGATCAATGTTTAAAGTTTCTCTTACATTTCAAATACGTTTAGAGAATTATTTTGGTTAAACCGGTACACAACTCCTGTGTAGACAAATGCTTTTCGTAAACAAGAATTTCGAACGCTTAACAAAGGGAATCGAAAAAGTTAATTGTTTATTTGAAAAAAATAATTTTGCAAAAAAATGCGAAAAACTTATACTGTATATGGCAATTCATTAAACACCGCAATTAAAAATTTAAACGATTTAAGATATGATCATGTTTTGCATTTTAAATGGTAAAAAAATAAATGATGACGATTACAAAATTTCGTGAACATTCCGTTATTATTAAATTTTCAACCGAGGGAAGGGGAAAGCAGGAAGAAAAAGAGAAGGTCAAAAGGGTTGTTAAACACATTAAATAATTTGAGAGGGTACTCGTGGTGTTCATCATCGTGGGGGTTATGTAGGGTCAACTTGTTAAAAAAGTAGCGTAAACATAATGCAATCAACTTCGGTCTCACAGGAATTCTGAAATATTAACCCTAGTGAAATCTTTACTTCTGATACATTTTTATTGCTCTTTTTTTAATCAGTTAGCGGAAAAACAGAGATTCTATTTTAATCTTGAAGCTACGAAGAAATGGAATTTTATTTGTCGAATCATTCACAAGATGCGTGGGCGAAGATGCATCTCGTCTTCCCAACTTAAGATTTTAAAATCTGCGAGATCGAAATCGCTGGAAGGCGCAATCAAAGTAAATAACAAAATCTTTTTGAAATTTAAGCAACATTCTCTTGAATTTCTTTATGAACCGTAACGAAAACCGAAATTCTTTCTGATGCTACATCTTTTATCGATTTTGTAAGCACTAAGAAAAAACGGGGGGGAAAATAACATTTGTAGTGGCAGTAAATAATGAGGTCTCGTTGCATTTCTTACGCTAACAAAAAACTTATTGCGTAGGAAAGTATGTACAAAAGCTGGAAAAAACAATGAAATGGTAAATAAATAAAATCTTGTTTAATTGTATTTGCGTCACCATCATCCTGGGCAAATACAGGGAAAGGGATAGAAAATAAAAGAATTCATTAATTTTAGCACAATAATAAAAATGTAGTAGCCGCATTATTTTCCAAAGTCACGTATATTTCTAAAGACCACGACAAAACATTGTAAAAATGGAAAATTTTATATTTTGTCATCTTTCATTCCCTATTTAAATAACTTTTAATAATACCCAGAATTTTTGGAATTTCCATAAATTTCGTCCTATCTCCAGAAGCGTCTGACCAAACCACATTGTTGCCTGCCAGCGTTACTCCCAACTTTTTTTTATACATAAATTTTTAATATCACTGAAAAAAAAAAGCTCTCATTTGGAGAGTTTTTATTAAAAGACTAGGACCCATGTAAACGGCACTCATACGTATTTGCTTTGCTCAAACTTTTTAACGACTTTTTATATTAACAAAAAATAAGGAGATAAGTTAAAAGTAGAATAAATTAAGTTTTAAAAAAGCTTAATGATAACGGTAGCATCCTCTTCATTTTTACTCTGTGAATTAATAAGAGGGCCATTCGATTTGAATTTTTTTTTTTAAAGTATAAGCTTTCTGCCTCATATAACTAATAAAGGTTCTACCTTTTTTTTTATTAACCGACTCGAATTTTAGACTCGACCATTCAAGCTCGTCCGCCTCTAAAAAGCAAACTTGGAAGTTTTCGACCCACGAACTGCCCTTTTTTTAAATGAAATCGCCATTTAATCCTGGGATCTTGTTTTTTTTGCTTTTCGGGTGAATGAGACAATATCAAAGAAGTCATAAGACAATCACTTATATGGAATAATGGCTCATTAAAAGACGAGACGAAAAATGTAACAGAATTCTTTCGTAGGTGTTTGAAAATAAGCCTTTTAAAACTTGGTAAATGAAAAATAAAAAGATCTGCAACTTTGTTTAAAAATAATTAAAAATTTTCCACGGATGAAATATTTTGTCTTTGTAGCGCTTAAAGTCCTAAAGTACTCGAAATTGATTTTCAAAACTTTGTACGATCACCCGAAACGACATTAAAATTAGAAACTTGGTAAAAGTTTAAAAGGTTCGAATTTCTTTACTTGATACTATACTGACCTCAGGCTCTTTTCTTTTTTTTAAATTTAGCATTTTATTAGCTTCACAGATTGGCTTTTATGTCACGGCGGAAAACCAATGCTTCAGTAATCATCTTTCTTTAAAAGTGCGAAGCATATGAATTTATCACAAGATAAAACATTTATTTTTCCCCTACATTATCTACATAAATACAAAAAAAATACTAATAAAAAACAAAAGCCTTTAATATACATGCAGTGCATTTGAATAATGATCAAGAAGATCGGAATACGAATTTGTCCTGAAAAGAAAATGAAAGACAGAAACAACCATTCATCTTGCTTTCAGATTTTTTTAAAAAAACTTTACCCTAAAAAAAGTAGATTTTTTTCTAAACCGTTTTATTTATTCTTCCGCCCCTCGTAGAATGAATCCAGGACAAGTTAAAAATTTTCGGATGAAGCATTCAGGTCTGATGCAAATGATTAATTTCAACCCTTCATTTCCTATGCCCCTAACCCTAAATGTATCAACGAATCATTTATAAACAAAAGAATTAAATTATTAGATTTATTCCACAATCAACAGTTTATAAAGATTTTAGATACAAAGGGTTTAAGAAAAACGTTTATCTTTACAGTTTAGAAACGTTCATTCTAAATTTATTTTATTTTCTGCAAGTTTGTTTGATGTGGATGCTTCAGACAGGGCGACAATCGTGACCCATTTTTCATTTTAACAAAATTTTGTCACTTTTCATTTTAACAACACCGTATTTTCCCCCTGCTATTTACATTTTTTATCTTAACACAGAAAAAAAGAAGCTTTCCTAATAAAAAGAAAACTCATTTCCTGGAAATTGTCTCATCTTCCTTAAACTTCACAATGAAGTTATTAACCGTAAGAACAAAATCCCAAGCTTAATTCTTCTAATGTTCCTTATGAATTTTATCTTTATACGAGACGAATTATAAATCGACAGTTTAAAATGTGCATCGCTCATATTAATATTAAAGGGGATAATTAAATCTTCTTAAATTTCCGGGGATAAGTTTCAAACTCTTAAAAAATATCATCTTCAAGAAAACTTATATTTTCGACTGGTGGCTTAAAAGTATCTTGGATTTTTTTCTCTCTTTTTCCTTTCCTAAGGCTTCGATGGTCATCCCGCTTCTAATTCAACGCTTTTGATCATTTGTAAATATTTCCAACTCTTTTTTTATCTTTGAATACTTTGCATGCAAATTTTTACAGCATTAAGTTCGGAGAATAAAAGAGCGAAATTTTTATCCGAGAATTTTCCTTTTTTTAAAAAAAAAATTATTGTAATATTTTTCTTCAGTTTACTTTAAAAATTTTCGATCTCAAAACAAACGAAATCTTTATCAAGAGAAAAAAGCCCGGTTCAGTGAAACAGATCTTTCAGGAAGGGCTCTTATATTTTGCATTCCTGAAGAACATAAATTTAAATTGTTAGTGTAAAATTCCTTTGTTTACTTTTTCGGCTTGTAGTTTTGAACCTTTTCTCCTAATTTATATCAAACGAAAAGAGGGAGGATTATTTATGGTGTGTTGAAAAACCTTTCCTAAATTTCGGCTTTAACTAATCATTTTCGTTTCTAAATGTTCATTTACAATTTTTTCGAGTAGAATTTATTTCCAAAATTATTACTAAAGAAAGAAAAACGAAAGAAATGAAGAATAGAAGGTTTAGCCAATGCCGAAAGTAAACTTACTTCCTTCCAAAATAAATATAAACGAACAGAAAGGAAAATCGAACTATTCAAAGATTCTGAAAGTCAATAGCCTAGCAAATAAAAAAAAAAGGTTAAAGAAAAAAAAACAATCTATACAAAGTCGGGTTATTGAATAAATTTTTTCCCTTAAAATTTTCCGATAGTCCTAGGAAATTCCGTTCGAAAAATTGTACATAATTTTATTCTGTCTACACTTCATGACGAACTTTTTTCTATCATCTCAATATTTCATAGAACTTGTATCGAAACAAAGTATTATCAAGGATTTTTCGTTCCACTGCTGCATTAAATATATTTTTACTTTTAAGAAAAATAAAACAAGTATTGATTCCAATATTGCCGAGGGCAATCTAGAAGACTTGGGCTGGTGGGCTTAGTTACATCGTCAAAAAGTTCGAAAGGAAGGCGACTTAAGGCGCTATTTCATTCACGGAACCGTTGCGGTTTTTTGTTTACACAAATCAGCGTTGAAACCTCAAAAAAACTAGAGAAGAACCGGAGATATAACCGCAACGGTCGTTGAACGAAAGTCCTCCTTTTTTTTATTTTTTATTTTTTTACTAATGCCAATTGAACACTATTCGTGTTGTATGACACGAATTTTTGCCCACATTAGTGGACTTGATCGCTACTGGTTGGACACACTATCAGCTAACACAAATTATGAAACTTAAAAAACCATTCTAGGCGAAAAACAAATAATAAATTAAGTAACACTAAAATACATTTAACGGCAAAACCATCACTTATGAAATCAAATAAAAATTTAAAAAAGCTTCGTTTTAGTAAAAAAGATCAAAAGCCATCCGTTTATTTATAATAAAAATTTTAAAGCAACAGACGGATTTAATGTGCTTTCGGAGTAAAATCCGAGTCGAAGTATAAAATGCTCAAGCCGTTTCTCCGGCCTTTCTAAAACGAATTAATTTTTATGAGGAGTGAAATCGAATGAAGACCCCTCCGGACACGTACCGGTTTAAAATAAAAATCACGAATTTAGAAATCCTTGATGCTACTTGATGAACTGTAAATGGTATAAACTTCAGTCAGCAGTTTGGTCAGAAGTAAAACATTTTCTTTTATTTGTTTCCTCAAGAAACTTTTTAAAAGGAAAGTTTTTCTGAATCAACCAAATTTTCACACTCTTTCAGCCTTGTGCTTTCTTTAAAATTAGCGTATTCTACAAACTAAATTGCCACGTTACGCCATATGTTCTCTTCTTTCTATTCCCACTTTCTCTTATTGCCTCCAATATTTTACTACGTTCTTTATGAGTTTCTTTTTATGCTGACTTGGTGTTTTATTGTGACTTTTATTTTACTATTATTGCCGAATCATTTCTTTTGAATAAGCTTCTTTCAGCTATTCATAAATACAATCTGTTTACAAGTGCTAAGGCCAGTTTTTTATTTAAGCAGAAAAAAATATAAAGTCCATTTTAATTTTCTCTCGGTATAACTTACTAATAAAAAAAACTATTCAGGCTTACTCACAAATGATTGCCTTCACAATGAATTTATGCGGAAAGGACTTGCATTTAATTCCAAGGACATGGTTAAGCAAGAAATAAGAAATACTCACTTTCTTCAGGTGCAAAAATTGTACCCCATGTAAATAAATAGTCTTATCGAAAGGCGTATGATTTTAAACCTTTCCATACCCTGCTATAAACTTAACAAAAACTTTTAATTTGATTTTTAACAAGAGCTACCTTTATAAAAAATATTCTCGTATAGAAAATACGATTATAAAGTTGTGAGTTTGCTTTTTTATCTTTAGTCTTTCGTTGTAGAAGCTCCACTCGGTTCTTTTTTTTCTACATGCAAAAAAAGTAATCGTTAATTGAGTAAATTTTTCATTCTTCTTTTCAAGAGATTGCTTTCAGATAAACTGCATAACCCTTAAGTTGCAGGGATTCCATGAATTATCTTTAAACCATGCCAACTGAGAAACCAATTTTAAAGATATTCATCGCTATGTCCCACTTTCCAAAAATAAGCTTTCAGTTGGTTATCTCTTTAGTTAGCAATATCTAAAAATTTAAAAAGCATGAAGAATGCATTTTCATTGAACTAAAAAAAAAAAAAGAATGCAATAAAGAGGAAGAAAAAGTAGAAAGTGAACCGAACAGAACAGAAAGTAAACTAAACTGAATACATTTTAGCCATCGCTAACCTTAAATACCTCACTTCCATTACTTAAGCACTCATAATAATACAATACAATAAACAGTATTATAACAGCTATGATTTAGCAAGTTGAGCAAATTGTTTTGCATCGTTTCAGTACATTTGATTTGGAATCATTTCCCAAGAAAATAAAAAACACAATAACTGTAAAAATAAGACCAGAGGGAACATTTGAGCACATTTGATGACCTAAAACCAATCAAACAATCTAATCATCAATTAATTTTAGACTTGAAGGCAATTAAAGTTGAGAAAAAATGATCAATGAACTATTAAAATTACGTAAACACATCTGGCAGTTAGGATTAGCTGTTTACACTATGAATTCAAAAAACCTGAGATCTCACATGAATAAAAAATTTCCAGATTTACTCACATCAAAATTAGAAATTTAGAAACTTTTGTTTTTTTGCAACCTTTATTCTCAGCTGGAAATTCTAAACCACTTTTTAAATGTTTACGATGTAACCTGGCAGCACTACCAATAGTATATAAAATGCTAACGACAGAAGAAAAAAAATAGGAACCTTTGGCATCAAGGGGTTTGCTTAGACTGCTAGAAAAACTGAAACTTCTGCTCTAATACTAAAAATCACTACTGCTATCATGAATTGTTTTCCAAATATACCCACAAAAAATCAACTTAATCTGAATTTTGTGTGACCCAATTGTATTTGATAAGATCTGGGCTTCACACTTTATTAAAGGATAAATATTGTTTTAAACAAGCTTCAATTGCCTTTAGGTTAATTTTGTAAACATCATAAGTTAAGAACGTTTAGGATTTTTAGATGCAGCAAGTTGAAAATCGTGAACACTGAAAACTTTTAACAGAGTAAAACATAAACCTCAGCAAACCTTGGAATTGTGCATTCTAGAACAGGCTAGGTCTTGAAAGAAAGAGGATGTATACAGTATAGCATCACATGACGACCATATCATTACAGATGTTCATTACACGAAATAACAAAAACAGTGCAACAAGTTGTTTTTACCTTGCATTATTTTCTGTACCTCAGCTTTAAAATTTTGTAAAATCCAAGCACCTGATGCTGCCAAAATATCAGCCAGCATTCATGTGGGGTATGATTTTAGAATTATTTATACACATCTCATAAATTTAACCTAAAAAAAAATGAAGCTTGTACCAAAAATTTTTTTTCCCTCAAAATCAATAAATTACTTATCCACTTAACATTTAGTAGAATCTTTTCCGGATAAATTTTGTCACCAATAATCTTAATAATTATAATGATAAAATCTCTTAAACCCGAAAATTTTTCCAGATTGCTGCGTTAGTTATCTTGCGAAGCCAATTAGCTATTGTGCTTTACTTCTATTATTTTTTCTTCAGGAAACCCACTCATAATAAAATTACAGAGATGTCATAAGCCTAGAAAAATAGGGAAAAAAATGTGACAAGCTTACCGAAATAGCTCCTAATCTCTGATCCGGTTTTATTTGTTGCCATTTTGTACAATATCCACAAACGACAAACGAGAATAGCACGTACGCGGTACACTTCACTCATTTTCACAGAATTCACTTTTAAAAAAACCACAATCGAAATTTAAGATTAATAATTTTACTAACATAAATGTTTTCTGTTAAAAAAAAAAAAGGTATCGCGATATTTAATTCAACAACATAGGATATTCGTCACCTATTCCGTTGGTGACAATAGCTATGAACACTCAACTCACTATCTTGATCACTGGCCGGTCAGTCGGTCTCGGTCTCTCGGCTCGGTCAGCCAGTCAGTCTGCCCGTCAGCGCATTCTATAGTCACCGAAGGTTTACGGAAATGGCCGAAGGCAACGAACGATCTTATGATTTTGCAAAACGAACAGTCATTGCATAACAAAATGAAATTTTTGTTTTATTTATTTGTTTTTGTTATTGCTATGGTTCTGATATTCTGATTGACAAATCGTACGTATGTGGTGTTTATTTAAACATTAAAAGTGAATCGAAAATACGAGCACGAGCAAGTAGGTTCAGTTAAATTTAAATAGCAGAATTTTTTTGTAATAATTTGAGTCGTTATTTTTTAAATGAAGATGCCTTATTTTTTGAAGGGTATTCCCTAGCGAGATAAATGCTCGCATTTCTCCATCAAAATATCCACCCACTCCAAAAACATCTCCATGATCAGAGATGTAAATAAAAATACCACATTAAAATGAATTTAAACGACCGAGAATTATGAAGGATTCGTTTATTTTCCAACTCGAAAGTTAAAAAATGAATGGAAATATTAAAATTGAAATTCAAAATGAGAGAAACGAAAACGATAATTATTCTGAGATTAGGCCTACAAAAAAAAAGAATAAGATTGTTCTTAGCAAACATCAATCACCGAGAGGACGGGCAAGACGGGTTGTCCTACGCAGTCAGCATTAATTTTTTTTATATTATGTCGTATTTGTTTCCATCAGCGAAACTTTCATGTCACTTTTATCAAGTCCATTTTTCTTTGTCTCTAATTGAATGAGTTCGAGTGAAAATGGCATAACTGATAATCCGCCCACGTGATTTATTGTGTAATGTTTTCCTGCTCTTCGCCTTACGTTCTCGACTTTGACTTAACTGCAATTAATCGTTTTGTCTTTTGAGGGATTTTCAACATTTCGGTCGGTTTAAGCTTCAACTATGAATAGTTTTCTTCAATTTTATGTTGGGAAAGGCGAATACAATAGCAAAAAGAGAGCCGTCTGTGGGCGTTAAGGAATTCCAAGAACGATTCCGTATATCGCTTGCCCAGAATAATTTTGTGCTAACTGCACTTGTCAGGTTGACACCCGTTCTCCATAAGATAAACATAGTGAATCCATGTCAACCTGACAAGTGCACTTAGCACAAAATTATTCTGGGCAAGCGATATGTCAGAAATGTTTCGATCGCATTTAAGCAGCTAGAAATAAATGATTGGCCAGAATAATCACAGACAGATGTTTAAATTTTAGGAAGCTTTACAACAACAAATTAAACCTTTTTTGAATTCTTATTTAAGAACGCAAGAATACTCGTTTTAGACAGTCATTTGCAACTTCCCCACTATTGGTATTAGGATTTAATAGAAAAACATTTTATACGAACTATGCTAAAGTCTTAATATTTGATCTTCTATAAAATACTGAATATGAAAAAAAGATTTTCTGGCGTCTAAAAAATACATTTGATTTAATAAAAAATCTTTTCTTCCGTTTGTGCCGGTTCATTTATTCGTCTCATTTATTCTTTATCCTTTTTTCCACTAGCGTTTTCTTTCTTTTATTATTGTCCTTTTCTTTTTTTTGTATTTGTCCCACAAATTCTAATAAATCGGTTTTTTTAAATTAAAAATGAGGCTTTAAACCAAAACCAAAGGGAAAAGAATATGAACGGAAGAAGAAAAATTGATTTAATAATTATCATTAAATTACCTAATTTTTTGTTAATTTTTTTAACCTACTTGGCCAAATTGTACAGTTTTATTTGTTATTAAAATAAATATTAACACTTTTTATTTCCCAGATCCGTTTAAAAATTCCATAATCGTAAATTACTCGAATGGAACCGTTATACAGTAAAACATCCAGTCAAAACGTTTTTTACACCCCTTGTCCCCTTCTTATTTCCTAAAACATTTGACGCGATTTTCGGAAAACGTTATAAAACGGTAACGACTCGGAAAACTTTATTGAAATATCCGAAATCGGAAATGATGATCCTTACCATCAAAATAGCATTTGAACAAATCCTTTTCCTGGCTGACTCTAAATATCTGTCGAGAGAAGTTGTTAGCTCGGAATTCAATCCTTTCCCAAAGAGTTTAGCTCTCGAAAAATATCAGAACTCGGTTGTTTGGATAACTCGAAGTCGCCATAAAACGAAAGTGACAACACATCGTAAAAGGCTACATGCTTTTAATAAAACGTCTGTTGTGAAACAACTTAATTTAGCATTTTACGATGGCATTCGCGATCGCTAAAAATGATGGCTCGAATCCCGAGAGATATAAATTCAAAAATATTTACTGTTCTATACTCAAACATTTCAAATTTCTCCTTGTTTTTCCTCTTCGTGTTCTCAAAGTTTTTTTCACTATTTTTCTCTGTTTTATTAAAAGTTTTACTTTATGCATTTTATAAACAACCATAAGTTTTTCTAAAAGGATTAATTTGTAAGACTATTCCCTTTCTGTTCCCAAGTTAAAAATGCTTCCTTAAAGAAAAGTACCGATGATGGAAAAATGTCGCTTGTGAGAGCCATCCGATTAGATAAATCAGTGAAATATAGTCTATTTTCTGGGAAATTAATTCTGCGAATCGGATTACGTAAGAAAGTGAGGATTCATTGACATGACTGCAGCAGAGCAAACGAGAAAAGCATAGAATAAACCACTAGAGTCATTAATTACCGTTATCTGGCAGAGAACGTGTGGAATCTGACCACTCTCCTTCGGAGAATTTTTAAAAAAACCGTTCTTTCATTTATCTCGGTCGTGAATCCCGTCTTCCTAAGATTTTACTTTGTTATTTGTTCTGTTAAGCTAAGTATTACTTTATATTTCTCCTTTCCAGCCCATTGTATTTCCTCGTTTTTTCCCTCGGAGTGACCGATAGCAACTGTTTCATGTTCACACCTCATAGAATTTATTGCAGTGGCTCGGAGAACATTCCCTTTTATTTCATCCTGAATGATCCTGCTTTATCGTATATGATTGAATTTCCTCGTTAGAAACACTGCATTGATAGTTAGTTATAGCCGGCTAAGTTGTCTTTAAGGGGAAGATTTATAATTTTCTGATTCCAGAAAATACAATATCTGATCATTATTAAACCTAATAGAAATCAATGTAATGCTTAAAATTATGACTTTAAAAAAATTGATTAGTAAGTTTTCCCATTCAAAGAAGCTTTCTAAGAATTTACTCGACCGTACCAATGAAAATTTCCTCTCTACTAGAAATTTTACAATTTGAATGGAATATGAATAACTAGACTGTTAAGTCTCGGACGTTCCCATTCCATAAGCTAAAAAAAAGTTCACGTCAAAAATTCAAATTGAAGTGGAGCGGGAGAAAAGAGAAGCGGAAAAGCTTAAGTCCAGCTTTTATCTTGTGATGAGAGAACAAACAAAATTACTATCTTTTTTTCTTCTTTTTCTGCATCCTCTCTCCATTGTCCTTCGTTGTACAATCCAGGGATTTACGTTGTGAAGTATGTTCCAGTCTCCTACTTCTCATCCGTAAAATTTTTATTACAAATTGCTTGGAATACTACGACGGTTTTATTGCATTAAATAATGACTTCTCATATAATTGACCATATCTTTTGATCAATCTTAATGGGGCAGTTTAGCAGATCCTGCGTCCATAAAAGGTCTATTTTCAAAATTTAAACGATCGCTTAATATTCCTTCTGAGGATTTTTCTTTTTATTAATTTATGTCTCGGAAAAAATTGTTAATTTTAAAACAAATTTTACGGAGCCGATGCATTAGAATATTAAAAGATAGCTGCATCAAGACCCTTTCAACGGGAACATAGACCCTATAAGAAAACCAAAATTAATGAGATCCATTAACGTCGTACCTAGCCTAAAAACGCCATTTGAAAATCTTATTTACACCGAGCAAACATTCTTAACAAGGCTTTTCCAGACCCTCATTTTATCGGTCTTTAATAAAATAACCTCAACACTTTTGACTGATTAATTCTAAAATTAAGAGGAATCGGGACAGGAAGATTAGGAAACCGGATGTTTCTCCAAAGAAACGGTCAACGCCTTTTTGCTGTCCACGTCTTTAATTTTAGATATTTCCTGTAATGTAATGATTTACTATCCTCCATTATTTCGCGACAAGATTTTGCTTTTGGCTTCTTTAAAGATAATAATAAAAAGAAATCGCTTTTCCGGAAACGGGAAATTTGCGAAGCGGTGTTTAATATTCACGAGAACATTTTCCATTCATTTGGCATATAATCGAAGATTTCTTTTGAATTTTCTCTTTCTCTCGGTAATAATAAAATATGGAATTTCATTTTTATAGCAACGAATTTATGAACTTTGAGCGAAACTTACCAATAAAAGGTTTATCGACTTGAAAGGATGCATGTGCAGGGACACAAAAGGGCATTATTTGTATCAAGTATTATTTTAAAAAAAGGAACGACGGTGAATAAATTTCCTCGCTAGTGGGCCAAACATTAAGAAGTGGTAACCTCTCAAATAGGTAACTTGGACAGAAATTATACCAGAATCAAAAGGGCCGAAATTAATCTCACTGCCTTCCTTTTGGTGCCGCTATGGAAAAAGCAACCTCGCATAGGTGTAGAATATTAGTGAAAGCATTTAAGCTGGAGGCATTGTTGAAGGAATAGAATTCGCTGACTCGAAATTTAAACGGGGAAAAAACAAGTGTCACCGTCATCGAGTACAAAAAGGAAGTCAGTAAACATAGGGAAGCGTGAAAAATCAGATCAGTTATGAGCGAAAGAATGAAATATTGCTTGAACTTGAGACATCACAATAAATTTTATTAGGTTTCGACATGAATGATTTTATCGAAAGACACAAAACTACTCGTCTCTGTCGTTTTTTTTTGTTTCCTTTGGTAAAATCCATATCGACATCATTCTTTTTTACCTAGGTTGCTTCACTTTCGCTACATGTTAAATTTTATAATAAAATTTTTGCTTGGTTTTTATCAAGCCATTAAATGTCTACTTCTACTTATAGTAGGCCTTTAGCCTGTTTTTTCTTCAGGATTTATTCGAGTACTTTTACCAACTGCCAAAAATTCCACCACTATTCTACATCTTACAATTCCATTGCTAGTTACGGCTATTTTAATTCGGATCAGTAAGATCCTGTTTGAAATTAGCGCCTTTCATGTAACGAAGAACATTTTTTGCACGACTGCTTAGAGGAAAGACAGAAGAAAATCCCATTTTTTCTGTAAATTTTTAAAAAGCTTCATTTTTCAAACTTTAGTTTTTACGAGGAAAAACAGCAATCGCGAACTTAAAAAATAATCTTCCTTTTTAAAATCTTTTCTGCTTCCATCCAAAACGATTTTGTGGAAAGATCGGGGAAAAGGTAAAAATGGAGATAGACCCTTATAAAACAAAACGAGATTTAAAGAACGTCATTTACTTGAATGGAAAATGGGTTTAAAGTTAATGAATATAATACCCATAGAAATAAAAGACGTCCGAACGGAACGGGCTACAACCCTGCGGTCCTTTCATTATTCAAGCTTTCCCAACTAAGCCGTTGTTATGACATTCTTATTAGTTAGCTCCGTGTTTTGTGATCTTGACGTTTGTCCAACGCAAGTCTCCCGTCCATTTTCTAAGAACTAATGTCATCCTCCTTTTTATTTTCCTCCCCCTTTTTTTAAAGATTAAAGGAAAACGGGAAAAACTTTTAATGCGTCAACTATACGGTGTCGAAGGTAAAGATAGCTCGTGAAATTCTCTTTGATAAAATAGAAAAGAAAAAAATGTCTTTACCTTTCCCAAGAAAAACGGTGACACTTTCCCTGTCTGCCCTGTAGATACTTTCCTCTAATTGTTTCCGAATCCTTTTTTAGGGGATGAAATTCACACTGAAGAATCGATTAGTGAATCATCGTTTCTGTTCTTGATGCTCTCCTTACAATCCCTCCGATATGTTAAGGATTCCAGTCGTTTTCACAGACTTTTACTTTAGTCAGGGTTGGCTTGGCACGATCGACTTCTTTTATCGTCGAGGTTGCTTTTGTTGTATTCTTGCTGACGATCCAATAGCTTATAAATTCTATTCATTATTTTGCAAGGATTTTTCATTATCCGGCTGTAAAAGAATTATGCGAGATTTTTTTTTTTTAAATTAAGGAAAAGGTAATATAAAAAAAGATTTCTAAAAATAAATGGCTCTATAGACCTTGAAGCATGTATTTCATTAAAAGGAATAAAGGAGGAATTATTCGTGCTATTTGTCATCTCCGTATTATGAAGACTGTCGTGTTTAATACCAGATTAACAGCATAATGTTTTGTGTTATCCCCAATCCTGCATCGTCTGACAGAACCACAACGAGATATGGAACATTTGCAATTCAAATTCGTCACACTTTTCCTTGGGCTTCCGGAGGACCGTCTCTATATCACCTGCCAATACGATTTTATTTACCACTGTTCGACATCCTGGAAAAAAGAGACGGAGTTAGCTTTTTCTTTTTTACTCCTTTCTTTTATCCCGAGGTTTCGGTGTTGATTACCACCCTTTTTACTGCCAATCTTTTCTTTCACTTTAAATTTCGACAAAAAAATGTTTATTCTGTTTGCTCGACGGCATTCCCTTGAATTTGGGAATGATGGCAAAATCCTGATCAATGACTTTGGGCAAATGGCAAAATATACTAGCAAAGAATAGGTAGGAGAAATTATAAATTAGCTAAAAAGAAAATCCTAAAACAATTTAAAATTTACATCTCGTCCGTAACCAGAGATTTTTAAAGAAATTATCGTTAAAGTTAATATCTCTTGATGCATTCATGGTTTATTTTATAAATCCGTTAATTTAATGCTTCCTCGTTCGTCCACAGTCAGGTTTCTATCATTAATGTAATATTAATTTAATGCTGTGAAAAAATCGCATTAAAAATTATAATTCTCATTTTCTCGATTTATATGGACATGCTTTCTTAAAAGAAATTATTTCTTATAAATCCAGCATTTCACAAATCTTGCTCCAAAAGGGTTACGGGCTAGCAAGGATTTAAAAAAACTGGTGCAAATCATAAAATCGCTGTCTTTTCCGTATTTTTTTTCAGTGTGAGCTTTCCAAAAATGAAATCGAAGTTCGAGTCACGTTTGAAAAATGAGAAAGGAGCAAGTATACATTTAGAATTTACAACTTTTGATGCCGATTCTCGCGATTCCGTTTTGTCATCATTTGACCGACTGGAGATGAATTTTCAAGTTATGCGAATGCCGCACAAGGCCAAGTTTTCTTATTCGTCATCTATATTTTTTTTTTAGATCCCGAAGTTAATACTTCGGCACTGGCATTGGTTTTGAATCGTAAATATAAAACTCAAACGGAAGTGTTATTAAATAACAGTTATGATGCTACAAAAAAGGTTTGGTAATTAATTACAAGAAACATGAACAAAAAAGAGTTCGAAATTTTTATCTTCCTCAATGTTGTACCGACACGATTTACAGCACGGGTGCGTTTATATTTTCCCATACCTTAAGGCGACAAAGTGTAATCCATCTCGAATATCGTCAAACGTGTTTCTATGCAGATCGATGATACAATTTGAATTCTTCTTCAGTCATTCATTCGGTGTGATTTTTTTTTCTGTAGATCGCAAAATTTTCATGACATATGCCCACAAGGAAGTATCATTTTACAAAAATTATACAAAGCTCTAACTGATCGACAGTGGGCGCTTTCAATATTCAAAAGATTTCATTCATCGAAGATTTTTAAATTGTAAAAATTTATGTGACTTTGGAAATTTGACGAAAAATCATTCTTAAATGAACACATAAATTCCTCTAAAAATGTATTTGTCTCGTTAAAGCTAAAAAGCAGAAACGTCATTCGCCATAAGTCTTACATTGCTGTCATTGCAAGCCTGTGTATTTTCAGGTTGTACATGAGACAAACAGTAGCTACTGCACAAGAAGCGAATTTACAAGGTATAAATAAAAGTTTTTTCTTGTAATAATTTTCTACACTAGGAACATTAGATGGCTCCATTATTTTGCATTTGCTTCTTCAAACTTGGTGCTTCTACATAAACAAACAAAAACTAGCATGAACCAGTTTCTTGTTGAATCCTGTGAGACCTTGTAAAATTCTAGTTTCTTTCCCCTAATTTTTCCAACTACCTTGAGACCGCTTCGAAAAGACAATCAAATTTTTCTTTTTAACTCGAGAAACTAAATCAAGTAAAGCGCCTCTAGGCGAGAAAAGCTCAAAAAAATAAATATTTTTGTTAAACGAAGTTCATGATTTTCCCTCTAGATGACTCAGTAGTTACACCCCAAACCCTTGAATATATTTTCGGATTTCCCCTTTCAATTTCATTCTGGTGTTTCATTCGGTAATTTTAAAAAATCCTAGGAGGATTTTAATCAGCTATACTGGAATTACAGTATATACTTTTTTCAAAATTTTCTTATAAAACTTTATTTTGTTAAATAACGTTAAATGTAATACTTATAAATTTATGATACGTCCAGCTATAAGAGTTCATTCGGTCTACAAAATCAGAATGTGTTTACTTCAATAGGATCATCGATTTTTTTATCGAAAGCAGAAAATGGCACGTCTATCGTTGGAAATTTCCGGAACGTCATTGCATCTTCCCATTTTCCGGTTTAATTCGCTATCACCTATGCGTCGTTGACGAACTGTTTTTCATTTCGCTTCTGATTGTCAAGTTAGCTTTCATGTGTCCGTGATTTCCTGAAAAAATAAAATATTGTTAGTTTTCATTCACATCGATATCCTGATAAATTTTACGGGATTTACCTAATGTTTGTAATCCTGCCATTACCACAAAGCCCAAAACGACGCAGAAAAGACGAATAAATCCTCCTTTTTTCTTTTCTTTTTCCAAAACCTCGAAAAAGGTAACAAACAAAACGGCACCCGCCGCTAATCCCTGAAGAGTGGCCACGGTTCCTGCGTGAGCTTTCTCCCCGTCTGCCGTAGCAGCCAAACCCAGGCTGCCTCCCAAAGGGGAGCTGAGTGCTAAAACTGCCATAAAAACGACTACTTGTATTTCGGGCGTACCATCCGAAACTAATTCGAGACCTATGCTAAACAAAACAGCTACCGCGTGCGCTGAAACCGCCGTGAAAAGCATCCAAACCGCTCTCGGCGTGGGCTGTAAGCCTAAAGCCAAACCTTCTAAAGCCGAATGTAACGATAAAGCCGACAAAACCAGAATGTGCCTCGCGTTTCCTTGACTTTCTTTCGGCGTTTGACCGAATCCTGCTTTTCCCCCGTCGGGCGGAAGGGGAGCAACTTTCCCGTTTATCCTCATTTCCGCTTCCAACGATCTCAGACCGGTCGGTCTTGTCATAAATTGAACGAATTCTTCCACTAAGTACACCAAAAAAAATCCGCAGCAAACAAATAGCTCCGCTACGGGAAAAGAAATTTTCCAATCTATTAACGTTATGCTTTCCCGAAGTTCAGGTATCATGTGAAGCATGCAGGAAGCGAGAAGAACGCCGCCTCCGAAGCATAGTGCGAGAGACGTGGCGACTTCCACTCGCCGCCGACCCCAACTTTTCAAAGTTCCCGAAAATATCAAGGGGGCGAGCCCCGCGATCAATCTCAGAATTCCGAGGAGGGACAATGCCGCCACCTTGACCGTGAGGGGGTTTGAAAACATTTACGAAACCGACTTTCCTTCTTTGAATAAACCAATCTTCCCATAATCGAACGTAAAGTTTTACCATCAACAAATTAGGGGTTCTTTCTGATTTGATGCGATTCGTTTTGTTCTTACTAGAGCGGCACCAGTCGCTTTCGTTGCCATAGAGACGGATACCCAAAGAAGTTTCCCCTAAAAAAATAAATAGTTTTTGTTTACAACCGCTTTATACTTTTTATTTTTTGTAATTTATTTAGTTTTAACAATTCGAAATGTCTCTTGTGTGGATGCCACGAAAAGAAGTATCATATTGTGCAGATAATAATTTGGATCCTTTAAAACCGACGCCAACATTTCGACAAACATGCGGCTGTCCTTTAGAACTCGTAAGTACGTTCTCATTAATATTTCTCTCATGCATTAATTTCGAGGCGGCTTTATTATTACGCAGCTTAACAGCGTTTGCGAAGAAGTCCAAAAAGTAACTTTTGCTTATATATTTAACGAGAAAAAAACCAGAGGAGATCGGTTTTGAATTTAATATAATTATCTTGATAAGTCTAGGCTCTTTATATAAAACCATTTTAAGAAAACCGCATACTTAAATTATTTTACTTTCAAAAACTTGATTAAAATTTTTAATCGATAAAGCTTGCTAATGGATAAGAAATTGACACTTCCAAAGAATAAAAAACTCGCAAAATGATTTTAAATGCTAAAATAAAATGTGGAAAAATGTTATCCGCCGCAATAATTACGACATAATTATTTATAATCGGCTTATGATCTTTTAGAATCTTTCAAGACTTTTCAAAGACTTTTCTTTTTGAATTAGTTAAAATTTAAAACGGATTGTTAAGAAAAAATAAATTGATTGCATTGTTAATTTAATTTGCGATGAATTGAAATCCAGCATTAAAAACGATTAGCCACAGAAATTAACGCATGAGGATCGAACGGAATGTTAAATTAATACACTACATCATCACGATTTTTTCAAAACTGCACAATTATCTGACCCAAGATCAAATAATGATTAACTGAAAACGCTAATTTATATAAATAAAGCGATGCCAGTTTTGACTTGTCCTTGCAAACAATGCGATTCGAGTTTCATTCCTCTTGACCATAAACGATAATATTGACCGGATTAAAGCTGGTCAAGAGATCGAATGACACTAAAGAAATAAAAAGATAACTCACTTTTTCGCTTTTAAATTTTAACAGATAAAGAGTGATTGGCACAAAAAACAATGCAACGTTGTCGAACCAACTGTGAGTAATACGACCAATAAATAAAAGGAAATAGTGACGTCACGTGCCCCTCCATTCATCCGTGCCGCATAACAATCGATAACTAAAACTAGAGCAGTCATAAGTTCGGAATAATCTTTTTTCAATTGCAAGACATTCGGATTTCCATGAATCCCACAAAATTCGAACTCACGGAAAAAAATTTCGATTCGTCAAAATTATATTTAGAAGCCGAACCGAACGAAAATGAATCTTTTCAAAAACAATGTTTTAAAAGTTTTGAAAATGCAACTCTCGTAAATCGATTAACGTGCATTTAGTTGAGGGTCGAAAAGAGGATATACCAAGGAGATAATTCGTAAACTTGAGTGAAAAAGACACGCTTTGCTTAAATTTCACGTTAAATGAGCATTTTGTTCAAGAGAGAAAACTAGCAAGTTTGTGCCGCTTCGTCCCGTCTCCGAACAAGAAAAGAGGACTTCAGTGGAAACTCTTCCCACTTCCATTAGTTTTTTATTATTTTTCATTTTTATTCACCTAAAAATATATCGTCTTTCTTTCTTGTTTGATAGGTTATAACTGATCAAGTTTACCGATTCTAAAGCCCGAATATGTTTGAAATTGACTGACACCAGTGGGATGTCTCGAATATAAGGTGGTAACAGATTTTAAAATTCTACAACTAAATACACATTTATTTTCCCAAATGTGTCGGATTTTCATTACATCCGAATTAAGCGTTTGTGCTCAGTTTTTTAATTTTCACCGACACTTCTTCGACAGCCATGTGAGCTCCTTAATGATTTAGTTGGTAACAAGCCACTAACTTTGCAGGTAGGCAATTGATCGCCTTGTTAACAAGCAGAAAAAAGTGTTTACTTCACATAGACTTCGTAGGTTTTTTACTATTAACGAGATTTGGATGTCAAGTTCAACTAAAATCTAATCTTATCAGATACTTATCGAACTTGCGTCAACTCCGTTTTATTCAAATTTATTTCAACCCTGCACGCTTGCTCCACTGAAACAATAGAATCTTGATCGCAAGAAAAAAACGAGAATTATATTTTTGTTGGTATTCAAAATAAGCCGTCCTGATTTATAGGATATCAAAGCTGAAGTTGAATTTCCTTTCATTTTTTCAAAATGAGAATGATGACAAATCACGAACACCAACACGTCAACTTAAACTAAAACGTCTATCTTTTAGTGGTATATCTTAAAAATGTTCTTACGTTAATCTCTCCTTAGCCAATACCTGATCACTGGCTTAAAAGAAATTCGGAATCCTAAATGATTCTTTACATATCAACCGAACTAATTTATTTCAGTTTGAATACCACGATTGACAACTAGGCAATTATTACAGCCAATATTTTCATTTTAGGAAATGGACCCAAGCGTGACAAAAGCAGAAGAAAAGTTAATTGCATTTCAAAAATCGTACAAGAAAAGTCAACCGAAGCCAGAAACCGAAGCTGAAATTCAGTCGAGAAAACGGAAGGAATACATGGAGAAAAGAAGAGAAGAATTTGATGAAAAGGGAATAATTACTGCTTTATACGGCACGGTCGAAAGAAAAGTTAAATGTGCTTCAACGTGCACGGATCAAATCTTAGTGCAGAAAAGAAATCGGTAATACAAGCAAGGTGACTTCAATGCCAGGCAACGATCAATCGTTTCTTATTTATTTTCAGATTAAGGGAACTGTTGCTTAGCGAAGAAGTAGCCTACACCAATGAATATATAGCTAGGTGCCAAGAAGCCGCTGCTTGCAGAGACGAAGAGATGAAAAGGAAAGCGTTTGACTTAAAAACAAAGTTAGAACGCGAGAGGCAAGAACTGGTGCAACAGAAGGTGCAACAGCGTAAAGTGTAAGTAAAATAAACGCTTTGGGTATCAGGAAAAAAAAATTAGTCAAAAACAAACATGCGAGCTGTGGCAAAATTTTTGCTTGCAAAGACCAACAATAATGATATGATTTTAGTCAAGACTGCGATCCGGCCAGACCTATTTTGTCTCAAAAAAATTTAATCGAGGTCAAAAAAGATCAACTATGGCAAATCCAAGAAAAATATGCGATCGAAGAAGCTAAAAGAGAGGAAGAAAAAATGTATCATGATTTAATGATAAAGAACATGTTATCTCTGGTAGGTTAACGATTTATCTAGGCAATACCGTCTATCTCTACACTTAAGAGCTGGACTGTTGAATTTGAAAATATCGGAAATGGCCGCTTTTAATGTTTATCTTAGTTCAACCAGCCTTTCAAATTTGACGTTCCAGCTCTAAGGTATAGATTTCTAACTAATATTTTTTTTAATTTTTCTAGAAAGAAAATGAAGAGGAACAGGCCAAATTAGCTTGGCAGAAACAAAAGGCCTTAAAGGCTGCTTTTGATGAGCAAATGAGATGGAAGCAAAAGAAAGAATTAGAAGAACAAAGGGCTAAAGATATTGAAAGACTTAAAACTGAGGAAGAGATAGCGCGCAACAAAGAATTAGAAAAAAGAGGTAAATTAAAACATCTTTTTTCCTCATTCAAAAAAATTTTGTTCTGCCTCCAGTAAGAAAAAATCTGATTAAAAATTGCTGGAATTTTTTTTTAAAACTCTTTTGGCTTGAAAAGTTTTTTGATCTAATTATCTGCGACGATTTACGTCTTAAAAATGTTATTTTGCAATTAATTAATGCTTGTCACTTCTAGAACGAGAAGAAAGAATAAAAATGAATGCCAAAAAAAATGCTGAATATTTGGAATACATGAAAAAGGAAAAAGAGCTTAAAGAAAGACAGAAAAAAGAAGAGGAAGAAATCGATGCCGTTTTTAGCAAGCTTGGGAAAATCGTTTTAGGAAATGAAACAGCGAAAAAAGATGCTCATAAGGCAAGTTTATCGTATCATCACTCATGGAAAATCCCGTTGCAAAACTCTATGTTAGCGTAGATAACATGCACAGCAGTCACACCGTTGTCGGATTAAATCTATAATTCGATATCGATCATGTAGCTGCTGCATAAAACTATGGCTTTAGTAGAGTTTTATACTAGTCTTTCCCGTTGAAACATTTCGTGCAAAGAAGACTTATATGGTTATGCTTCCCTTGAACACTTAAAATTTAAAAATGATTTTCAGGAAAGAATGAAGAAAGAAATGGACGCTTTCTTGGAAAATTGCAGAGAATTAAAAAGACAAAAAGAGATAGAAGGGAGAAAATTCGATGAAATGCTAGAAGAATTGAATGAAATGAAGCGCAAACAAAAAGAAGCCGAAAGAGAGAGATTAAAAGCTGCAAAGGAGGAACTATTCCACGTAAGTACATAATTTATTATTACATATTTCTTGGGCTCAAAGTAATTCTTTTTCTCGGTAATAAAATTTTGCTTTTCTTTTAGAGCGTCATAAAAGGCAGAGAAGTACAAGTTCGGGAAAAGAGAGAAAAAGAAAAGCGAGAACAACAAGAGCGAGCAAGAGAAATAGACTTATTAAATGCCCAAATCGAGCAGCAAAAAAGAATCACGGAGGAGTATGACAAACGATGCTTGGAGCAAAAGCAAAATTATGCTAAGCAACTGTTTGAACAAATAAAACAAGTAGAACAAGTCAGGGTAAGTATAATTATTCATGCAAAACAATAATAGTTCGTAAATCAAAATTAATTAATTTTTATTTACTTTTGCTCTAGAAACTTCAAAAAGAAGAACAAGAAAATTATTTAAAAGAGTTAAAAGCAGAAGAGGAAAGACGACTCGAAGAGGTAAAAGAAATTTTAAAATTGCCTGTGCATCCCAAACCACATCCGATGAAACAAGTAATCCAGCAAAACATTACACCGAATTTTGTTTGTCCTTTTCCCTGTCCGAAATAAAACAATAACGATTATAATCTAAATGAAAAATAATTTAAATAATGTGATAAAATAATTTCTAAGCTACAAAGTGAGGTCTTCAGTAAACGAAAGCAAAAATTTAGTACAGAATTCTGTGTTGTAAGAAAAACCAATAGAAAGTTTTAGTTATAACACTTTATATTTTCTTATAACTAGTTAAAAACAATGAAATTGACTACGAATGTACAAAACGAGCTAAAAGGTAAGTAGTCAACAGAAATATACAAGGAGAGATTGTCCTGAGGGATGTAGTCGAACCCGGCGCTGGAGAGGGATCGGCTATTCTATTGTTGGACCTGAAAACTTGCGACCGCCACCGAAGCGTAAATTCTGGTGGTTTTTGCGTTGTCGCTTGAAGTCTTACTACAACTAAATCCGTTTTCCACGGCAGTTCGTATTTTTTTTGCCTCAGTCTGGGGCAAAAAGTATCGATTAGAACTCCAGCTCTATCGCTTGAATTGTCATCATAATGGTGAATCGTGACGTTCCAAGCGGCGCAATTATCTTAAAAATAATCATAATAAAGCGGTTAGAAATTTTTAACTTATTTTAGTTTTGCTATTAGAATCCGAATTCTTTTCTGTGTTATTTTCTTCGGCTAATTCGTCAGGCGCCATCATTTCACCTTAACAGTCTTTTATGTTTTTTAAATCGTCCTTTCATTTTTGAAAATGTCAGTAAAAGTTTTTTATGTCTTCCAAATGATTATAAGAAAATTCTTTTGTTTTTTTTTACTTATAAAAGTGTCTGTTAGGAACTCTTGGTTTTTCGCAATACTAATCGCGCTACACGTAAAAGCTTTTCCAATGAATCACTCTTTAATTTTTCCGGCAATTTTCAAAAAATTTAAAATAATCAAAAAAGCCAATTAGGTATGTATTTCCCTTCAAACAAACCTAGAAAGCAAGTAATATTGAAACATTAAAATTAAAAAATTGAAGAAACCGACAAGGAAATTATTCTGAAGGGGGGTAAAACTAATATTTAGTTTTAGGCAAATAAGAAGTAATGGTTGTAAAAAAGCTTTGTTTTTTTAAAGAATTTAGCCTATCTTTCCGAAAACAGAAGACAAACGAATAAAAGACAGACAACGAAGCGGTATTTTTTCCCCAATGCAGACAAACGAATGAAAATAATTATTTTTCATAACACTTACGATTTTGAGCAGTAAACAACTCTAAATTGAGTTGTCTTTCAACCTTAGTATCTAAAAGCCAAGTGCATCTTTGATGATAAAAATAATTAAGCTGGCCATCGGGAATTATTCGAGTAGATTTGATTTCCCCGTCAGGACTTGTCAAAGTGTGATGTCCACATATGCCATCGGTAACAAAGGTATAATTGGCCGTAAAATTGAAACCTTTTGTTTCCCAACTGTAGTGAGCAACGGAATAAACTAATTTAATCGGAGACCAACTTTGAATCGTTACAGGTAGCCATTCATTCTGGAAAAAAAATAATTATAACAATTAAAACGATCGCATTTAAAATGCGCGAAAATATTTTCACTACTTACTAAAAAATCGCCACACAAACAAGTCAAAGTTAACCCGTTTTCAGTCTGAAATAATAAATGATCCACTTGAGCCAGTGGCTTTAAATTAGTAACGCAATTGCATCCGAAATCACCGCACTGCGTGTGACAATGTGGATCCGATTGCAGTTTTTGGTAATTGCTAACCTGTTGACGAAAAAAGAATGTGCTAACATTTTTAAATCTCTGACCGAATATCAAGTTTCGTCCGTAGATAATTACCGTAAGCGTTATACTTTGATTGGCTGCAGGTATGAAACGCTGGACGCATTTTAAAGCACGCTCTATATTAAAATAAAGATCCTGAGTTCCTGGATTGCTGACTTGACCGTGACTCGAACTGCTAAGACCATAGTAATCGACATCACATAGAGTAGAAGGTTTCAAAGTCCCGTCTACTTGCTCTGTAAAGAAAAAAATAAAACAAGTTAAAGGAGAAATTTTTGTTTCGATTAATTTATTTTTATGATTTAACGGAATTAACTTTTAATGAATGAAAATACATGTGAGATGCCTTAAGATTCACTTTATTTTTAATATACATAAGCGAATACTACAGAATGAATTACAATGTCAAAATAATTGCAATGTGTATGAAAGCTCACCGTCGTGAAACAAATAAGCACCATCTAGGAATTCCATATCTGCTTGAAACGGTGAGGGAAAGGTTCTTTTTAAAAGAATGCTGAGCGTATTATCAGAAGAAACGAAAGTCTGCTGTTCTATGAATCGCCCAGTAGATGGATCTCTGGCGTGTTTCGTAATAGGGCTGCAGATTTTTCGTATAGGTTTGATACCTTCTTCGACTAACCCGTCGTAAATTTCGATTGCACTTTGACACGAGGTAGCTCTGAAAATAATACAAATTGTCTTTTACTTTCAACTATGTTCTGCCAAAAATTGTAAAAACATTTTTCTTTTAAGCAAACGGTTATAGAAATCGTTTTTGTAAGGAAAATAGACGCAAAAAATCCACAGATAGTATCGCTACTTGCATAGTCGTTAAATTGTTGTAAATCGAATCTGACTGAACGCCACGATTGAACGGTTAAACGCTTGCAGCGACTCCAGTGGCAGAACTCTGCATTTGCTTTTCCTTTTTTATATGCTACTTCCAGTCGTTCCAAACTTTTTCCCAAATTTGAAATGATTTTTAAAATAGTCAACGTACTTACTTAAGAATATAATTAAACAAAGACACATGTACGATATCCGTAGCTCTTCCCACGAATGTAAACGTGCAAACGGAACTCCAGCTTCGACTTCTCGTGTCGAAAGTTCCAGAACGAGTCACGGTACCGGAGAAATACATATCACAGCTAGATTTGATTACAGCAGGTCGCGGAGCACTGGTACCATCCACTTGAAAAACCAAAACAATTAAGTTTCAATAAAAGGAATAATTAAGATGTAAAACCGCGACATATCTCACGCTTCGCGAAAACGGTCTCCGTGATTTTTATCAACACGGTTTTAACTATTAGGAAATAGACTTTTAAGGGAAAAATTATAATAAACGGGCAAAGTTGTTTGTCGAGGATTTCCGAGGTTCCTTTGTTCCGTTTACATAACCGAAGTGAAAAATGCTAATAAGATTGTTTGGAATATTTGTAAAATAAAGTCGGGAATTAACGTTTTAAAATTCCTAAGTTTTATATAAATATTTATTGTGTTTTACTTCCGAGCTTTAAAACATTCATTTGAAAAAAGAAAGAAGCTTAACAGGTTTGCAAATAAATTGCAATAAAAACTAGCAGCTTTGTGCTTTGATTCTCTTGTCGACTGGAGTCAATCCTTATCGACAAACTTATTATTTCCTTTTTAAAATCACATTCTTATAAAAATAAAATTTTAGATATTATTATGGCTATTGTATACAAAACCGTATAAATCAAATCTATACCAATGACGTATGTCGATTGATAGGTTCCAAAAGTGAAGCGAGCTAACCTGAATTTTCAGGAAATTATACTAGGTGTAACATTATGCTGAGCCGCGACATTGATGGGAAGTCCTTTTGCAACATTTCACGTCCTGTTCGCTTCACATTTCAAAAATTCGTTGCATTTTACCTAGTAGCAAACAGAAGTTGAAAAACGCTTAAATGTCCGAATGTTTTGGCTTTCAGAAAAGTTAAAATGGCGCTACCTCAATATTATAAGGTATCATCTTCACTCCGCACGCCGAACTAGCTCGTCCTGAGCTAAACATATGGACTTCGTGACAACCTTTGTATTAGAAATGGAACTTTATAAAATTAAGGTTGCGATAAATTGTTACATTTTTGAAACCCAAAACACACAAGCAGTCAACGGTTCTTAAATGCTTCTAATGGCAGGAACGTAGTACTTTAAAGGTAAGTTTGAATATGTAAGCTATATCAACAAAAAAGTGGCTACGAACCTGAATCTATCTCACTTAAAAGGCAAAGCATTTTAGTTTGTTAGGCTAGTATAAAGAACACGGCCAAATGTTGGAAAAATGCTACAAGAAAGATACTTACTAAGTACACCAGTCTCCGTAGTTTTTAATATAAAATTAATGGACGATTCAGTACTAGTCGGCTTTTCTGAAAATTCTAGAGTAGCCTTAAATCCGTTGTAGTCGTACGGTGGTACTGAGGGACCGGAGCTGAAAAAAATTCAATACTTTAAAAAATTGATTTCACCTTTTCAAAATTGTGACCTGAAATCCATTTCTATTAACTAGATTAAAACAAAAATTGGGGGCAATCCATGAAGATCAGACTTTGAAAAGCACTTATAATAAACAACGCGAAATGTGTAACTAAGTGATAGAGAAGTTGATTAAAATAGACAAAGGTTAATTCAAAAAGCTAAAGAGTTATCTCAAAGTACAAGTGCTTCTTCAAATGTCTTCGTTTAATTAATGTACTTGAATGGAAAACCTCATAACATCGTTACAACTGATGCGCCTTAAGTGTTTAGAGAACAACATTAAACAAAGGAAAAGATATCTTTTCTCTTTCATTATTATCATCACAGTTTTGACTAAATTTTAATGTTGTTTAAACGCCTAAAAGAGCAGCGAAACGATGGAACGCTGGAGTTGCAAAAAATCAGCCAAATCGATTTGGAAAAGACTTTGTTGACAGACCTATCCACTTGATCGATATTAACTAGATTATATGTAATACCGACTCGCAACTCGGGAAATGATTTTACCAAAATAAAAGTTTGATAAAATAAAATAGGACCAGAATCTTCCTTTCATCCATTTAACAAAATTGCTTTTAGTCGAGTATTTATTCAGAAAACATATTAACTTAAAATGTTTCTAACTCGTCCGTTATTATTGAATTATGGGTTCCCAGTCTTAGTGACCGTTACGCGGTTTTAGTGTTGTGACATCTTACACTAACAATCCTTGTCAACTAAAAGTCCTCTTTGCTTGACCGATCTTCCCCTTCTCTAGAGGATAAATGTCATTAGTATGCCCTTTTGTCGGATCTCGATGTCTTTACTCTCCTTCATTTTCAGCCAGCAAACAATAAGTGCAACTTTCGATCGGACGAGAAACTTTGCTTTTAATGTCGCTCTGCGCCCACCCAGGAACTGTTTCTGTTTTTGTTCAGATCTGACTGGCAACAAAGCTTTTCCATTCCGACTTCAGCGGAACCAAGGACTTTTTTTTAAAATAGATTTTTTCCCTAGATACGTCCCAGAATGCTTGGTTATCATGAGTAATCAAAAATCGTTCGAAATAGGTTGGGGTTAGATTTTAGGATTTTGAGCTCGATCTAGGTAAGTCTTGATTTTTCTCACTAAAAATCACAAAAGGGCCAAGTGACCCTAGACCGGCCGGGTGATATCGAAGCCATTAATATTGCAAGAGAATTAAAATAAATGCTGGAATCAATTCAAACACTTTTACCTGAATTCTAAAAGTAAATTTGGCCCAGAATAAGTCAGTTCCTGTTTCTTGTTACCACAAAGCTTAGTCAACAACGGACTGGAAGATTGAGTGCCTTGATAAATGGCGATGTAATCCGTGGTGCAATGACTGTAAAAATATTTTCAAATTAAAAATTTATAACAAACCAGCAAAAGCGATTCGATTCTGGCAAACGTTAACCGAGTTAATGATATCAAAGAATGCCGCTGCAATACAAAAGCGCTAAAATCTGCTAGATGCCGCAACATTTTAAAGGATGACAATTTCGAAATCAATGCAGCGGTAAAATTTATGAAGAAAAAGCAAAACTTTCTCCATTAGATATCCTTTTATAACAATATAAATCTTCTAAATCTCTAATAACTTTGGAAGGACATGGAACGAGTCCAACTCGAGGCGCTTAACACTCTTCGTATGTAAAATATTGAATGGTATATTTAACACAATTAAATTACCGAAACGTTTTCAATCGGTTACAGTGCGTCGCATTATCAAACCGAGATTTAATTTTAATCACAAAATCGGATCGTTTGCTAGACAACAAAGAAATAACATACAGTACGTGTATTGTGAATAGAAATCGGCGGAAACAATGGTTCAAACGACCCTTTTAATCGAACCGGAGATCAGTTCTCGATACACGAAATCCAGTTTATTGATGGGCCTACAATGTAAGCTTTTCACTAACTCGTTTAATAAATTTCCTTTTAAAGAAAGAAAAGAAGGGGGAGGCGCTAAACTAAAGACCTTTTTATTGCTCTAAACAAAACCGGATACTTACTTTTGCGGCAGTAGAAGAGAGTTAAATGATATTTTGACTCTGGTCTGCATCGAACTAATAGCTATCAAATATTTACAATGCCTATTTGGTGGATAAAGTCCCGGGTATCCGGGAGAAGTTAATATACAGGATCCAGGTGCTCTGCATGCGAAATCTTGATACAACCAATCGCACTCTGAAAAAATTGAACAATTATTAGTTTATTTAACGAAAAACATGCAGATGACGATTTTTATTCGACAAGTTCGTTAGGGCGAAATAAAAAGTGAGAAACTAAATTTAAAATTATAATTAATAATATCGCGTCAAAGAAATATTCCTGACGACTCAGCTTTCATTTTCAAATTTCAAACACGGATTGGAAATTTAATTTTTGTGAACCTACATCCTCCGGCATTCTTCCGTCACTTGTCATTGAATCAAAAAAAAAAAAAATCTTTTTTCCTGACATTTTTTCCTCTATGACGTTATATTTATGAGTGAAAAAATTATCTTCCAGAGATTATTTTTTTTAAAAAAAATTGGTATTTCCTACCTGTATGTTCTACTCTTCTACCGCCTTTGTATTGTATACCCTGACCGCTTGTGACTGAAGTGAAACTGAAATACGCTAGGAACTGTGACCGTTTCGTTTCCTCGGTGATTCTGAAAAGAATAAGAGGCAAAAATAAATGTAAAAATGTAGCTTCCATTAAAAAAAAGCTCACTATTTTTTTATATCGTGATGAAAACAATGAAAACAGTTACAGACTAATTTATAAACAACGTGAGGTTTTCTGAAACAAATATAGAACGGATCGTATCGGCTCTTAATAAAGAGTACTCCTCAATGTTTGATTCCTCAAATTACACTCGGTGCATTCCGCGATAAATTATTTTTCAAACCGGTAATTATAAAAGTCAGCGAGGCGTCGAAAATTAAAGAGTTAAGCAATTTTAGTTTGGTTTATTCGGAGCTGATTGCGAGGAAATTCTATCCTGATGAGCTTGAAATCGATCACAATCACTTTTATCTCTTTTAAAAAATATTTTTTATAATAAGTTCCTTAAAAAAATTTTCTTGTAAAAGGAATTTTCGCTCGTACAAATTCCGATCCCCTTTCCAGCTCGTAATATTATTGCTCTTTGTTATAGGCAAAGCATATTTTTAATTGTTTTAGTCGTTATATGATAATACCGAAACCAATATTATCGATTACAAGTAAAACTGAACTTGCGAGACCCGCAACAATAGAATATTGTATGCTTTCTACCTTTAAACAATAGTAGTTGACAAAAAGGGAAAGTTTAAATTATCGGAAAAACCGGCGGAAACAAAAACACTACTTAATGAATAATGGAAGAACGTAAGAGTTGACGACCGTAATAAAAACAAGGAAAAAGCATTACAAATTTAAAAAGAAAAAATTTAGCTAAAAGTCCTTAAATGCGTTTAAATTTACAGGTTACAACTCGAGTAACAAGCCACTTTAGAGGATAAGCTGTTAATTATCATGTCTTACGAGAAGATTCCGCTCTTATTCCAAAATGCAATCATGCGCACTTCAGGTAAAATCTATGATTTTTGTTCGTTGAAGACACGATAATAGGAGAAAATCAACCAAACAATGTACTCGTGGAAATGCATTTAATGGTTTGAAAAAAATTCCCTTGGAAGTAAATTCAAAATGTTTTCCGAGTGAGAAAAGCCCTGATCACAGCAGGAAACTACTGTTTTGAACGTCAAAGACTTAACTCATATTTAAATTGTTTCAATAACTTTGACCTTCACAACTTATTGTTTTAATTTTCAGGAAAAATAATGGGAGAATAGAAGCAAAAACGATCAAAATGTATCCAAATGGCTATAAGTATGATTTTCAGGAAGTTTACGAGTAAACAGTTTTGTTTTTGGAGATAACCAAACAAGAACACTCATAGATACAAATCTCCGTTTTCTAGATGTTATTTTTTTTTTTTTCGGTCACTGATTTGATAAACGTCGGTCGCTCGACACTCATTCCGTTTCATTAGATTTTTTTTTCAATATCCCCGACATCTTTTCATTGATTAATAATATATTAGTTTTCTCTTCTCATCCTCTTAAAATTTGACAACCACAAGGAATTTCCTAAAAACCACTGTAAAAAGAAAATATTTATACTCTATCATAAAGTAAATGCTTTGTCTTTCCGGGAAATCTTGATTGATTCCCCAATGAAATCCTCATTTTCAAATTCATACTAAAATCGCATCTTCGCTTCTTTCCCCCCCTTTTTTCTTTCTCTTTTTATCTCCATGCGACATTTCATCGTCATCAAATATCAATTTCGAAATGGTTTTCTCTCTTTTTATCACTGACATTATCCATGGATAATGTTTTATCTCATCTCATCATAATTCTACCTATCATGTTTCCGTTTTTTCTTCCTTTGATTTATTATTTGCGATTTGATCGCCATTTTATAATTGCGGAACGCGTTTTTCTTTCGAGTTTTTGACGTTTACGAAACCGGCTAAAGCTCCAATAAACGAAATGAATACTTTTTAACAGTAAATCCGGCTACTTTCGAAAAAATCGTATACGTCGACGGGAGTTAGAGTTCTCGATGGGACGACAATTTTCCTGATATGTGACTGGATGTCAAACACTTTCAACCGATTGTTCGTGTGTTTGTTTCGCTGTAAACATTTTTTTCTCCTTCGATCTATCCGAAATTTAATAGTTTTCCTAAGTATATCCGCAAAAAATGTCTGCTCTTTCAATTTTTTTTCCGCTTCATCGCGTCGTTTCAATTTCTCAATAAGACAATAGCATCTGTCAAAAAAATATACGTCACAGTGGTTGAAAAACCCATCGAAAAACAAAACAATGGAATACAGTGATAAATTTAATTTAATACTTATATACCATCTAAAATTCGATTACTGATCAATATCTGTCGCTTTATAACTGCAGATTGGTTCGCGATAAAAAATGACATCTAATTCTCGTTAATGGAGATCAATTAAACGACTCGAGCTTCCCGTTCTAATAAATTACTTTTTTTACTTTTTGATGCATCAATGGCGGTCGCATCTTCACCGGATACTCGAAATTATTTTAAAGAAAATGTGACTGCCTAAAATTCTTTAATAGCCTTTTTTAATATGAGCGAGAAATGATGAAAAAAAATTCACGATGGATCATTGAGAATTCATGAGCAACCGTCAGAAATGGTAATGACGATGGGAAATTGAAATCTTTGATATCGAGTCTAAAATAAAAGTATTAAATTTATGAGTAAATATTCGGTTTCTGGTATGGAAATGACAGCCCACTTTGAATTTTATCGAGGGGAATTCTTTATTTTTATTTGGAAAACATTTAAAGCGCTCCGGCTCACATGTACGTTGGTTTTGGTTTCGATCTCTTTTTTTTTATTTATGACGTTCCTCAATAAAGAGCAAAATGCAATGCCACGATGAGAATTATGCATTCTTCAGTCTGCATCGAAATTATCTCAAAGGTTGGAATAAGAATTTCTTAAATAGCACGAACCGCCTTAAATAAATCAGATTTATTCGGCAGACATCTTCGGGGCGAGATTTCATAAAAGAGGAATTTTATTTGATATACTTACTGAAAAATGAGAGTAGCTGGACCTTTGTCTGCAAATAAAACTATCGGAGGAGTATATCTTCCGTTTTTATCGCAGATTTGAACTTCGTTTTCGTCTGGAGTAGGATCGGATCCATCTATCAGCTGAAGAAACCCTCCCTGACAACTGGAACTATAAAAAAAATAGTTTTACTTCTTTGAATAATTATCTAAAAATGTCAATCGTATGGTAAAAGCGAAATTTTGCTGCACTCTGACATCTACCACACTGTTGACGTCAAGTTAAATTTCTCCGACAACCGACCCCTATGCACGCAGGGACGGTGAATTAACTGTAGCATCAACCTTGCAAAATTCTCATTACTTAAAATAAATTTACATAAATATTCCATAACGCACTCTCCAAAAAAAAAAAAAAAAAATTAAGGATCCTGAGCTACTGTTGATAAAAGAAAAAACGGATCTTTGTATAGAAAAAAAAAGTACAAGGATTCGGCAATAATAAAACCGGTTCTCATTCCGCAGCAAAATAAAAATTGGTCTAAATCCGGAGACAGATATAAAAAGCGGAATGTGGGCGTTTGATTGAAGAGCAAGGATCAACCATGGTTTTGCTTCGAACAGTCCTTTAAAAGGGGATCAACTCCGTGAAATTGATTTCGGTTAAATAAAAATCCCAAAGGATCTTTATTCGAAGGCTAAAAGATTGTTCCCCCGTTTTCCCAATAAAATCTTTACAACAAATATTTAATGCGAATGCATTAATCGCGCTTCCTCTTGTAATCCCCAAACTGATTTTGTTTCGAATAAATAATCTGGCGACCGAAAAGCAAGAATAAACTGGAAACATTAACATATCGGGGAAAAAATGATTAGATGATATATTAAAGAGAATATTACCGTAAATTAATAGAATATAACAGAAACAAAATTCCTGTTCTCTACAATTTTTTTAAAGAAAAAATAAAAGTTGAGCTATAAAATAAAAACATGTCAGAGATTTTTACAGCATAGGGAAAAGCTGACGATAACTCTCTCTAAACTTTGAAAAATCCGAGAGATTTTTCTTTAAAAACTTATTATTTATACATCTGTTAAAAAGATCGATTTTGAAGATTGCATTGGTTGTTTTATTAATTTTCTTCCTTTTGCCCTTTTTCAAAAGCATTTTAAAAGATTTTTGAAATCAACACGATTCGTAAAGGAAATGCGTCTCGAATAGTAAACAAGTTTTGACACTCATCTTTTTTGGTGTCCGTTTAAAATAGCACAACTTTCCATGCCAATAGCCATATAGTTTCTTAATCAAAAAATCCATCAAGTTTCCAAATTCCTTTTCTAATTTTTACAGAACTGATCGAAAAAACTTAAAACAACATGATGTACATAGATTTAAGTATGTAAATTTCAAAAGTAATGATTCGCATTGAACGCGTCACTACGCTTATGAATAAACATCGGTCAGCCACACTCTTCCGTCTTTGCTGAATATGCATAATAAAGTAAGAGGTTTAATGACATCTTCATCTGTAAAAAGGAATGCGACGGAATTTAAAGTTTGGAATGCCGATAAATTGTTGTTAGCAAAGGAAAGAAACCCTTATCAAGAGGTCGATTTCCCTGGTCGAACTTTCTTCACTGACGTTGTAAATCTTTTTATGTGCTCTCTCGAGATAATAAATAACCGGAGTCGGATAAACCAAGGACGTGGCCTGGCCCTCTTCATTCGCATGATGCGGTAGAGCGATTCTCCGGAAATACCGGCTTTAAATTCCATGTAAACCGAGATTTTTTTTATGTAAGCTTGCTCGGGTGACGCTATCGAACGGACACGATCGGAGCAGAGAGGAAAATAAACAATTAAAACGTTTCTGTTCGTTCTTAAGCGGGATCGATTTTTAAATCTGGGTAAGAGAAAACAATCGTATCAGAATCATATCAAAACGAGGAAAACAACGGGCTGTGTTTGTTTTGTCTTACATCCGACTTTCGCGAGAAACCGTGGCGTAAACATACGTGATGTAACAATTACAAAATTAATTTTCATGATTGTTTCGGTTGCGACTTCATCAAAATTTATTTTAATTAGAGGTTTAATTAAAGCAACTTCTTGATTATGGAGTAATTACCCTATTAACTCCTCCAACGTTTTCCAAAGTGGCTTACAGAGCTAAGAAAATAAATACAAAAGGCACAGGCAAGAATTTTTTACAACCTGTTAAAGTTTAAAGGTAAGTATGAGGAAAGGTTAATAATCTTTTTCACCGTAAGTTCTGCAGAAAAAGCAAAACTAAATCTAGTTTCCTGAAATGTTTTGAAAAGCGGATCGTCAAAACTTTTTCCCGACTAAGCCGTATGCCGGTTGCAACAAGGAAATCATTTTTCACACTCGTATACTTTATCGTCATGGGAAAATCGCAGTTCGTTATTCACATCCCCGTGGAATCCACCTTGACGGAAACGCCTCCGGGTCGGAGGATATTCGGTAGCTAAACGACCTTAATCGTACGTTAATACGTAATCGAGGAAAGAGATTACTGGTCTAACATCTTCGAAAAATAAAGTGCTTTACTTAAAGAAAAGGGTAATGAAGTAATGATGCTTTATTATGCCTGCGGTAGTTTTATTACTTTAGTGTAAACCAATTCGTTTAATTAAATCCGCGTATAAATCCATGGAGAAAGCTACCACATAAATGCGATTTTGTTTCAACTTCTTTGAGTACCATCTTTTAAAGTGGGATAATAAAGTAGTGGTGAAAGTGCAAACGTTTAAAACTGATTCCTCGAGAAATTTCCTTTGCGTAAATGAAATTTTGGTCTGGCTTTCTCTTTTCCGTTACTTTGTTATTATCTTCTTCGTGTGCTTTCTTCGGCTAAAATCGGTTTTAATAAAGGCAATCTTTAAGAAAAAATTTCTTTTGTTTTAATTTTTTTTTCTCGGCGGCAAACAAGGGAAAAGCCAGGTTGAGAAAGCTACTGGTTTACGATAAGAATCCGCATAGAGCAAACAATTCTAAATCTTTGAAAGTGAAATTTCGGATAAAAATAAAACAGCTATTTTCAATAGGGAACCACCATCTACGTAAACCTACTTTAAACGAAAACCACGAAAAGAAAACAAATGTATTGTAAAAGACGAATATCGTGACAATCGATGATAAATTTTTTGATATATTGCAGCTTCTTTCGGTAAACAGTTTTCCGCGTGAAATTCCTCGGTAAAACTTTAAGGAAATTGATGGAAATTTTGTTTTTCAGCTTTCTAAAGAAAAATAATATTTCAAGTAATGGCTTCCTTTGGATTGTTTTTTTATTTTTTACTATTCAAAAGAGCTGGTTATAATTATCGATTTCTCAAAAATTCTTTATAGATCAAAATTACGTAAATTATTAAATCTTGACTTTCAATAATAAATAAAATGATTTTTTAAGGCTTGAGATAATCAACTGGGGCAAACGGGGCATGCGATTTTTAACGGACAAAGATACCTGGCTAATAGTCTAAAACTGGTTTCGAAAATGTAAAAAGGAAATATTAAACTAGTGGGGCTGTAATGTCGTGATTTGCCGATGATCTGATCTGATATACAAAGAGAGCTAAGCCGAACTACAAGCCCTTTACCTATTTTATTCAAGTTACTCAGTTTTTTATCTAAGTTTAAGTGATGCAAAAATTAGGTGAAATGCGGTTAGAGAAAATTTGTAATGCTTGAATCCGAATGTAAATATAAGCATTTATTACTCATCGGATGAGCCTTGAAGCTTGAAAACGAATACATTTAAAAAATCGTTTCGCCTAGTCACGAAAAATCGCCCTACTGTATATGCTAAATATGGTGTTTTCAGTCGATTAAAACGAAGTCTATGTGCTAAGGGAAAAATAATCAGGTCTTGCATTTAATTCGAAGTCAAGAAACATTAAGAGAAGTTACCTCTTAAAGTCTCATGATCGGCTCCGATAAACTATCAGGCGAATCACTTAGCGGAAGATGCGCTATTTCCATCGAAAAGGGTCGACACGCTTCACCGGTCCCGAACGAAAGACGACTTTCTATTTCAGTCGCTTTCTACTTTCTTTTTTCATCAACTGCTTTGTAAATATGATGAAATATATTGTCTTTTAAATCGTTTCAAGCAAAGATCCTCTTATTTCATCATTATTTCAGTTTTGTGCTCTTTTTTTTTTCATTTCGTTTTGGTCCTCAGTCGATGTGGTCCTTTAAAAAGACCTTTTTCGTTATAAAATTTTTACTGCTTTATTCTTGCATGACTAGTTCTTTTAAAAGAAATATTTCAAAAGAAAAGAAAAGCCTTTTTTATCTTCTCGTTATCTGCTTAAGCCATAGATACATAAATTCGTGAGGAGCAAAGGTTTTTTAAATCTTAAGAAAGGTCGATCAAACGTCGCCTCAAACGGCATTGATCGCCTGAAGGCTGCCAAGTTTTCCGAAGCTCACAGCACGTGGCTTTATATTACAGTTCAGATTGCTTCGGTATACAACCTCTGCTGCTATCATTTTCAAAACCGTAAACAATACAACGTAATCTTCCTAACAGACAGGCTCAATAATTTTTTATCGAGAAAAACTTACACAAAAAATGAGCTTTAAGTGATTTGCAGGTGCAGAATACTTTACTCGGGCTAATCATATGCTGGGTCATAGCCAAACATTTCCTCTTTTTCAAAATTGAAAACCCATTTTGTGATAAAATATTATCATAAACATAAAATTTTGAGATGGAATGAAAAGGTCGGGTAATTATGCTGACTTTGTTAAAGGCAACACGCCTTCCAGATTCGTGGAGATCTGAATGCCGAACAGGCCATAAACTAAGAGGAAACGTTTGACGACTTGCCAAAAATGGAACTTCTTAGTTCCCAACTTCACGCTCGCATGCGAAGCCGCGTAAAGTAAAGCTCATGAATAATGTTTTGCATGTTTTTCTATTTTTTTTTTTTTTTTTTTAAGAAAACCCGTTTATGCTTTCTTTATTTTTTTGTCGATCGAGTACCACCGATGAAAATTTTAAGAAGTGCTAACTTGTCTAGACAAAGTCATAAATATATCAGCAAAATCTGATTGATGATTTTTCGTTAAGAAAAGCAATCCTGTGTAGATGTTGACCGTTATACGTGCAACGATTTTCATTAGCTCAGTATTCGATCGATAAAAATGGTTTAAAGCTAAGCGTTAAGTTTCAGTGATATCGCCTTGAATCATACATCCCAAATCGACAACTTTTTATTGCTTCAGCTTTTCTTTTTATATTTGAGGTTGCCTTCAGGGAAGGTAAACGTCGAGATAAAATTTTTTCAGCTATGTCAATAGTTATTATTCCAAAAAGATAATTCCCCTGTAAACTTTTTGAAACTTTGTGCTGAATAAAAAATCTAAATATCTCAAAGAATAATGTACGACTCAAGAGCTAAAAGATTAAAAAAGTTAATATGTCGGATCATAAAAGTTAAATTATATCCACCGTTATAAATTTAAACTCGTTTAATCCGATAAGCATTTGAAAGACGGAAAAATTACATTGTTAATACATAGTTTATTAATAATTTTTTTTTAATCTGAAAAGTTTATTCTGATCGTCTATCGAATGAAGCGAACATAAAACGATTAGGAAGACCATTAATCATTTTCCTTTTTAAAAGCAATCAATTCTAGTAAGTCTAGTATCCTCGGCAATGATCTTTGACCTCATTAGCTTCCGATCACGTTCAAATTATCTTAATTTAGTATCTCTGTTCATTGATCGGTTTGATTGATTTACGGTTGATGCGGTAATGGGGATAAGTTTATCCGTAGTATCTTTTCTTTTAAAGAACAAACAACAAATTTATTAGTCGCAGGATTTAAAAGAGCATTTTTTGAACAGAGCATTTTTTGACGTAGATGGAAAATGATAACAGACAAACTTTGATTTCAATGGTATTTTGATAGGGCGAGGCATGGTCTTAAAAGAATAAGATAGGTGCAAGATACAATTGGTCGGTGCCGTCTTTTGGTCGAGATAAAAACTTCCAAAATAAAAACGCCTTGAAAAGGACGTGTAGGCTAACATGTAGCTCTATTCGAGATTAATCAAATCGACCCTTTTAACGCGTGTGAAAATTAGATTACCTTTTTCACGGTTGCTTTTTTCAAAAATACACATGATTTCTGAAAAAAAAAAAAATTAACTAACCTTGATCCATCAAAGCGCCCTGCGCTTACTAGTCTATAAACTTGTATCTCTACCCTTTGTCCAGACATCGGCTGCAGCAAATAATAACAGAGACCCGGTCCTTCAATGGAAGGTGACTTCAGCTGACCAAAAGATTTGCCTGATCTTGCGGACAGCACTCTTGAATCTAGCGTCACGTTACAAACTGTAAACAAAAAAAATTTTTATTACTGTCGGATCCATTTTAAAAAACTTTTGGTGTAAATGATGAAGTTAATCGAGAGGTAATTAATAAATCATTAAAAATTTACAAATAATGCAGAAAACGACAAGTATTTTAATCATTTCAGAACTTTCGAGGCTTTTAAACCCGTAAGCTCAGTTTGGGGTTTAACTGATCTTAAACGCTAGCTTTTAACAGCCTTGCTTTGGTTATCTTCGAATGAATTACCTCGCATATATTATACTTCATTGCATAGATTACAAACCAATACTTTGAAATGCTAATGGAAAACGAGTCTTTAAAAGCGGTTAATAAGGAGATGAGAGGACGCCTACCGTTATGATCAAAGGATCAAAATTGTAAAAGCTCTTTCCCATGCACGTGATAAATTTATTTTGATATTAGGAACGTGATTTTTCTTCATCAAGATCTTTGAATTCAGCTAAACAACATTTCATATTTTCTCTTTCCGTCTGTTTGGAATTTTTTACGCTCCAATTAGATGAAGGAAAGTTTGAATTACAAGTGTCGATTTTGTACGAAACGAATCCATGAGCAAGCAAGTTTTGCACGAAGCACCCCAATAAACTTGTTCAGCAAATTTTCCGGGAAGCTATTTTCGCATAAAATCGTTGAGGAAAAAAAGCAAACGAAACGGAGGATGAAAATATTTTTTATTTAGTAAATTGCAGTATATTATTCGGGTCCATTCGAACAGAAAGTAAGATAAAGTTACGTTGGTTAGATCTCTACGGACTCTTCATCTGATTTTAAATCTCATATTCGAATCTATGCTTCTCTTAAAACATGTGTCTGGCCGCAAGGATTTATCCTCATGTGAATTCTAATGTAAACTTTGAATCTAAATCTAAATGTAAAACCTTCGATTTAATTTTACTTAAAATTCGACCTTTTATGTAACCTCTTACGTTCTGGTTGGCCCGCACTTTAACGCTACCGTTAGAAGATGCTTATCTTCAACCGCCGACTTTGAATCGGGAATTGTACAGAAAGAATAGATTGTAAAAAGTGAAAAACTGATTGTATAGTCGACATTTTTTCGAGTCTTGCTTTTCAAGCACGGAATAAATGATTGTTGATCAAACGCAACGAAAGTCTTCTGAAATGGCTCGGGGAGTCTCGAATGGAATTCGTGCCAAGGGATTTTTACTGCCAAAAATATAGATTACGTCATAACATTAGGTTTAATTTATTTAAGGAGTTATTACGCTACCAAAATTTACTTGAGCATTATGTAACATTAACGAAAGCTTGCGTAATGTCGTCGGAAGATGCCATCGTAAAATGAACGATATAATCTCCGTATACTCAATTCCATACTATTTCGTAATAAAAAAACTTTTAGAATATTTTTCGAGGTAAAATTGACAGTTCATTTCGTCAGATTTTCGGTAGAAAAAACACGGGAGCAATAACAGCGCCGATTTACCAGTTACACCATTTCGAGAAACCATTAATCAGACTTAAAATGAAGGTTAATACACACAATGATGTAATAAAGTTAATGACCCATTCTATAAAATTTTATGACATCCATCGCTGTTGTTCTTTTGTTCTTATCATAACGGGACAGCCGCTTACCGGTTTTAGAAATTATAAGTTTGTTCATATTCTATTGCTAATAAACTCTGGATTTCAAATTTTCATTCATTTATTAATTCTTAACAAGTTTTTTTGATTCCCGCTACCTCAAGAAACTTGATCCTTTTTTTATCATCACGTTCAAACAATCGACGTCTCTTGTCAGTCTTTGAAAAATATGAGTTTATTTTATAATCGAATAAACATATGAATCAAAATTTAGTATGATTCAATGGTTTGGAAACTGAAATGAAATGAAGATGAAATTTTTGGCAATTGCAAAACTGTCATGTTAAGCTATTGATGAATTAAATAAACTTGGTCGGTCATATGTTATTTTCTAGAAAGATAACAAAATTATTTAATTGAAAAAAATTTTTATTTAAAGCTGATAAGGATCTTCCTCATTAGCCGCTAATTCTCATTTTTTTCCATACCTCGAGGCAATAATAATGTAATACCGCTAAAAAACATTTTCCATTTCTGGCCGTACATTGTCAATATGAAAATTGCTTTTTAATTGCTTATTTCTACGAAGAGAACAGAATCAAGTCACTGAAAAACGGTCTAATTTTCGAAACACGTCGCTTAATATCAAATAATAAGAAAATACTCGATATATTTTTTCTCACGTGAATAAATGATTTGATAAAGCTCTGGAGCTATCACATATTGAAGGGCAAAAAAAAGCTGGAGAGGTGAGGAAAACTATTTAAATTGTTGATATCATTATTCATTTCTGACATCTTTGAAATACAATGCATTACCTTGAAGTAAAATATAATCGAATGAAAATGTTCACACTCTACACTCGGAATTAAAAGTTTTGAAAAAAGAAAGTTTAAAATCGAAAATTGGAAAACTTATTTAACTCGTAGTTAATTTCTAATATGAAAATTGAAGAATATAATTTAACAGTTTAATAATGTGTACTATGGTTACCTTCGACATTATGAATCGAATGTAAAAAGGGATTGGAAATTTCCCGCAAAATATAATGATTTGGGATAACGGTAGAGGTAATTGAAGGAAACGGAAAGTTGATGTCAATTAATGGGAAGGGAAAGAGGGAAGAACGAAATCTCGGTTAAACATTAAAACAACAGTTTAGATCGACGTAAAGGGGCTCTGCTTGTGTTGGTGATACTTTGGAGTAATTTGCGTCTTTGTAACCATGGGAACGAAATCTATTTATCGAAATGAAAGGATCGACTTTTTACCTTTATTCTTTACCGAGGAAAAACGTGCTTGATTAGATTTACATGTCCCCAACATTAATTTAAAAATCGCGTTATCTCTTTTGGAAATCCTCTGCGGAAAAAATAAACATAATTTGCAGACTTTTCCCTCAACGAAATCGCTTTTATCAAATCATTATCTTATTAATGCCTCTCTTTATTTCGGAGATCGTGGCGGGTAAAAAGATTTAGTTTCTTTATCGGTTATCAGAAATTTTAATGTATATCCGGCACAACCCACGGGCATCAAGCCAAATACGAATTGTGCCGTGCGTTCAACTTTCACCCCTTTCCATTTCCCTCCCACAAACTGATTTTGTGTTTTTGGTTTCTTCCCACTTTGCTTCTTGTAAAAGCTGAAATTATGCATGCATTAAATTTGAACAAAAAGTCGTGGAAGTAAAGTTATGGCTTTTCGCCTTGTCAGGCGGACCTCGAACGAGAATAATCGTATAGAGTAATTCCTATTATGCATAGCGATCACATTGCCGGCAACAAAATATTAATGCTCTTATAGCACGGCTCATTTCAGAAACGCTCTGAAAAGCTTTACCGGTTTCAAAGATATTGCAGAAACTTTTCGCGACGTTAGATGTAGTCCTGTATTAATATTCACAACAAAATATCACTCGAACAAATTCGGGTAAATGAAATGCAAACATAACCAAAGCGCGAAAAATCTTTAATTTCCAGATATGAACTTCTTCTAGCTAAGTTCACGGTATTTTTCAAATCAAAACAAGGAAAATAGATCATTATTTTCTATCCCCTTGCTCTTTGAATTTTCCAACTTTCCCATTCGAAAATTCGGATTGTTTCCCGAGAGCTTCATATCAATTTATTCATTGAAAATAAGAAAAGTTTGTAATATGTTTCCCCGAATAATAAGAAACCAGCCATTAAAACGTTAAACTTATGGAAAAAGACTTCCACTACATTCTTTTAAGTTATCGGAAGAATCCTGACTATAAAATTTTATAATGGTAAAAACAATAAATGAAGTGGTAAGAATTAAAATGGCATAAGCACGGTAGAAGAAAAAAGAAGGGAAAAAAGCGTTATGATAAAATTCAAGCAGGAGTTTTTTGTTATGATCATGTTTTTTTAGTTTTCCTCTATGATGTTTTCCCAGTCGAAAAATTCTGTACAGTAACTTGCATAACTTTTCAAAATTTTAAATCAAAACGCGTTAATCAAGTGTATTAGTGAATACAATTCAATTTTAAACTAATGAATCGCATTTCCTTGTTTGTTATTCATTTCGTTTTCCACCTCCATTCATATACACAACGTTTTATTCAATTTTTTCGGATCAGAATCAATGGTCAAAAATTAAAATTCGACTTTTTTGTTTATAGAACTTTTGTCAGTAACTAACGAATTCTATCTCGATTCTAATCTGCTTTAGGTAATGATAAACGCAATATTGCATCCAGAATCGTTTCTGAAGTTAAAATTTATAAGTAAATGCTTTGTGCCACTTGCTGAGGTACGATTATGTGCAAAGTAGCGCAAGTCGCTTTTAAGAATAAAACTATTGCAAACAATATCGCAAGGAGGAAAAACAAGCAATGCGGATTGATAAATGTTATCATCCTCTTAAAAAATCAATTAAGGCGCCAGAATTGCAACTCGCTGAATCTTTCCTAAGGTGATATAGGTTCCACGTTTGAAAGATTCAATAAAACATGTTATCTCTTTCAAGCTTCTTCACAATAAGCTTTGTGTTATTCCTAAAAGCTTCTTGAGCTTGACGTTCAGATCAATTTTCAAACGAAATTCGAGGACAGCTTTATTCTTTTGACGCTTTATCCTTTCCTTATGCCATTACAGACCATAGCAATGCTGCGCTGTGTTGTCCCTGGAGTGTTTTTTTTTTTGTTAAAAGGAAAATCTCGTGCGATGGTCATGTAGTGTCGTTCGTTTATAAATCTTCAAAGGTTCTTATAGACCAGTCTCTTAAATTCTTCGAACCAAAGTATTTTCTTTCAGCAATTTTGCTGTTCAGACGCGAACCTTTTTAACATGAGGACGATCTCTTTCAGTTCATATTTTTTCATAACTGTTTAAAACAAACAAAATCATTCATTCATCTTCTTGGAAAAAAACACCGGCTCATTTAAATGATTATTTTCATAAGGGTGTCAAAAGCATAGCGGGTTTAAAAAAACTGGGAATTTCAGGATATTGCCGTACAATTATTTGACGTGGAATTCCGCTTCCTGAAACAAAAAGCTGTGCGAGATTTCGACTCTAAATAAAAAACTAAATGTTCTTTCATTATTTGGATCCAGAATGAAGTAAAAGAACACCGGTTTGAACTCCATTATTAACTCCACTTCCGACTTCCGACTTTGATTGACCGAATGATTGAAGTTCTTTTGAAAAATCGTACTAGAAACCCATTATTTTTTAACCGGTTTACGATCTCTTTTCCTTTCTTAGTCTTGCCTAGCCACTTTAAGTTTCTTAAGTAAAAAAGCGAGACCTTTAACTTTATTTACATGATGTGGCTTTCAAAGAGATTGCTATATTTAAAAAAACGATAAATATTAAAGAGAAATAAAATATACATATGCTTAAAAAAAGACCAGAAGTTTTAAACAGATAAAATAATAATAGAATAAGAGAGAAGTTTTTCTAGGAAATAAAGAAATGTCTTTTTGAAATTTTTTCCCGAGAGTATAAAGGTAATAAAGAGGAGAAGAGAAAAAAGAAAAAAGGTTGGATAATGGAGGAATAAAAAACAAAAGAGAAAGGGAAAGGATAATAAAAATTTCATCCATGAATAGTTGAAAGAAAATTCTCAACACCAAAATCAGTGATCAGACAAGGAAATTGAATAGAAGAATGTCGCACAAATATTGACTCGTCACGTTTCTACATGAATCGAAAATGTGTTTTATGTACTCTTTCGATTTGGACAAAGCAACCGTTATAATGTTCAAAGGTGTATTTGAAATCTTTGGCATCTCCATTTTTACTACATGTGTTGGAACAACGAGAGCACAAAAAAATTGGTTTTTCGGAGCTCCAAATTTTTTGTTTCGTTTTTTTTCCAGAATAAAAAATATGTCATATAAAATATTCAGCGTCTTTTCACACTTAAGAATTAAGATGAATAAGATGGTGCTAAGTAATACGTTACGTTGAAAAAGGTGCGACAAAGAACATGATTTCTATTTAAAGCTCTTTTTACCTTAACAACCGCTTTTAATATATTCTACAAGCGTAGTTTATTAGATGGCTATAGCTCATCTTTCCTTGATTAATATTAAAGTCTGCCAATTGGAATTCTGGTCTCTAAGATTATTATGAATTCACATATCAAGGAAATTAATTTTTCGTTTCACCTTATGGATTAATCTATTTCAGAGCAATATTATAAGGGTTCTGTTTAACGCTTTGCGTGTGACATCCCGAAAAGTTGTTTAATTGAACCGAAACGCTTTATACGAAGGACATCCGTTTCGTGTCACATGTAGACTTACTCGCAAGCTTAACCGGAATCACTAAACCAAATGATAAAGGGGAACTCGTGTAATTAAATTCACCCCATCAATGGAATCTCTCGGTTTTGTGTATTTTCCTCTTTAACAAGAAAAAAATTGCCTTAATTAGAAGTCTGACTTTTAAAATAAATAAACGAAAAATTAATTAAAATACCGGAGAGATCAATGGATTATTTACGGTCATGGCTTGTTAAAGTAAGAGGCTTATAAAATTGAGATCACATCGAATCCGTGACATTATTAAATTTTCAGATTCATTTTAGAAATCGCAACTTGCACGATCCTCTCATAGTTAATCTCTACTCCATGAGATTCATTATCAAAAAACAATAATCAAGGATTACGATTCAATGAAATAATTGCCAAAGTTATAGCTCTTTAGAATTTTCGTTCTCATTTTATTATACGGCCAACAGAAGAAAAGATTTATATCCCAAACTTTTTTTCATTTCCAAATTTTACTATCAAAAAATTTCAGACCTTTCTTTCATTAAAACGCTTTTTAAATTTTCATTTTAATTTGAGAGCACGAAGATAAATGAGAAAACTCGCCAAAATATCAACGAAGAAAGAATTTCAAAGTCTAATCTTTCCGCTATACTCTAAAAGTTTGCACAATCAGGTATAGAAAAGGAAACCTTGAATTTTAACAGGTAAACGTGTTAGCCTTTGCTTCTGACAAAAAGTAATTTGGTTTTTTCACAAACAGAAAGACATATGAGTTTTCCAAATTGGCAGCGTGCTTTCCTTTTTCATAAAAAAATATGAATATCCCGAGTCCTTCAAATCTCTAAACAGATTTACATACGTCAACAAAGCTGCCATTTGACTTCATCAGTATTTTTCCCGCAGCATATCGAAATTTTTAAAACATAAAATTACATTCATTACGTCCAGCACAATTATTCATCTTAAATAAAGAATATTAATAAGAAAATGATCAGGTTTTTGGGCACAGCTGAACATCGAGAATATGGGTTATGAAATATAGTCAACAGGATGATGTTATAACGGAAACTAAATACATCGAATTGAAAATTTTATTTGAGGCTGGCTGCAAAGAGCCTAGCAGTAATGGCTTAACTGCATTTTTTATGGAAAAAGTTATTTTTTTACCGTTAAAAAAACTTAAACGATTTCAATATACTTTCCAAGAAGACTACAATAACAGAAACCATATCTACATTTTTTTTTTCAAGCACAATCAACTAACCATAAAAAAGAATGAATCAACATGAAGAACATTTATATCCTGTTAACATTAAAAAATGAAAATTCTACGGTTCCGGTGCATTAGAAATAAGAAGTTGGATAAAGTCATCCGGATCGAAGAAACTTGTTCATTTCCTTTTGGGAAGAAGTTTTCGAAATGTTCTGTTATTCATGATGTGACAAGAGAGATCGTGAAGAGGATGAGGATTTAACCTTTTAAATTCCAACGTAGTAGTCTTCACTTTTGCGGAAATTATTGCAGAGATGATAAACACGAGACACTTTCGAACCACTTTGAACTTCTTTGTTTTGCACTTTGCGCCTAAAATGTATTTTGTATTTTTTCATTCACTTTTGCAAAGCGTTTTTGAATATCATTTCTTGCAATAACTTGCCTATCGACAAAACCAGCGGATTGAAAACGTTGTGTCATCAATAATTATTAAAAACAGAATCATTATTTGAGTTTTTACGAAATAAAATCATTTTAGTTTACACGATATCTGACAGAGTAGGCAATAATCAAGTTTTAATTTTACGGGTTTTATTACATGAAAGATGATAATAGGTTGGTAAATTACAGAGCGTAAATTCTCACCTCAGCGTATCGCGTTTCATAGCTGGTACTGTATTGCATTGCAGCACATGAAAGTTAACCGCACAAGTATTCTGTAAGCCGTCAATTCTCTTTACCTTTTTTCACGATTTACTGTTTCCACATTTTCTCAGCTTTCATTCAATATTTACTTCAAATAAAAGCTTAGTTAGCATAGTCTAATCGGACGATTTCATTGTGTTTTAAGTTGTAACGCCTGCTTCACTAAAATCGACCCGATGGTAAAAAATGTAAAAAATTAAAGATTCAATAAAAACGTGTGAAAGTTAAAATGAAGGATATCCTGACAGTAGAAACATGAATGATTGATGAAACTCTTAAACAGTAAAGACGTTTCGATACTTGGCTACTCTTAAGAAAGTTCCTAAGAGAAATTAATGACTAAAACGTTTGTAGCTTCCAGTTATTCGACAAACGGCAATGATTCATCTTGTACTCGAGAAGGGATTTGACCTCCTTCAATACAGTTACATAGCTATAAATGAATATATTCATGTGTTCGATATATTGCCAACGCGATAAGCCATCGATAAAGGAATTTTAATCGCGTCATCTTCCCGAAGAGAAAAGGCAGCGAACATTGACAAATGACGATATTAGGGGGAAAAATCTCGCTATGCAGCTGGCACGCTCAATTAACCACGAATTCTTTTATCCGTTCGCAATTTAAATGAAAACCAAACACAATTAGCATTTTCAACTGAGTACTTTTTTATTGGAAATTAATGTTTTATAATTTAAAATCGGGACAACTATTGAATTTGACTAACAACTTTAAATCACATTTTTTCCGGTCGTAAAAAGCAAAGTTTTTTTTATTTAACATTTTGTTAAAAAAAGCTTTGATTTCAAAATTGAAAACGGATTTAGTGAAAATTAATGGAAATTTCTTTAGACAAATTTCTTTAATCCAGCTAGGAACTGTTAATCACGTTTTATGGAATGTTAAAATTCTCAAATTAAGTTCACATGTAAACGATCAGAGGTGAAATAGGCTTGGAAATAATCCGAGCCGAAGAGGTTGGATGGAATCTTCAAACCAATCGTTTTTTCTTAACGATGCTAACAATCTAATTCGCTTTTTAACTCAGTTTTAATATTAATTAATCAACATGCTCACGTTGATTTACAATAATAGTGTGGATCTAGCAAAAAAAGAAAAAAAAAAGGAGATGAATAAAAAAACCATAACCATTACAATAAAAAGAAAAATATCGCATTGCAGGAGAGAAGGAAAAGAAGGATATTTGGGGACCGTTTAATCGGCGATTATCATTTAGGCAAGATAAAAATTGCAACCCTTTCAGGTTTTATATTTTCCAACAGATCCGATTTTTTCGAATAAGAGTGAAAGGAAAAGCGTAAGCAGTTGAAAAGCTTATTTTAACCTGCTCTAGCTGTTAAGAGCTTTAGAAGCTCTTTCAAACGGAAACGTAATGGACCAATTGTACGTATTAAGTACTTGGTTTGATTCACGATGGCTGTGAATTAACTCAAGAATGAAAAATGTTTCATCGCTAAGAATTTCTATAAATAAAAAAAACGTAATCCCTTGCTAACGAATGCAGACTTAGATTAATTTAGCTGATATTAACTAAGCCTATATAAATTTTTTCTTATTTTTAAAAGTAAAAATTATTAATAACGTTAAATTTCCTACTCCCATAAGGTCGACGTAAATTTTTTTATGGGTGCTGTAAGAAAAAGATTTAATGCACGTTTTCAATTTCTAAGTCGGAAAACATTAAGAGAAAGGTGGCAGCTTAACCTCCGCAATCTTGTTACAAAGTAAATGATGTAATTAAGTTAACATAATCCTAAGCGGTTTTACTTAAACAGCACAAAGGTCTCCGGCTAGAGAAAAATATTTTTTTGTAATTTATTATTTTACGGTTCGGGTACAATGCTAAATGATAATTTCGGAGAATTAATAGGACTGAAGAGGCCGAGCCACGTATATGAGGAAAAAAAAGAATTCCCATTTTGGCGAACAACTCGTAAAAACAAAAGCGCTCACGTCCAAAATGTTGAAAAAAAAAGATAACCTACAAGTTTATGAGCGCTGCATCCTGAAGTAGTGCTACTAAATGAACGACTATGCGGGTTGCAGGGAATGTTTTATCGCCTACTGTCATCTCCAATAGCAATGCGGTTAATGCCGGAACGGTTGCGTAGCAGTTGACCTCAGATTAAAAGTGACACAAGGTGATAAAAGGCACCCCTAGGGCCTTTCCGATGGCTTTTAGCAAGAGAATCAGTTAGTAGCGTTAACACTGAAACTTACGTTTTCTTTCAGAAATATGCTTCGGTTTGCCCTTTGTTTTCCCTTGATTAATCTTCTACATTTTTAAGAAAATAATTAGATCGTTGCACGTTTATTTGCACAGTATTGAGCTTTAAAAAAGCGAACAGGTTTTAAGACTATGTGCTCTCTTTCTCTATTTTATTTAATTTTACTACTTTTTCAAACGTTCCCGCTCTCCGTAAAATTTCCTATATTTTCGTACTTTATAAAAAATAAATGTGCAAAAAACTTCTTAGAGAAACGAAAGAAGAATAGAATTTGTATTACAACGTATATCAGAGTCACGTCTGTCGGAGGATAACCGTTCTAATAGCAAAAATGCGACTTCTTTTACATTAAATATGAATCTGACATGTTTTTGTGGACCTTTGGGATGCGACCGTCGCGACAACAGGCATAAACTATATCACTCTTATCAAATATTAAATCGTTCCTTATACGAGTCTTACGTTTACTAAAATGTAAAAGAAAAAAAAAGACTACCGTTTTTCTACTTTCGGTTCTCTCTTTTCCTTGTTGCAAAACAGCAAAACTTTCTTCCTATGCTGAACAACTTCCAACGTGAAAATTAAGAATAATTCTCCAAATAAATGATAAAATAAATAGAATGAATTTAATAACTGTTAAATCTTTTAATAAGTTTTCGCAGGATTTTTTCTTTCGGTTTAATTTACGCTCAGAAAGTTTCAATGCGAGTAAATGTGTAGCCGAGATAATTCCATTTTACTTTGATTTATTCTTTATCTTACCCATTAAATTATCCGTTTTTAAAATCGTACATTTAGGAATTCATTTCATTATATTATCTCCTATCATATTATTAAAATAATCGTGACCTTAGAATTTCTGCAACATTTTCATTTTAATGAATGCAAAAAGTAAAGCCGGAATATAAATCATCAAATCAATCCCGTCCAGCTTTTTCTAAAAAATTCTTTAGCTGTCTAGAAAATTATTAAAATCCCTTCGGGTTTTAAAAGGGTTTCGACCTTATTGTTTTGTCAAAGTTAGAAAGTCATTAGTAAGGAAAAAAACGTAATGCTCATTCTTGGTGTTATTAGAATATCTTGGTGAGCATCACAATTTGTCACTTGCGTTAAACAACAAAAAGTGAAAACTAGCCGAGAAAGAGTTCAGAAGTCGTAAACGCAAGTAAACGACCTTTTGGTTTGTTTTGAATCGTTACCCATTTTGACAGAACAAAGGGTCAAAAAGCGGTTATTCGACCTTTTCGGCAAATTTGCATTTTTTCGTCGCAGTAAGTAATGGTAACAAATACTAGTAAAAATAATTTTTTTTTATTTTTAAAAAAATAATGGGAGTAAAAAAATTTAAATTATACAATTGATTTTTGCAATAGTGCAAGCAATAAAGGTATATTTATGTATCATTTCTTTTTAACTGATGGAAGGATTCTTTAAAATGAAGTAAACATTATTTCTAAATGGAAAAACCCAAAATCACGGTACTGGAAATAAAAAAAATGCTGGAGTGATAAATAAAAGTGGTTAGGGAGGCATAAATATTTGGATCGCTACGAAAAAGACATTAGGAATCGAAAATATATCAGCAGAAAGCAATAACATGTTTCGGAATGCTGTAAGGTCGGCAAGCACGTTCTAATTCCACCAGCTGGCTCTACTTTTTTGTTGAATTCACACGAATGAAAACCTCATATGCCAAATTGTTTGCCCTTAAAGCAATCAACGTCCCAATTTAAAACAGACGTACATTCCATTGTTGTAATCTACCTTCATGACACGAGAAAATGAATGCATTATCAACAAATTTACACGATTTCCTATTTTGGCCACAGACGGCTTAAATTCTTCCCTCCTTCTCTCGACAAAAAACTTTTGAGCGACACTGAAAAGTCAATTATTTGCACCCCGCTCAACATGAAGGGGCTATTCTTTTCCATAAATTATTCGAGTTCTGACGATTCAGTATTTATACGCATAAAATTTCTCATTTCTTTTGTTTTATAGTTTAAAGAGTCAGTTGTTAAAACTCAGGCTCCATCAGTCTGAGGCAAAACCTCGCCGTCTATTTATCTGCAGGCTAATCCCGATAGACATGCGTTTTACAGAAATTCTGCCAAGATCGATTTTCAAAAAAGATTTGTGCAGATTAATTTTTTTAAAGCAAAAATATTCAAGCAAGATAAAGGAGATTGAGATTTGTTTACAATTTTCGCAGCAGTAAAACATGCACCTTGTTTTTTCGCTATTCGTTTCTCTCGCGATCCATATAAGCAATAAGATTAAAAAGAATCCAAGGAAAACAGTTTTATTTCTCCAATCTTCCTTTTTTTTGAGAAAGATTTGATCAGAAGTGGAGACGAAGCAACTGAAAAGACTGAAGTGAAATATTTTAACCGTACGTCAAGCCGCGAATATTTCAATTTTTACGATTCGGTGTTTCGAATAAAAAAAGAAACCATAAGAAAACAAAGGAGAAAGAAGCTTTTTTATTTCAGCGATCTCTTTTTTCGGATGTGACATTTTTTTCTTTCTATCTGATTCGTTATTGGGAAAACCTTGCGACAGTCATTTTCACTCCAACAGGATTTCCGACATTTTTCTGTTAAGAAATTCTTCATGAGTAAACGCTTTTTTTTCTTTTGTTTTCTTATTTCAAGGTAAATGGACCCTTTCTTTCAACATTAGTTGTTAAACATCTTTCATCTTTTTTAAAGGCAAAATGTTTCGACATTTTTCTCGCTATTACCTTGATTTTTATTGGATAACGATCGTTAAGTCCAAAAGCAAACGTTATTTACAATATTCCAGAACGCGTAAACTCGAATCGTTTAAAGAGCTGACTTTACTCGATTCGGAATCGATCGGTCCTTGCCGATTCAATAAATACTAATTTATCGTATACTCCTACGTTTCAAAAAAGCGCTAAACCAAACAATCCCAACTGTATCGTCGACCCTTTTTTTTCAGAATAGTTTTAGCTTTTATAACGCAGACTAAACATTTCCTTCATACAAACAAAAGTAGTACTCCAAAGGAAATAAAAAAAGTTTGTTTAAAAAAAATTGGTGAAAATAAAAAATTACGTCGCATCTCCATCATTCCATCATTAGGAATAAAGACGATTAATCATAATAAGGAATATAAAGCAGAATTCCGAGCTATTTTTTATTTCTTTTGAGTACGCTTTTCTTATACTTCACAAGGTAAAATCTCGACGGGAGGAAATTAATCAAGTTAAATCGTTTTCATTCGAATAAACACAAAAATTTGTCCCGGTTTCTTTTTCCTTTTAGATTCGTCTTTATCGATAAAAGGTAATCGTGAAAATAAATATAAAAAACTTACGGTTGGAGCAATAATCTTCAAGGCCGCACTGAGTGCATCTGTGAGGTGAATCTCGGCCGCAAGGGCAGCCTCCATCCTTGGCGCAACAAGCACAATCCTGCCGCTTTGAATCGAAAGAACATCGACAACCTTGCGCCTCGTGTGTCCATAAATCAACTTGACCTAAACAGAAAGAAAAAAAATCTAATTTAAAAAGTTTCCTACGTTAGGTTATCATCAAATCCACGTTGAAAAAAAAACCATCTAAAGCCGAAAGGATCCTGTAACATTCGAGTTTATCATCCAGGAAGAAATTTGTTACGGTAAAAAAATATTCAATGAGTTTGTTATTCCAGGCCATTCTTTTCCTTCTGACAAAAACGCTGCGCAAGACGAGGTAATCTCGAGCGAGGAAGAAATATGTAGAAAAAAAGGAACATTATCTTCTCTGATCGGCATTATCGTGCTTCATTTCACCAAGACAAAAAATGTTATTAAGAAAAAGGATAAAATAAGGGATGTAGAACAAAAATCTCTACGCATTTAAATCTTTTAGCTTTACATTATTGTTCAGCATCTTTTCAATTTCGTAAAAAAACCCGAACTTTTATTAGATATAGCTTTTTCCTATCAACAATTATTTTTCATTTTACTGGTCAAATCCAATTGAAAAACGGCTGAAAGATCATGTTGAGTATCATTTGTTTGGGCGTTCTTATATTTGTAGATCGCATTATATTAACTAAAACAAATTCTAAAATTAGCTCTTTCGCTTAGATGCGTTGATATAGTATTTTAGAAGGATTACCTTAATGTGTAACATTCTGCTTCGCTGAAAACCCTTATTTTAATTCGATTTGCAACGAAAGATCGAAAGGAAATTCACAGCTCCGATTGTAGGTAAAGATTTCCAACATTTCTCAGAATTTCAGTTTGCAAATATGGACGAGTTAATTAACTGTAACCCTTTAAAAAAATACATCTCAAATTCAAATCGATAACAGTTCAAAGGTTTCCCTTTCCCTCAGTTAAAACTTAAAAGGTTACCGTTTTAATATTCCAAGATAATCTTTCTCTCTTTCTCTGTTTTCAGATACGTTGAACTTTGCTTTGCGGAGAGTTAAGTAAATTGCTTTTTTTTCTGTTCGAGGGTCGTCCAACTTTTTGCAAATCATACGTTTCAATTAATTATAGAAAAATGTTAGTAATTCGTACTATAAACTTAAAACATCAAGAATTTATAGGGCTTGAACGAGCGTGTAAACTTTATTTTATCACGTAGTAGAGTTAAAAATGAAATCTCCCACCTTCGGCGAAGGCCAATTTAAAAAGTAAGTGAAAAATAGACTGTTGGATAACATGAGCGAGCGTGATGTTTCGAGGAAATTAATGACGACCTGTCAAAAGAGAAGGAAGACTGAAAAGGAAAAAGATCGAAGAAAAACAAAACGGTAGAAAATAAAATGAGAAAGGATAACAAAGCAAAACTCACAAGTAGGGTGAATTTCCTACGACGATTGCCCTCGTGGAATCTTAAACTCCCAGATATTTGATTTCTCTAAAACAATCACTTTAACGTTATTTTGCAGTTGGCAGTAAGTGTTTTAACCGATTTTATTGTTTCCTGCGAGTGACTGTGCGGCGTAAAGAATGGAAGAATCGATCGAGTGTTTTTGCGCTTTTAAGAAGATACGACCCAAAAAGCGATAACGTGAGTCGTAAACGGAAAGCAGAAATGAATACTTAAACCGGTTTAATAATAGCAGAGTAACCTCGAAAACCGTATCACAAGCTAAATTTTTCCTTCCGGCTGTTTCTAAATACGGAATATTTCAAGAATTTTAATTTTTATTTCGGTTCTAATTTTACAGCAAATATCGATCCGCGATTCGAAAAAAGACTTCATCTTAAAAGACATTTTTATATGTAATTGTTCTTCATTGTTGGTATTAGTCTGAATAATCGGTTTATTTTCTTCATCAAGCTGGTTTAATTATAATTCTTTTGAAGAAACGACAATAAAAGTTCTCTTTTCCGAATTTCAGTGAGAAATGAAATTATTTAAAAAGTTTTGAAGAAAGATATTGTAAATTAGATTAAGATGAAGTTCTACAAGCTAAAAGCAGCAGAAAACAACATCATTTAGAAGAAAAATAACTCTGTGATTGACTCTTAGGAGAGGACGAATTTCGGTTTGAATTTTTTAAGCAAGAAGCAAGGGGCGAAAAATGTTTTCATTACCTATTACTTTCTTCATACCTAAAAATTGCAAAAAATTTTTTTCTCACACTATAAAAGATTTTTGTTTTAATCGGGTGTTCAATCTGCATACTAAAGCGAGAGGAATTTAACATTTTGAATTGAAACCAAAACATCGAATCTTGCAAAAACGGGCATTTAAATGCGAAGATCGCTTTGAACATAACAAAGGGGTTTTTTTCACACTCAAAACGTTTACAACTTAAAGTTCAAATCAAGGTCAACTGCTACTGTAATCATTTGACATTGATAAGTTATGATGTTTTGAAAAGCGATTCCGAGAAAATACTTAAAAAGAGCATCTAAACTTTGTTTCAATAAAAAAGCTCGCAATAATTAAAATGTTTCCTGGAAGAGGTAGCATATTAAAGGAAACGTTTCGGAAAGCAGAATTCTCGTTGAGAATATAAATCGAATAAAAAATAAAAAAAATACTGGAATCATAATTACGTAAATTTAAATTTGAGACCCGGAAATGTTAATACCGTTACACTAAAGAGAGAGGCAAGGAAAGACGAAGAAGGAAAAAAAGAAGATTTAATTAAAAAATTGAAGTAGAAGAAGCAGCAAGCAGTCATTCTGAGGTCTAAATGAATCTTTCCTTCTCATAAATAAGGCTCTTTCTCATCCTTATGACACCTCCAAGCTAATCTTCCATCAAGTTGAAAATGCTGCCTCGTTTGCCTCGACCTTCCCCTTTCCCTCCTTTCTTTTTATTAAAACTCAGAAACCTTTTCGTTTTTAAATATTAAAAATATCCATATCCTTTTTTTTTCCTAACTGCGTCTACTTTTAATAAAATTCCTGATTTTCTACTTCCGACTTGATTGCATAATATTCGGTTTTTTATTGTTTGCATAATATTCCCGATACACTTCTTGTTACGTGACTTTTAATTTGAGTTTTGCAAAGAATGAATTCAGGCTTTATCAGATATTTTTTAGACATTAAAAAGTATTGATGGTTTCGAGAGAGAATAAAAAGCCAGCCACCAAAAATATCAGGTAGGTGAAGGTGTCAGGTACCTAGGCTTGTCTTCCAAGAAATGATGATTCGATTTGTATTGTTTTTTTTTTCCAATAAAGTTACAATTTTACAGTTACACATTCCTTAATTCACTACTACTTGAAATTGTTTACTGGGTCCCCTTACGTTTGTTGCTGAAATCTATAGCTTACTTCTTTTAAATACACTTTTTATAAAAGAGGCTTGACAAACTCGTTCTGGTGCTTTTTCGTATTAATAAAAGAGAAAAAATTTATCGGGCCGCCCGTTGAAAAGAAAGGATCTAATCCTCACACCGGGAGGATAAATCCCCCGTTTTCGGAAATGAAAGTAATATCTGAAAGGAAAGATTGGCATTGTCTCGGACCGTACGAGTTTCATCAAGAAATGAAACCTGTCAAAATAAATATTTTTTCAGCTGGCTTTAACAGATAACTCGGTGAAATGCCAAGGAAAATTTCAAACAGTTTTCTTGATCAATTTCCCGTTAAGAATTAATAAGATATTTTGAAACATTAGAAGAAGAAAATAAGAAACAGTTACTTTCATGTGCTTCTTGTACGGCTCTCAACCTTTTTATGAGTAATTCTAAATTAATATCCCAGATTTTTTTTAAAAATGCTGTTTTCTTATGCACAGTCATGGGCTTAAAAAGCAATCCTGAGTTACTCAAGAAAATATTTTTATTCCTAATTATTTTTATTTGAGATTTTATTTTCCAAAGGATAAAGTTGATTTGTAAAACGGTCATGAAACTGAGTCCCTGATACTATATCCCCTGATACAATTTTCTTTTTCATTTAATTTCTGATCACGGTCTACATCTCATCGCGATAAGGGATCATCTTTCTTGATTTACGATACGATTAACTTAGAGAAAGCACAGACAAATCGAAAGGTTATTTTTAGGTTACACAAGGTAGACGACAATTTTTATTATTTTTGTTCACATTGCTCAGACTTAATTTCCGAGCGGAGCGTTTTCTTTGCAAGAATTAACTCATAAGAAGGACGGTTAATTAAATAAAATCGCGTCAGCTTTTAATGGTCGTTATTAATAATAGAGACAGGTAATACAGTACGTGGCAAACAATGACACACATGGGATGCGGACCGTCCTGAATACTGTCTGTGTAAATTACAACAGAATTTAATTTTCGCATTCCTTTCTGTTGTAACGTTGTGTCTAGAATGAAAATTCGCTACACTATACGAATTTTATTGGAAAACGCAGCTATATCTTAAGAGTTGCAGACGTTTCGGAAAAAAACCATTGAACACTTGATAAGTTTGGTTGTTCAATTTTATTCTGCTCCTCGTTTTCAAGGAAGCAACTATTACTTTGTTCAGTGTAATCAGTCAAGAGAGCAAGAAGTAAAAGTAACTATTTTTGTTTCAAACAAAAATATGAAATCAACGTTTCCCAAGGGCCTAATTCCTCCCTTTCCATAGATTCGGACTGCGAGCTGAAGAGACATTCTAGTGTTCGACGGCAATCCGATTAGTCTTAGTTTAAGAAAGAGAAGAAGAAGACACATCAAAGGAAGATACGCTCATTTAAAATAAAAACGTTCGAACGTTCGAAAAAAAGTTACCATATCTCCAACCCATATAATTTTATTGACGTCGAGTTGGGCCAAACAAATTTGCTAAATCCCATTTTCTATTTCTAAAGATGTTACCGTAAAAGTAAGGGAAGAATGTCCCTGTATTTCATCGAACAAGTATAGATCACGATTCTACTTAATCGCTGTCCAGGATTACCTTATCTTAGCATGCACGATAGATAGTCAAGCAAGCATCGAACCCCAACTATCACATGAATACAAATGAGTTAGGTCGAAAACAATGTCGGACCGAGGCTCATACTCGTTCTTTCCGCCGACCGCATAAATTATGAAACGACTGCTTCAATCTCGATTCGATTTTCCTGTTGATCGTTTAAAAAATAGGGTGCCTCCTAACTCACCCTACTCGGACAAGTCATTACCATAAAAAAAATGTGAAAATTTTACCTTTTCAAAGCAATTTTGTAGAAGCAGGATTTAAGCGTTTTTATGCTTTTGCCGCTTTAAACTTAATTTAAAAACTCGAAGAAGATTTTCCCTATTTTGGGAGGACATAAAACCTTGATTGTCGAAGATTATTCACATCACAGGTAACTAGGTTACGATGACCTTAAAAAGAGTAAATGAAGATTTCATAGAAATCTCAGGCTACTTGCTAAAGAAAAAATATCCTTTTTATTAGTTAGATTACTTAATATTTGGCTTCTGATAAAAAATTTCTCAAAAGTAAAAGGTATTTCGAAGTTCCTAATATCGAAAGAGAGGACTTCAGAAAAGATATGGGTGTCTAAAGAAATGCCAGAGTGAATTATAGATCTCTGACTGTACTAGGTAAACAGTATGCTAAGGTTGAAAGATAAATGACTCATTATTTCGTCTTAGAGATCCTTCCTTTCTTCTTGTGCATTAATAAGGCTAAAAACACATCAGTATAATCTCTTTTCCGATAAAAAAAAGCGACGACATCCCTAGATTATCTACCTTTCATCTTTTAAAATGTATTCATTCAATAACGGCAATATTTCAATGTCTTTACGTCAAAAACAGACGTTCCAGCGGCTTTTCAGTTCATTTCAAAAACGAATTTTTTTTTCATTTGTCATAGCTTTTGTTTTAAAGATGTGAACGACCTCTTCTAATTAATACATGCATGATAATCACATTTTTATAAAGCTTCAAGAAACTAAAATTACATCAGGAGAAATTCAAACTAAACAATATTTCATGTTTCAATTCTTTTCATGAAAATGACAGTTTTAGCCAAAAGATGTAATCTACAAAAAAACTCTTCGAATTTGTAATTAGCGTAACACTTTGAAAACCTAAAGGGATAATTCATCATTAAACTTTCACGTATTATGGCATTAAATATGACTCGCCAAAAACAGGAGGTTAATCGACTAATATTATAATTTAATTTTCATACAAAAGAGAAGTTATGGATTCCCGGATGGTTCATCCTTGGTGCAGTGACCCCGGATAGTTAATATTTCACCTTTTACGCTGCTGCCTAGCTGCGTGCACGTCCCACTGGTTAAACCAAGTAATAAATGTTGCAAGGGTAGCTTTTTTTTTTCAAAATTCGCACTTCATTCTTTCCCCTCCTTTTCGAATATAAACGCTAAAAAGTTTTTTTTAAAAAATATCAAATTCAAGTATCAATTTCAAAAGTTAAAAATATCAACACGTCTAAAAAGAGTTTTTATATCATCGAAGATCGAATAAAAATATAAAGCAAACTGACGCAAAGCTTGGGGAAGGGACTATGACAGCAGCATTTCCGACACCACATCGGCTTTATTAAAATAATTCTTGTTATTCATTCAACGTTGGGAAAATATAGAAATATGGTTAACCATGCGGAAAAATACAAGACCGTCTTTTCTATTTTATTTCTCGTCGGACGAATAAAAAATCAGTCAATGATCCAATTTGTATTTTCCATTTCCCGAACTTACAAAAGGAAAAAACCGACCGATAATTCCGTCTGCATTTTTCATTTCCGTTTCAAGAAAAGGGCGTTTGTCAGTTTTTCCCAAGCTTTTCCTAAAAACTTATCTATAGAGCTGTCATCACTCGACCACAATTCGTTACCTTTCCTGACAATAAAAATAATATCGCAGATAACATTTAATATCGATTTCAGCTTTCACAATTTGTCTTAATACGAACGACGGAATCCGCAACAGCGACTCATTATAAGATCGATTGCGTCATTTTTTACAAAATGTAAAATGACGAAAGGGAAAAACCGGGAAAAAAATTGCGGAAATCGATGGGTTGAAGGGTTTTCCAGCTATTCATCGTCGGGAAAAAAAATTACGAGGGAAATTGAAAAAGAAAAAAAAGAAATTAGGAAATAATGAACAGCGGACCAAACAGTCGAATAAGTTTTTTTGTTGGAGAAAATAAAGGGAAAAGACTTGGGTCCTGATTTCCATATTCGGATCTACTTCGGAATTCCGAAACGACCGCGAACCAAGAAACTTTATTTAATACCCGGTTAGTTCGCTGCCTTTCAAAAGTATTATCGTTATCATTACTATTGTCATTTTCATCCGGTTTATTTTATTTTTGAACCGATGCTCAGCGATCACAAAGCAAATTTATTTCCTTAATTTCTTCATTCAAATTAGCCTGTTTTCATTTGCAAATATTCGATGTCTCTGGTAAATTGCTTATCGGAAAAGGAAAAGAACATTTTTAATATATTCGATACGACTTCAAAAGAAACCAAGTGCAAAGGTTGAGGATCACCATACTAATTACATTTTAATTTAAATTTTCCTTCATTCGTCGCAATTTTTTTTGAAAACGAGACATTTATGAAGTTTCGGTAATGGCTCAAATGAATGACAAGAATGCGCTTATAAACTGAATGATTAATATCGTAAGGAATAATTTAGCGACTCGAGTAACAAAGGAATTTTGCAAAGTAAAAGGGATCAATTTAAAACCAAGCATTGGTTGGGCCTAGCGCAATCTTTGAAACGTAGGGATTTTGATTTATTCGTTCAAGTATTCGCATTCACCAAAAGATCCTTCTAAATATTTGTTATCGTAGTATTCTTTAGGGTGTTCCAAAAATATTGAGGGTTCAGTCGTGGCGTAAATGATTCTCAAACAGTTCGTAAAACCGCTATCTCTTCCATATCCGCTAACTAAAACGATGGGATCTCCGCAGCGAATAAATCCTATCTCTTTACCGTAAGCGATCCCGTACTGAAACATTTGCTCGACGTCTGCGCACCAATCGGCCATTTTAGGACCTCCGAAATATAAAGGAGCGACCGCTCTCAGGATGCTCATTTGCCTTGCGGTTCGTTCGAAACGAGTTATCCCGATGATAATACATCTCGGTTTAAACCAGGAAACGATTTGTGCCGATTTTCCGGACGATGTAAGAATTATTATAGCAGGAGCTCGTATTTTCTCAGCGACAAGGCAAGCTGCCATTCCTACAGCTATTTTAGGTTCGATCGGCGGTGATAATTTATCGGTAAGTTCCCGAAAAAAAAGTCTTTGCATCGCGGCGGCATCCGCCTCTCGTAAAATATGATTTATTCGTTCGACAGTTACGCTTGGAAGTTCGCCTAACGCCATGAGACAAACGCAGTCTGCTCCGTCGAAAACGCATCCGGTAACGTCGAAAATTTCCGAGTTATTTATTCCGAATCTGTCGGATTTCGTCATTCGAAAAGAGCACGCCACCGGTTTATTGGCTACGTTGCATTTTGATACGATCTCCTTTTGAGCTATGCAAACTTTTTCCGAAGGTAATTCAAGTTCGAGATCCGTCCTTTCGATTATAATGCCGTCTGCTTGAGAGAGGATCTTATCGATATTCGTAAGTCCTTCGTAAGTGGATATTTTGGCTAAAATCATTATCGGTTTTTCTTTTTGTTTTTGAGAAACTAACATCTTTTCAACCAGCAAACCTTTCAAGCCTCGGATCGATGATTCGTCGCACGTTTTGGATACGGCAATAAAATCGGCTTCTTTTTCAATAGCAAAGTCGATATCGGCTAAATCGTAATCAGTGATCGACGGCATCGGTACGGGCACCATCGGAATGTGAACCTCTTCGTGATTTCCGATCATTCCTTCCTCTTCGACGACGCAATCTACTTCATCGGATTCTACACTGATCGCCGTACATTTTACTGTCCCGTTTCCAAAATAAATCTTCATATCCGGCCTCACGACTTTTGGAAATTTCTCAAAATCTACGTAAATAACTGCGGGAGTGCACTTATCCTCGTAGGTCTTATCAACAGTTAATTTTACGGGATATCCTCTTCCAAGAAACATTTCCGGTTTTATTAGATTTTTCACGAAAGTCCGGCATATTCTTCCGGTCGTAATTCTTGGACCTTTCAAATCCATTATTGTAGCTACCGATATTTTGAATCCCACAGTAGCCGTAAAATTTCTCACTGCAGTTTCAAGATTCTGAATGGTTGATATATGATCGCACCGATCACCGATAGCCATATCGATTCTCGCGATATTCATTCCCGATTCTAACAGTTCCTCGATCTGCTCGACGCTTAAATTATTTACGGTTGCTATAATATTGGTTTGCCTTTTCCAATTCGGTTGGCTCGTGACCCTTAGCTCGCATCGCTCTTCTAACGTTGTTTTTTGCGTGTAAGCACGATACTGATGGTCGTTGGTTACATCGCAAGGTATGAGATTTTCGAAACGTTCTCTTTGTTCCCAAGGCAATCTTTTTCGTTTTGGATCTGGAATGACAATATCCAACACGTTTCCTGTCGTGCAAATATCAAAATCTAAAGCTTCACCCTCTTCCTCGATACATACCACTTCTTCTTCCATAATTGAATCCCTGATTCCTTGACTAAACGCAGAACCCCTTTCGCTTATTCTTGACAAATCACTTATTCTCACACTTCTTTTCCGATATTCTTCCTCTGGCATAAGTTTGTCTCGATATTCATCATCTGGCTTAATTTTATTATCTTTCGGACACGGTCTGCAAGGCATTTTTCGCATCATTGTGAATGTAAAATATTAATAATAAATGATTTTAAAAAAACAACAAAAACGTTTTATAAATAATAAACATAAACATTTAAAGAAGTTTTCTGCTTTCGAGTCTCGAAAAAGATTTGAAAAAAGAAACGTTCTCGAAGGATAATAACTTGCCTCCGCGCGAGCACAATGCAAAGTTAGATACGAAATTGATCGGTTCTCATATTTTTTGTCATTTTGTGCCGGTGCAGGACTGGGTCGTTCCTCCCCATCCGCTTTATTTCTTTATTGAATTTAAAAGTATTTTGATGTATTCATAAATTTATGACTTTCTCCTTTCAACCCTCAAGTTGACGCACCCGGCCTTTATTCTAGACCGCCGTGCCTTGAGAATGTATAATATATATCTGTCAGTTCTTATGAATAGTCCGTAACAGTTTTTTTAATGACTCTTCCAGAAAAAATGGATAAGGCTGAGCTTTACCAACTCGAACAGTTCGCTCGCCGATCAGAGGGTTAGAATCGAATCCTCTGATCAAAAAACTTTAAAATCTAAAGAATCACGTTTCCGTCTTTTATTAGTTTAAAATATCCAAATCAAATTTGTTCATACTTGCATTTTTTCAATCAAAAAATTTTAATTCCGTGATTATTTTAATATTTTTAAAAACCGGAACTGAAATATTAAATCAAACTGATTGAGATTGCTCCTGATATTAATATTATTTTCTTCGATAAACTTTTGCATAATGGAAAGGAAACCTTACTCTTTTTAATGCGATGAAATCTTATTTTGAAAATAAAAGGGAAAAAAATTCCCCGTTGTTTAGCAACTCGAGAAATGAAATGTAGGAGAAATATCATTTTAAAAGTAACTTTTATTCCAGTATAAATTTATCTGGTTAAGTGCGTAGTGTTGGCAACTCTGAGCCATCCCTGTGCCAACCTATAATCATTCATAAAATATTAGATTACAGTTTTTTCATTAGCTTCGTTGCAACTCCTCTATTAAATTATTTTTATTACATTATTATTTTTTGTATAAACGAGATTTTTTAGCTTTTAAACTTTTTATTCACCTCGATTTGGCTAACAGATTCTAATTCGCTTCAGACACGGAAATCATGCGGTGCAAATAAAACATTTTTTTTCGAATAAAATTTAAAAAAAATATATTTTTTCAAACGAACCTTTTCATTCACAGAGGCTGATTAACAAGCAATATTTTTTTAAACCTCTTAACAAATAAAAAAAGGAAATCGAGGTACGAATCGGGAATACATTATAATCGAATGAATAAAATGTACGTCACATTCGCAGTGTAAATCCCACATTTTACGTCTAAAGGGATGTGGTTACTTCCCAGAGGTTCAGCGTTATGCATATCATTATCCTCATGTGAAATTTGATTGCGTTAGCAAAAGGTAATACACTCTTTCCAATTTTTAAATATTTTTCTCCCCATCTTTTTTAAGGGAGAAAGAATCCCTTCCGATATTTCGATAATCGATAAATTAGTTGCTTTTTAAACAAAAGAAAATGCTCATGAAGCGTAGCACTTGACATTGAAACAAAATCAGTAATTCTTTTCATAGGGATTCTTTTGACTTTCTTCTCTTGATTTTCACTCAACGATTAAGTGTTTAATTTATTTTTTCATAATATTGATTTTAGAATTCGATAAAATTTTAAACACATCTACACTATTTAAAAAGAAAGAATTATTGAGTTTGTTTCTTAGTCAATCTCAAAGCATGAAAATATTTTATATTACGTTCAAGATTAAAATAGTTGAAAACCGCAACGCTCGTGAAGAAAGAAAAGATTACGGTACACAAACGAAAATTAAAAAGGTTGAAGGTTATACAAATGTGTCAGCTACCGGGATTTAAGCTTTAAACATTAAACCTCTATCAGAACTCATTAACTCCGTTGTCGTATCAACGCTTTTGGGAGGTAGCAACTTTAAATATCCTTCGTTGCCCAATGTTTCATTTTGCATTCCTTTTTGACTTTTCCATGTATTTTATTCTCGTAATGGTTCAACTTACATGATACGAAAGTCTGATTTTCATTTATCGGCCATACGCACTTGAATTGGAAAAAACGTATGGCGTAAGTTTCGATCTCGGTTCTCTTACAAAATTTATTTTTATACTCCCTCTTCTTAAGTATAATCAACCGAATATTGGAATATCGAATCCGATATCCCCGTGAAAACGGATTTTTTAACAAGTATCTTATTTGGAAAAAAGCTCGCACTTTCATTATTGCTTAATTCGTCCTGGAGAAGAGTTTTAAACGCTGACTGTTTTGTTTGGAACAAACTAATCTGAACTGTCAGATTCCTCCGCCATTTGTCATTGTTTTGATTTATTCATTTTTTCCAAGCAACTTTTAATTACTTTTATTACAAATATTTTTCAAACTTTTCCCGTAATTTGGATTTATCTACCATACATTAAACTTGTGTAAATTGAGTGTCCTGCGTCGATGTTACTCTTTCAAGGCAAAACATTTGAGCAATAAATAAAAAACAATTCAAAAAGAGATTTCTGAAAAAATTCCAATGTTTGACTTTCCACTTAAATATTAGGCATATAAAGTTTTTGGTTTCATTATTAAGAACTTTGAGAAACCGACTGATCTAGCATTATTTTCTTGCCCGCAGTGAAGCAAATACTTCGATAACCAATTAAAACTTTCCTGGTGTCATCATGATCCTTAACAATGGTATTCTCGCCTTGTCACTTTGATTGGGGATACTTTGTAAAGCTTTGCTTTTTCTCTCTCTCTCCTCTTTTTTCCCCAAAGCAGATCATTAAAACTTACTACAATGTACGGGAAGTTGCTAACTAGTGTGCTGTGTTACACGTTCCATGATTTATTCTGTGTTATTTAAAAGCGACAAAAATCAATCTTTATTAGGCAGCTTGACATTTTGTTGACATTACCTGGAATTTGTGGAAGCTAAAAATAAACAAATGATTTTTTTTCCTTTCGGATTATCGGAGCTGGATCTATTATCAATAAAACCATATTGTTTTTTCTTAAATTTTAACACAAATCCACCACGCCCTTTTGAAGCAATCCGCCTTCTTCTTATTCACTTCACTTCATGTCTTAGTACAATTAAGGGCTTCTGTCGAATCTTTAAAGAGCGTCCTTCCCTCTATCTTCCAGGCATTTGATCGACCTTCCCCTTCTTTCTTCGTACTCGAACGCCATTCAAGCTCTCTGATATTCCTTCATGCTCGGTTATTACATTTCTTCTTGTGGGCCACTACTATTTTGTCATTAATTCTGCAGAAGCTTTAAGGCGACCTATTTAGATTCAAAATATTTCATTCGTTTCTTTTAAAAATCTGCCTATAGACGATATGTAAATTTCACCGTTCTCATTAATGTCATCGTCGGCAGAACCTTCCTTTTCCCATTTGGCAGCATTTTTGAGACGAAATGACAAATTGCTTAAATAATAAGATATTAATTGTGATCATTTCACATAAAGTATAAAGCACTTTTGAATGGGACGTAATAGATTTCTAAAGAAGAATACCTCTTGCTCTGCAATTAGGAATATTTTGTAAGCAGAAATTATTAATTGTATTAGTTGTGAGGAAGTCAAATAGAAGCGTTGTAGTTTGACATTATTGTATCTGATATAGAAGAGATTAAGAGTTTTTGTCTCCGGTATTAAATTATGGATTTCTCAGAAGCTTGATAAAATAATTCGTCGCTTTTCTCTTTTTGTCGTTTTCAATTTTTTATACTTGCTCATTTATCTTGATAAATTCATTAATCTGAGATCAAAAAAGTATCTTGTACAAACTAAACGCTTTCAGTAGGAAGACAAAAGTTCCGAACTGCGAGCTTTCGGGAAAAGGATATCTGCGAAGGGAAAAATTACACTTTCTTGCAGATTGGTCCGCAGAATAAAATAACGAATAAATGGCGTGAAAACGCACACCGAGAGCCATAAATCTAGTCATTAACATAGGATCGATATAATCTGGTTTGTAAAGCTCAAAATATGATCGGTTCTAAAGCTTGAAAATCCCTGAAACATCTCTTGAATTCGTTATAAAGACAAATAAGGGGCTCACAAGTTGAGACGAGCTTTTCACTTTCAAAACTAAGTTATTTCATCAAACTGAACATGTCACTTCGACTAGATTGCTTCGTCTCTCGTCCATTTTCGATTCTCTTTCCGAGTTTTCCCGCTTTTTTTATCCGGTTCGGGGTGTCGTAGAGGAAAAAATCATGCCCTTAAAACTCGGATAAAACTCCAATATTTTTATAGAAAGCGAATCATTTTTTTTTAATTGACAAATCAGAATGCAGACCAAACAAACGAATACAATACCCCCACGGTGTAGGCTTATTCGAGAGTATACAAAACCCAGATCCTCCTAATAACATAAAGCCCCATGGTGAGATTATATCATTGTTTTCAAAAAATAAAATATATCAATCTTCCCTTACTCTTCGATTATTAAAATCGCATTTTCCTCCATCACTGTTTTCGGATCAACTTTTTTTAATTACCACATAAACATCCATGAAAATGAACATTTTTCATCACAAATTGTTTGTTAAATGACATACATTCTACTTTGTTCCAGATGGATGTTTTAATTTAAAAACCTTTCATTTATTATAGCTCGACAAATATTTGAAATTAAGATAGATTTATCAGTGGCAGTTTAGGCCTACAATAATTTTTGGTTTTAAATCTAGTGAGCAATTATTGTTGGTAACAAAAAAAAATAGACAGGCATTGCCATTTAATAATGAGTGCATTGTATAATTAGAAGTGTTTATTGTTGCGGTTGAAAATAAAAATAGTTTATTCTTATTTAACCGCAACAATTTGTTAGCACGATCGGTGCGAAGCAACTCTGGCTGAAATCGTTTTATAAATTCGAGCTCTCAACCTATAAAGTAAGAGGCTTCCACCTGCACTTCGCAGGTTGACCCCAGCTAACCATAACCTAAACATATCGCCTTGCGTCACCCTGAGCAGTGGATATGGAATCCTCTAGTATTAACGTTGTCGCGAAGTGTAAGTTAAAGAGTGGAATTTCACGAACGAACATGTTCACGAACATGTCCGCAAACATGTTCGGGAAGTGATTTTCCGGACAAACCTGTTCGTGAAAATTTTCATGAAAATTTGAAAAATTATATTTCTCGGCTTTGCACGTGTCTAGAAAGTGTAAATTCGTGTTTCGGAAATGTTCGACACATGTTCGAGAAATGTTCGCGGCCTCGAACAATACAAAAATTATAATTCTCGGATTAAAAAGGGTCTACGAAGGGTGAAGTCGTGTTTGAGAAATTTAGAAAAAACGGATTTTTAGAATCCAACTTTGTCGAAAATCTATTTTTAGACAAAAATTCTTTTTCCTACGCTCTAGAGCTGCAAACTACATCCTATCAGATGTATTTTGATCCAAGGAATCCATTGGAGTTTACAGAATTTAAAAATTCGGCCGCGTTCTCAAGATATTTGCATTTTTCGGTTTCCGTTAAACGAAAAAAATCGACATTTTTTCGATGTTTGAAAATCGATATTTCAATTTCGATTTATGAATTTTCCGGGTAAAAACGGCCCAAAATATTGATGAATTATATACTGGGAGATGTATTTTAATCTGAGGAATCGATTGAGACTAGGTAGAACACTCAGTTTTGCGTTTTTAAAAAGATATTTAAGAAAAACGGATTTCTAGAATCCAACTTTGTCGAAAATCTATTTTTACGAAAAAACCATTTTTGCTACGCTCTAGAGCTGCAAACTACATCCTATCAAATGTATTTTGATCCAAGGAATCCGTTGGAGTTTACAGAATTCAAAAATTCAGCCGGGTTCTCAAGATATTTGCATTTTTCGGTTTCCGTTAAACGAAAAAAATGGACATTTTTTCGATGTTTGAAAATCGATATTTCAATTTCGATTTATGAATTTTCCGGGTAAAAACGGCCCAAAATATTGATGAATTATATACTGGGAGATGTATTTTAATCTGAGGAATCGATCGAGACTAGGTAGAGCACTCAGTTTTTCGTTTTTGAAAAGATATCTAGAAAAAACGGATTTTTAGAATCCAACCTTGTCGAAAATCTATTTTTACGAAAAGACCATTTTTGCTACGCTCTAGAGCTGCAAACTACATCCTATCAGATGTATTTTCATCCAAGGAATCCGTTGGAGTTTACAGAATTTAAAAATTCGGCCGCGTTCTCAAGATATTTGCATTTTTCGGTTTCCGTTAAACGAAAAAAATCGATATTTTTTCGATGTTTGAAAATCGATATTTCAATTTCGATTTATGAATTTTCCGGGTAAAAACGGCCCAAAATATTGATGAATTATATACTGGGAGATGTATTTTAATCTGAGGAATCGATTGAGACTAGGTAGAACACTCAGTTTTGCGTTTTTAAAAAGATATTTAAGAAAAACGGATTTCTAGAATCCAACTTTGTCGAAAATCTATTTTTACGAAAAAACCATTTTTGCTACGCTCTAGAGCTGCAAACTACATCCTATCAAATGTATTTTGATCCAAGGAATCCGTTGGAGTTTACAGAATTTAAAAATTCGGCCGCGTTCTCAAGATATTTGCATTTTTCGGTTTCCGTTAAACGAAAAAAATCGACATTTTTTCGATGTTTGAAAATCGATATTTCAATTTCGATTTATGAATTTTCCGGGTAAAAACGGCCCAAAATATTGATGAATTATATACTGGGAGATGTATTTTAATCTGAGGAATCGATTGAGACTAGGTAGAACACTCAGTTTTGCGTTTTTAAAAAGATATTTAGAAAAAACGGATTTTCAGAATCCCACTTTGTCGAAACTTTGTCGAAGCAGACCAAAAATTATATAAAATTAAACACTGAAAGTTCACAGTTCCTTACCATTTTATTAAGCAAATCATTTCTCTTCAGTTCGAGATAGGATTTGTTGCAGTTAATTGCAAAATCGCAAAATCGAGCAGAAAACTGTTAGATCGAGTCTTTTTCTGGAAAATGTTTAAATGATCCCTTACAATTTTATTCAAAAACCTTTTGTATTCAATTTGAAGCTGAAAAGGTTTCATCCTCCAGTGAAACCAAAAATTTTCAATCATTTTCAATTATTTTGAACTGTTTGGTGTAGCAAATTTTGCTTGAAATCCATAAAAAACGTTCGATTCCAGCATTTCCGTTTTTTTATACTTGATTTAGAGCCTGGGAAATTTTTTGAAAAAGAAAACTGAAAAGAAAATCGGAAGAGAAATTTTGTTTTTGCTTTTTGCCTAAAGTGTAACCTAATACCCAAAGAAAGAATCAACCGTAAAATCGATGTTACCTTTCATTCTTCAAATCTACAATCTTTTGACAGTTATTGTTACTCTTTAGATTCTGGCTATGTCAGTCAAGTTTCATTTTGCCAATCTATTTCACACAAGAAAAACTGTCTTCTCTTCCGATATTCTTTTTACGTTTTTATTTATCTATCGGGGAGATTTTTACGGTTCGTCACGTTCTTTAGCGTGTTTCAATCAGATCATATCCCGCGAAAGGTCAAAGCCGACAAAAAGCGCTAATCCCATTACCAAGAAAAGAAGAACACGAGTTTACACTTACTGTTTAAATCCACGAATATTGGAGTCCATGATATTTGTCCCATTACAATTGAGAAAAAGCTGCTTAAGTACAAAAGTACTTTCACGGTCGTCATGTTAAGATGGTTTTCAAGTTTTTTTCTCGCAACCGTCCATTTTGTCTGTTGAAGACGTCGATTTTGTTTATCCCGTCATGATTTCAAAAGTAAGTTGCCCGTTGTCGACGTTACTGCATAACCTGAAACAAAAATAATTATATTACAAAATTTTACGGACAGTTTCTTATAACTCCAAGGAGAGAAAGTAACGGAGTAAAAAGCCAAACATGTTAATTAAATTTGCGTCCTCAGGTGTGAGACCTTTTAAGATTTTCCCCGAGTTAGAAACCTAATAAAATTAAAAACAAGCCGGATTTCGTGAAAAAGTTTACGGTCAGAGAAAATGCGATGTTAAATGTTGTCCATGGAGGTTTCCAATATTTGTGTAAATATCAGAGTTACGGTTGTGCACTTCCATTTCCTCTTCCATATTTATGTTCTTTTACCCCTACAATGAAAAAAGCCTTTAACGGCATAAAACCGGGACGATTCTACTGTATATTAAAAACAATGCGTTCGTGCGTTCATTTAGAAAGCGTCTGATATTTAATAACAAAAGATATAAAGTCGTTAAGTAAGATAATTGTGCGAAAGCCGGTGGAACGCGAAAGAAAATGTAGACGAAAAGAAAATTCCCCGATTAATTTATATATTCTTTAATAACGCATTAGTTCACATGAATTTTAATGAGGTTCTTGAATTATAATTTTTTTATTAAAGAAAAAAGGTTAAAGAGGCAGTTGAAAATTAAAAAAAAAATTGTTCGTCAAAAATTTTTGCAGAGAAAATAAATCTAGAAAACCGGTTTCAATTTGCTTCAAGCAGTAAGTTGTGCTAACGTTGTAATTTTTATTTCGACGCGTTGAAAAGTTTGCAGCCTTTTCGAATTCGACTAGAATATTCGGTCGTTAACACCTGATTTTCCATCAAGCTAATTTTAATCATCTCGAGGCGTCGAACGGGAATAATTTTATAGATCAGCCGGAGGTCGAAATCAATAAAATTTAATCTGAAGGTTCATCGGTTTTATTTCGAAACTGATGAATATTGCAGGAAATATTTCACATGTTACGTGTAAAATTTATATATATTTTCCGTTCCTCAGGCCGAATATCGTTATTGAAAGAATAAATTTATTTTTAAGAACTTTACTATGTTTTCAATTTAAACATAATAAATGTCAAACGTTTACGTGATTCTAGATTTCGGCCGATACCGAAAATACGTTCTTCATTAACTTTAAGCAAATAGCCAATCCGTCTTGATTATGTCTTAAGAGCATTACGCTACGTTCCAGTCGATGATGATGTACGAGAAAATTAAACAAGATATGGTCGGATCTTCGTCTAAAATTAGACGCCTACGAATAGAAAGCGAAACAAAAGATTTATTGTGAAACTCATCCCGGTTTCTCAAGCGAGGATGCCGTCGCAATAACAATGTATTTGAAATGCAATTTCTCTAGAACCGTGTCAAGTACTAAGCTCTATCACTGCTCAATTGTATTTATAATGAACGTCGATATAATTACCCCGTAAACAGTAATAACTTACAAGCAATGCACAATAAAACAGTGTTAAATTTCAAAACTCTATTTAAAGCTTCATCTTCATGATGATTCGTCTCTTAGAACACGTTTAAGTCTTTTAGATTTATTTCTCAATTACGCCAATTAGGAATAAATACAGATCCACAGTTTAAAATAAAATTGGCAAAACCGTAAAACGATCTCGTATTTTCATAATGATAATTTGATAAGAAAAACAATGTTTGAAGGGTCGGAAATGAAAATGGAAATGACGGTGTTAATCATGGAATAGATGAGAGCAGATAGCCCCAGGACTGTGTAAAACTGTATAATTGAAGCACAAAATGAAATCGGTTTAATTGTGACCATACCTCACTCTTAGTTTCCGATTATAATTTGCTTTCAGATTCTGGATCCCTAATTTGGAATATTTACAATACGCATACGTATGTTTGCAGCCCTTGTAGCGTTTCTAAATTTCAAGAAATCAGATTTCGATTATAATGGTAAATCATCTTTTTACTGATAATCCACAAAGGAATCAATGTCATCGAACGTCTCAGCATTATGCTTAGAAACTGTGCGCTCGTATGCAAAGCCCAAAGGTGCTCAGAATTCCTCCTTACCCTCCGCGGTGAATTTTTCATTATTTCCCAGCGCGCTTAACGTCCTTTGTTCTTCCGGCATGATTCTTACCGACCCAAGAAATCAAATTAAACTCGAGTCACGTTATCGTTGCTTTCTTGTTGTTTTCATTTCGTTCGCATCGAAGTTTCGCCGTGCTAGGCCTATCGCTTCAGCTATCCCATTTTTTTAAGCATCTTTTTAAGCTTTACAATTTTAAATAAAAATAGAGCAGCAATAAAAAAGATAATATCCTTGATAATTTGACAACGTTATTTGTGGGAATCTTTGAAAAATGAAAACTGCATGGGGATACCTCAGGGACAGATATCGGAATTTTCACACGAATTCATGCTTTTCGAAATCATTCGAGCGTATAAGAAAACGTTACGAGTCCCTCTACGGTGCAGAAAATGGAGAAATAAAAGTCGTTACATTCGAGCAATGTGACGTCATTTCGTTTTATTTAAGCTTAATGATCTTTTTCCTCGGAAGTAAGGAGAAACCTTAAGAACTTATCCTACTTCGTTTTTCTTTTGATTTTAATCTTTTTCCTTATGATCCCAGATTTTAAAATTTTAAAATGTTTGAAAAGCCTCGTTAAAATTTTTAATCTCTCCGTAATGTCTATTTTAAATTCAAATCAGAATCGCAGAAGTCGGCGAGAATTTCAAATCCAAAGCACAGGAGAATTGAAAAATCGAATTAGATCTTAAGAAATCGATTAGCTAAGTTTACTCCTAAGTTAGCCTCGACGTATAAAGGTTGAATTTCGATCTGGCACAAACCCCAAGGATACGAAGAGAACTCGGTAAATTTGGTTTACGAAAAAAAGATTGTACAACTCATGACGACCTAAAGCATGAACTCGAAACTATTCTCAGTTTAAACTCACTTCACAATACATGAAGAGAAAACACCTTTAGAAACGGAGCTCTGCTAAAACGCTTAATATTGAAGTTGCAGACATTTAAAAATTAGTTTATTTAGAAGGAAAAACGTTTGAGACACAATGCAGAGCGTTATGTTTCTTTATTTCCATTCTTTAGGTCGACTGACCAGATCTCTTCTGTCAAAACGACCCTGAGCAAGCAAAAGCGAAAAAAAGCACGTTCGGAAAATTCATACTGTCAAGTTGTCACTTTTTTTCTCTTTAGGGGTCCACTGAAAAAACTGCTGTTACAAAGCGGTTTGAATTTGAGAGAAATTAAATCTTGTAATTGGAATCGTTTTTCATTCGTTGAAACAACCAAAATATCGAGTAAGCCGAATTAAATTTTAAGCTGCTTTGTCTGCCTTCTTCAACTTACAATTCAAATTAAGAATCGTTCGAATATAAAAAAGGGAAATGGTAGAATAAACTGCCTTCGATAAAAATGGTTTTTTAAAAAGAGATCCTTTGAACAATAAAACGCTTGTTTAAAAATAAAGAACAAGTACATCTTTAATAAGTACAACTCAAAACATTTGAAAATTTTCCTGCTTTCCTAATAAGCTATACATATTCTCAGTAACGGATTTAAAATCATGAAATAATTCTTAACTTCGGAAGGTCATAAAATATTCTCTGGCCCAATGTTTAAAAGGTCAGCGTTGCCCATCGCGGTTAAATTAATGAAACGTGTTTAATGAATTCGCGCTAACTGAAAAGTTTTGGTTATCTGAATTTTAAACGACACCGCGTGTGCTACTAATTTTGTCCCTAAAATCCTCCATCATAATGCGACCTTTTCTCGAAACAAAAAATAATCGGTGTTCGGATCCTTCGTAATTACTTTTCGGGTACGTCAACAAAATGGTTCGCATAATCTTTCGAGTTCCTCCCCGTAAGAAATTAATACAAATTATGGTAATCAAAAGCTGCCACTCGTTTCAGACTCGACAGCACGTGATTTTTTTTCGAAACTTTCTTCCCATATGTAAAATAAAAAAGGGAAGCATACTCGACTACGTTTACCGAGGAAATCATCATGCAGCAATTTTTTTTTCAAAGAGAAAAAAAAGTATGTCATCTTTTGAGGAAAGTTTCCCAATTTGTAAGCATTTTATTTTCCAAGTAATGGTAGTTTATTCAAAGTAGATTACTCGAAAAGACAATATGAAAAGCAGAGGCTTTCCTTATCCCGCGGGAAAGCACAATTTTCGTTTTTTTCTATGCTGAACACTTTCACGAGCAAAATCAAAATTCGAGACGGGTTTTTATAAAATAAAGAGTTTAAATAATAAACATTTCGCATAGTACAGCGAAAGTTCCACTCACGTAATGAATCCACGAAAAACCTGACAGACCCGAAAGGCTTTTACAATTAAAGTGTATTAAAATTTTTTTTTCTTCCCTTCGAATTTACAATTTTCACTTTTAGATATTACTATGCAATAACTTGTTAATTGTTTCGAGTAAAAAATGTTGGGGAAAAGAAATTTTATTTCGCCACCGACTTTTAATGCCTTCTTCACCTTTGCTTTAATATGAGCGACAAGCTATTTCACTTTGTACCATACTCCGTTCTCTGTCCCTTTCTCTCCCGCGCGAGCTCTTTCGGTGGTTGACTTCATCTCACGTTCTCATTTCCAGGTAAACATTTGTTGCTTTGAATTATAGACCTCCATCTGCGTTCGAAACTTTGTTTATTTTTCCTTTTACCAAGCTTATGTAATTAAAAGCTCGCTCAGAAAAAAAAGGTGCGAATGAAAATTTTAGGAAATGAGAAAAGTCGTGCCGAACGTTTGTCTTTTATTTTATGAAAACTTTTAAACCGTTTTACATTGTGTGCAAAATTTAATTTAAACACAATTCTTATCTGGCAACGCCCGGCTTCCGGATCCTGTTTACACATGAATCTGAGTACGAGGCAACTGCTATAAAGAAATTGAAACGATGTAAAAAATTTATACGAAATCCCGATAATATCTCGGATGGAAGATAGGAATATATTCGGGATCCTTTTAATGCACTCGAAACGTTTCGCCCCCGGCGACGTATCGTGCCATATTACGTAAGGTTTTCCCATTTATATCGGTAACGCATCTTCTTACTATCAGGTTAGTAGCTTCTCTTTCGACCGACATTTTTTCTTTCTCGTTTCGTATACGATTCGCCTTTTTCTTTTGCATTCTCCCAAAAATTTCGGTAAAGGAAGTTGTTCTCGGCACATCACTTTATTACTAACTCAAGAGTATCTTGGTTTTGACTTAAGTCACGACTCCAGCTGTGATTTATTTATGTATGTGGGGGATTAAAACAAACTTCTAAGGCAACATATGTGACCGAATATATTCTGAATAAAACTTTTCCTTCACATTTTCAGCGATGTGTAATTTCAAGTTGATACTTTGTTTGGCAAACAACTCCGGGAATCTCGTTTCCGCATCATTATACGTTTTATTATATTACTCACATTTAATTACGATATAGAGAAAGCCGAGGAAACATCGAAGGAAATATGCTGCTTCAAAATATTTGTACAAATTTTACTTGAAATACTTTAGGTAATTTGCTAATTTTTGGAAGCGATATCGTAACAGCAAGACGTTTAAAATATTCTAGGGGAAATCTTTTTAGGAGACTCAAATGTTAAAGGTGTTTCAAAAGCAAGGATATTAAATATTTATTCTGAAGCTGAACACCTTCCTTCAGTTTTGACTTATACAGTTTGGGTTAACTTAACAACCGATTCATGGAAGTAACACAAAATGAATGCATTGTTAAGAAAAAATAAGAGAGGCCTGATCAATTTTTTAAAAAAACAACGTTTTTCACATTATCAATGTCACTTTAAAAATATTTTTTCAAACAAAAATTTGAATCGGTTTACTCTATAAAAAGGATTGTTCACTATGCGATTGTCATGCAAATTGCTTAGAATGATGTCGAACTTTTTATAAAAAAAAAGCTGTACAGCTGAAATTGTATAATATTTCGGGGAACAAGAAGAAAAACAAAATCTTTTTTTGTGAATATAATTGTCAAAACAAATTTCCCTTTGTTTTTTCTTCACGTTTTAAAATGATTTTTCTACTGACGTAGCCATTTCATATTTTGCTTTAATTACTGTATTCAATTAATATATTGTTTCAATTACAAAAGAGGCTGAATTTTGAGTTCCGTTCCAAAAAAGACTTGACTACTCTCCAAAAAATGTCAAGAAATGAAAATTTTTCAAATAAAACATCCTCGACGACGTGCATTTAGTTTTTAAAATAACGAGTGAAAATTTCAACTATAACCTCTCACTTCAATTTTTATGCTTTCTTTTTTCAACAAAAGAACGTGTCATTACAGGTGAGAGAGCTTCAACTGCTTTTTCCATTTCTAAAGTTCACAACCTTGAAAAAAAGAAGACAGCAAAGATCTATTAGCAATCACTCGTTTTTCTTATTTTTTATTTTTCAAATGCAGTTGATGCTGGCAAATAAGTGCGTCTATATCGACTCCAAAGCAATCGATGAACTTGGGGAAAAAAATTAATTTTTTTTGCCTAAACTAAATTTTAATCGACTGCAATTTAAGTTAATCATGCGATTAATCATCAAAATAAATATCACTTTGTTTTCACTTCCCAGTTTGATTTCAAGAAAATTCTGGGCAATCTCACTCTTTTTATTAAAACTCTTTCATATTTATAATTTGTCCACGCCTTTTTTTGATATAAAAAAAATTGCCAACGTTACTCTCCAAAAATAAAATATTCAATTCAAGTACAGGAACTTCGGTTTTTTTTTCAACGTTATTCGCATATAGAAATAAAGCTAAAAAAATGATCTTGTTCTTCTATAGCCGAGTAAGTAACTGGCAAAATGCCACCGCACATGAAGATTTCCTTACATGTCCAAAAAATTTACGTTCTTTTAACAATATATCGAATTATTAAATTCGAGAAATGTTATTGAAATAAAATATTCGTTCGAATACATAGGAATTCGTTATTAAATAAGCGAATAATTAGTTGTGAACGCAAAGTAATGCAAAAGGTGAAGCCAAATGACTTCCTTTATTCCGATTCCTTGGCACTGACATTAGGGAATTCTCGATTTGAAAATTAATATGCAAGACTTGCTTTATTTCTTTTACACATAGAACGCTTTCGACAAAGTAGAACGTAGCTTATCCTTATGAAAGGCGAACAGACGGCCGATACGTTATCAGTCGGGTGAAATAGAGAACGAGAAAGTTGAGGAAAATGAGATGATTTCAGGTACAAAGTTTGAACTGAATACATATTAGATAATGAGAATGGATAACTAATTTCGGGAAAAGCTCGACGGCGAATATTTAAATGTAGATTTATTCGAAATATACATTAACGTTTATAAAATCGGCTACTAAAAACCATTTGATCTAAATAGCATACCGTGTAAATTTCTCAACTCAACATTTTAAGCCTAGAATTATGTTTGGAATTTGTTTACAACTATAAACTAAAAATTAGCTAAAAATAAAGGGTCAGCGATAATATAGTCAAGGATTCTAATATTTTTGTTAATGTTTTGTCCTATACCTTTAGTATTAAGTGCAAAGTTTCCTCGATGTAGATCCATTTTTGAAATGGTCCATTCAAATAGAAAATCGTTTAATTCTAATGCACCGTTTTAAAAGATCATATGCCTTAATGTACGGAAATAAAAGTTTATTTGTCACTATTAAGCAAAAGAGATTAAATAACTTTATAGCTAATATTTGTTTCCTCGAGTTGTTGTTATACAAAGGAGCCATATGGCGTTCAGACCTTTTAGCTTCTCTTTTTGGTCATATTTGAAATTTTTGCTTCTTGAATTAATGCAGCTATCTTAAATAAGGAAATTAGCTGTGCCATTGTTTCATAATTTCAAACCTTCCTGAAAACTATTAAAGTTTTAATACAGGCGTTTTAAATTTAGACCCGCCGTTAATACAATGTCATTTAATTGAAGTTATCATTTTAAAAAAGATGATAGGTAAACTTAACCTGCAAACGTCATCGTGCGACCAACAAACAAGAAATCGGTTAAAATTGTCTTCCGTAGGCTTCAGTAATGTCCGCAATAAAAATATTTTTTCTTTATTTTTCTGAAATAGTGTATTAGCAAAATCCATCAACTGCCTGCACTCTAAATCCGTCTGTCAAGTTTTTCCAGCTCGTTTGTTTCGTTTTTCTGTTTTCGGAGTGTCAGTAAGCAACCTCACCTGATTTATTACTTTCCGAAATGGTCTCGCTTTATCCGTCCTACTTTTACTTCGAATGTAAGAGGTTTTAAAGAATCTTGCGAATGTTTCCGGATCTTTTTGGATAATTCACATCAAAACCGATTAAGCTCTTAAACGATGAGTCTTCATTCTTCCGTTTAATAAACGGATTTATCGACACCCGTACTTTGTTCATTCATTCTTTCAAGTCTATTTTATCCGTTGAAATATAAAGAAAAATAATTTTTCACTTCTCTCGTTCAATTCCGTTTAAGATTAAAAAACCTGAATATACTTTACGGTAAATACTATGAAAGCATAGTTTTTTTCTTTTTTTCTTTTTAAAAAGCTCTTTAAAGAGCTTGTTTTAGTCTCGCTTTTTAAATACAAATTATTCCCAGAACTCAAATTCGCATTAATCTTCATTTTATTTTTAAATATCTGGTACCTGGGCTCTTTTTGTTTTTCAAAAATCTAGAAACACTTGCAAATAAAAAGAATGAATATTGAATTTAGCCAAGATATTACTTGGTGTCATGAATTTTCAAAAATCGAAAAATGCTATCATCTATTTCTTTATTCTAAAAACTAGATTTTTATACATCATCCTGAATCGATTACTTCGAACAAAAAAATCTTTTATCCTACTTTTTATATGAACAACGACCCGATCTTGCTTTTAATATAGCCAGATGCATGCACGCAGATGATAAAAGCAAACTGAAAGCAAGTGAAATAGAATGTTATTATTACGATGCCTTTGGGGACCGTTTTCTTATTTCTTGTACTTTGTTTTTTGATATATGCAAGCTATATAATCGCCATATTTACACTATAATGTTTCATAATGTTCTTAATTTTATTTCAAAATATCCTGAAACTCGTAAAATGCGTTTATATTAATCTTTTGATAATATATGCAAATGCAACGACTCTGCCCCGATAACCGAAAACCCTTAAAACATTTCTCCTAATTTTTTATTCCTAGAAGTTTTGTCATCAATATCTTTTTATAGCTGCGTTTTCATTAGGTTTTTTGAATCGGGGATAAAAGGTTAGTAATTCCTTATTATACAAATTACAAGTAAAATCTCATGTGAAATTAAAACTTTTGTAAAACCTAAAAAGATTAAGAAGGCAAATCTAAAAATTTATAATTTTTTGACACGCATTGTAAATTAAACAGGCTGAGCTGTTTTTTTTTCGGATTAAACCAGGCTCTTTGACGGAAATGGGTTCCGAGCTCAGGTCGGGTCAATGCAGGATTCTTTTATGTGAAAATTAAATAAAAAAAATTGACACGAACAGTTAAATTTTTCGTTTCACCGTGTATATTATTTAGATGGCTGCTTATTGAAAACACACCCAGAAATCACACGCAAAACTTTCTTATTCAGCATTTAAATCCTGCAGAAGCCTTTTAATTCATAAACACGGCTTTCATTTGAATCGTACATTTTGATTCGATTTTTATTGCATTCATTTAAGCGGAAAATCCCGACAACCACAATTTCAAACCTAAAAATTAAAATCATTCCTCTTTTTTATATTTTTTTTCATTTGCTTATAAAATCTCATCTAACAAAACATACTACTTTTTTATTTATTTTTAAGCCTCAAAACGTCGGGGTGATTAATTAACAGAGTTTATTAATAATTTTTTTTCTTTCGTTTTTCCCAGAGCCTAATATTCACTTAATTTTTTCATCTGAAAAGATTTAGGGTCGAAACGGGCGTGATTCTTAAATGAAAATACATAGCCTATTACAAGGATTTTAAAGTGCTGAAAGTCGGTGGTAAATATTCGGATAAATTTCGGATGGTAACCATTAACCAGATATACAAAATTCTAAATTCGTAAGCTAAACATCTTAAGTTATCTTTATTAGTCGTCGTCTATGATTTAAGAGCTCCAACACGGTTCCCACCTTTACCCAATTTCTCTTTTCCCTCAAGCGAAAAACATTGTCAAGCAAAGCTAATAAATTTCAAGACGGTTTATTTTTATCTAGGCTTTTTACTAGAAAGCTTTGTGCGTACCTTTGTTAATGGTACATCAGCCACCGACTAGACTGAAAGTAAATAAGGAATTTATGGAAACGCCAATCTTCATTTCACCCTAAAGCATTAAGTTCCTTGTTAAAGACATTTGATTTATACGTTTCTTAATGGTTTTAGGCAAAACTAAAAAGAGGAAAAGCTACCCCAAAAAAGTAAAAGTGCATTAAAATATATTTAATGCGTTTTATCTTTTTCCAAGATAAAAGTTTTTGACAGTAAATCGTTTTTAGGGTCTCGAGCCGAATTATAAATCAAAACCTGATCTCGATATTGAAACAAGATTTATATTTTATTGCAAAAACGAATCATTGAACTAAATTTAAGAATTTAATCGAGTCCAAAATATAATTTGAAAAGTGAAACAGAAAATCACTTAAAAGATTAATATCCCGGAGTAAGAGAGGGAAACTGAATTTATGGCCTGCAGCACTGTTAGGGAAACTGGTTGACAAATGCGGCAAACAACCAGGAAGATGTTTCGTTTACCTAACTTTCTGCATGAAATATTTCGATTTAAAATTGTTATGATCATTCTTGAAATAAGCCAAAAAGCTTCATTTTAAATACAGCATGGATTCCCAAATGTAAAACCATTATTTTGATAATGAAAAACTGCTTTAAGTGGGAAGTGCAAAACTAGGATCAATTTGTAACAAATAAATATTTAACAGTTTCGGGCGAGAACGGTTAGCTTTATGGTTGGAAGAACTACTCGAAGTTTATCAAATGAACCTCTCTTAAAAAATAGATGGCCTAGAATCGAGGAGGTGTTTAAAGATGAAAATATGATGCCGGTTTATTTATAATTTCTTTTAAATAAGGAAAAAATCAAGTAAAGGAATGATATTAATGCAAGAACATGAACTTGAAAAAATACATCTTTACTTTGGAAATGCTGCACTTGAAAGTCTGAAAAAGGACTCGTTATGAAAAAAAGAGAAAAAAAAGGGAAAACGTGAAGAAATAATTTTTAATATTTCCTAGTCCTTACCGCAAAAATTTTCGTTATATTGCCGAAATTAAAAATAAAGGTATTACCTCTATGGTACTTTTACCAAGATTAAGAGGCGTATAATTTTTACAAAACATACTTAGCAGATATTCTCGAGCTTATAGCAAGAGTAAAATCCATTTTATTCTCCTTAACCTCATGCATAATGTTTTTCGTTCACCGTAAAAAAGCGATTCATTCCGAATTCAAAGGAAAGAAAAAAATGAAGCGTACTTTTAGAGACCCTACGAGGAGAATTCCAACGTTGTTGTGAATATTGATTGTATTAAAAAACGAAGGGATAGAATGGAGCTCCGCATTCAGGTGAAGAAAGCGTAAGTGAGTTGCACTGAAAAATGGTGGGAAAGTTTTAGGCTTTTAAAAAAGAAAAGAATACCTATCATAAACATTCTCATTTTTTATAAAGAGCAACCGAGAAAAAGTTTCCCGCACGACTCTGCTAGTTTTATCTAGTTTAAAGATAGGAAACCAACGATTCCCTCACTTCTTAGCCGAATACAACAAAACTCTGAATTTCTTTTTTTTTTTTTTTTTGTTTCACCATCAAGCTTGAATTATGTGACTTCATCACCGTTTTTAAAATCGTTTCTGGAAACTGTACGAGTAAACAACCATCTGCCTTTAAGAGATAGCAAAAATCTTGCAGCAACAATTTTTTTATGTACCGCACCATAATAAGATTATAGGCAATTTTTCTACAGGTGGGTTTGTGCATTAACGAGTTCACAGCATGGACTTGTTGCCAACGGCTAAATGCCGAAGTTGCAGGTAAATTACCATTTGATGGCTTACCAGATCTTCGCAAGGAGAGCGGACTGAGCGAAAACTCACATTCATCAACTCTTTTTACAGAATGATTAAAACTTCAGATTAAGTCCACATAACCCATGTTTGACATCGATCAGACATATAGTACGGTTAGAAAAAATCAGAGCCTAAAGTGGAACCTGGGGAAAGTTTAGAATCTTACTTTATCATTGTCGACCGTCGCACTGATGCATTCCGTGCAGTTGAAAGCCAGACACCCAAATTAAAGAGGATGAAGAACCGATTAATTTTTTATCTGCACTTACCTAAAACAAAAAAAAAATAGCAGAACATTAGTAATATTGAATTTGCCAGCTTAAGCAGATCATCAAACAAAAAAAAACGTTCATTTCTTCCATAAGAATTATTTCAATTTTACCGGGCCACACAGTTAAAAGTTAAATCGGCAGTTCTTGCAGAATAACCACAACGCAAGGAAGTACAAAACACTAAATCATTTTCGTTAACAATTATATCATCGTATCGTGTTTTCCCTGCGTCGCGGTTTTTCTTTCACAATGTTTTATGGTAATATTCATGTGCTTGCGCTCACTCGGGATTTTCATAAAATATTTCAATCGTTATTTTGAAAACGAGAATGCAGTGAAAATACAAGGAATAACTTAACTGTTCGCTCCATTACTACATTTTCCACCCGACTTGTTTTTTATATTTTAGCTAAATCCCAACAAAAACAATGTAATTATGTCATTTGTCAAGTTACCAAAAACCGCGATCAAACGAATTCTACGAGAGTAAAAGGATTGAATGGTTACGGAAAATAAACTTGTTAAATGTTCTTCTAGTGGTGTCGAAGAAAATATTTAGGCATTAATTTCCTTTTCCTTTATAAATGATTACATGAGGAAGTAATTTTGAATAAGGAGGCGGCGTGGGTATTGTGCCTACCCTTCGTCACAAAAGCGTCATGTGTTCCTTGTCAAGATCGGTTTCCCCGTTGACGTCGGAGAAAAATGACGCCAGTTTTTCAAAGACTTCAATGAAAAAGAAATAATCTGTCAATGTATTCTGCCAGTTTTTCTCTTTCACATCATCGATATTGGATCATGCAAATGAGGATAGAATTTTCCTAGGATTCGCTTTCATGGCCCTCACTTAAAGATATTTTTTTACGACATTATTTTGTCATTAGGTGATGTAGGATCGAGCATAATGTTCAAACCGGAACGGTTTTATTTCAATGGCTTGGAAGTAACGGCTATTTTCGGCAGCTCAGTCGGTTTCTCTTGTCATGCTCACACTTTTCAACAAACTTTAAAAGCTCGTTAATTTTTTTCTCCCGAAAGGAAACGGTTGCTTCGCTTTAATTCATTCACAATAAATATTAAAAAGTTACATTAAAAAAGCTGTTACAAGATATAAAAAAAAAAAAACGTTTCAGAAAACGTTTAAGAGGGATGCCAACTTTTCATCCCATTATCATCTCTCAACCAAATGAATGAGTGTATCGTACATTACAACAAACCGAGGATCCGAAAATTTAATTGAGTATGAAAAGAACATTTATGCTGGAATATTACAAAAGTAGCTAAGTGAGAAAGAGACTCATTTCCTTACGTGTTATAAATCCTTAGATTCTGCGACTGTTTCCGATGAAGTGATAGAATACAAGTTGATATAATTTCCGAGTTTCTATTGTGTGGAATAAACCGGAATCAGGCAAAACATATTTTCTGAAGGTATTTTAGTTTCTTTAACAAACTATTGTCAGAACAGAATTGTTTAGGGAGGACTGTACGATATCAAGTTGGATCTGTCGTGTCTGCCTCTTAAGTTTTACTTTTTTTTATTTAAAAAACATTCGTAATAAAAAAGATGTCTCTCAGATTGAATCTTTTATCAAATCGCTTCATCAGTTTTTTTTTAGAATATAAATGCAACCCATAATTAAGGTGTATATTTAGTGATACATATTATTCGCCGATTTCATACAAAAAAATGCAGGTATCATTAATCTGCTAGATTGCTTTAGTCTGCTTAATGTATTTTTGGGCTTGCTCATTGTAAATCAAATGCTTAGCTTAAATAAGTAATGCAGATTCGTCAAGTATCTTGAACTTTTGCCTATTATTGACTCAAACACTTCTAAACAAGTTCATATGCCAGAAAGTATGCTTTACATGAAACTAATTAATCCTTTAATGTATGAAACCAATTAATTTGTTTTCTCTACATAAATTGTTCTACGCTTTCAAATGCTACAGCGTTATCGATCCAACTTAAGCCTTGTACAATGACTGGTTTATTTTTCTTTTTATTTTGAACGGAGGTGTTGTTTTTGAACAAACGAAGAGTTTGAAGCCTCGGAAATACCGCATCATTCTCCTCTCAAAATGAATCATCGAATCAGAGATTCTAGGTCGGAAGCCTAGGAAATCGGATTTTGCAAGCAGCAAAGCCAAGCTTAAATAAAACGCTTCATTTCCTGGGAAAAACCTGTGTTTGCACTTAGTTTTTCTAAGAAACCGAGAAAATCCGCGATTCCTTCAGACGAAAAAAATGATGCTATGAATATTACAACTTTTCATCCTCGAATCACTTGAAAACTTTTACGGAAAGAAAATGAAAGGAAAATAAATTCCTATGCTCGGTTTCTCCGCTTAGTAAGATCAGATCACATCCTTTTACGGACTGAAATTTTATTTTTGCATTGCATTTGTTATATAGACTTGTGAAAAGCTAAAATAATCATAGAGTTCTACCTTGCCTTGCGGAATAAACTCATTTTAGTTTGGAATCTTTTTTTTTTTTTCAGATAATAGCTATGTTTGTAAATCATGACTAAGATCAACATGGTTTTCACTGAAAAAAAAAAAAAAAAAAAAAAAAAAAACAGTCCAACCATACATGGAATACTTAAGTAATGACATTTTTCCGAAGGGTTAAAACAATTTCTTCGTACTTAGGCAGTGACGTTCTTAGGCCGGTGCAGAGGACCCGTAGGCACCTGGTGCCAGTCTTAAAAGGGTGCCAAAAACTCGAACAAATCTAATTTAGACTAGATTTACAGTTTATATGAAAAAATCTAAGATTTTCAACAAAGGAACGGTTCCCTATTTCGTATTTCTAAAAAATTTATATTTTCTACGATCATCGTAAAAATTGACCAGGCATTTAACAAAATGGATAACCATCTCTTCGATTACTTCTTTTGATGCGAAATTTCACAATTAATTATTTTTATTTTTCAGTGTTAATTTTTAAATTTTTATTTTGCCGGAAAGTGATCATAGCAGAGAAAAAGTAAAGTGAAGTGAAATTCATTACCATTTGGATGCACACACTGGATACCTGTTGGATTACTCAAGAGAGATCTTCAAGAGAAGGTGAGCGCACCAGCTGGCTTACCACGCAGTAAGCATTGCTTTGAGCAATACGAATTTCAGGATTCATTTAGTCAAAAACATCATGTAAAAGAAATCCAAATCAATTTCGAATCTCTTCAAGACATTTCAACGTCTACTGATCATTGTACAGGTTTTTAACACGAATGGAACTTCAATATCGATTCAATAAACATTTCAAAAGTTTGAAAGAAAACTTCGGAATTCTAGATTACTTCCCCGAAAAGAGCAATTTTCCTAACAAAGCTGTGCCCAGCAGGATAAGTGAATTACCAGAAGAAAACTTAGTTAAAAATTATTATCAGCAAAGAAAATCCATCGACGTCGGCTCGGGAATGAGCATTTCTAACGATTCAGAAAAAAAGAGTTTTCTCATTCTCTCGATGCGAGTTTGCTTAACGAATAGGCATCGCTTTCGAAAATGGTTTGTTTTTGTCGCAAGACGAAGTTCGTGCAGATGGTATTAAGTATCTTCGGCTATGTATATTAGAACGACTGGGAGTTGCTTTCACAAATGCGAAAGCATTAGTTATCTGAGAATTTTGTTTTTGCGGCTTTCACGTTGCTCCGGTCATTTAATATATTTTGATCGATGTTCTAATTGGGTCAGGTCTAATTATCTGTGTTATTCTGCATCCTCCAACTTCAACACAGTGCTTTGTTTGCAGCGATTAATAAATAATATTTCCTCGCTTTCGAGGGAAATTTTGTTAAGAGCGGTTGAAATTTTTCTAAGCGAAATATCGATCAGGTGCACTTATCAGGCAAAAAAGACGGGGAAGAATTTTCAAACGTGGCAAAGCAGCACATTATCGATAGAATTGCCTCGAGGTGGAGGATGTTATTCCTTTATCAGCAATCTCGGAGGGAAATCTTCTTTAACTGCTTCCTTTATGCTGGTCGTTGCGATTACAAGTAAATTGTTGCGCTTTTGAAAAGGTTAATTTCCCCCTTTTTATGTGTATATCAGTGACAAAGAGGTTTGACTGAGAAATTTTACCATCGAAACATAAAAGATGGAAAATTCCATGCGATAATTTGAGATAAATTAAATACCAGATTCAAGTTGAACAAGGAAACATTTTTATTAAGGTGTTGGTAACTTCTAAAAACCCTGAAATAATTATTAAAAATATAAATTAAAAATGTTCATAATTAAGATTGCAGGGGGTTTAAAGGTATTCCTTTCGTTAGTTCCTCTTTTACGCTTTACTTTGGCGATTATTCGAAATAGTAAACTTCCGTCAAAAGATTTAAGAATTTAAACGAGGACAGGAAAAAGTAATACTCGGTTTGCGGTCTTCCTCGTTACGGTGTTTTCGAAGAGAAAAGTCCGAGTTGCTGCCGACCGGAGCTTAGGCCGTTAATCGGACTAGTGTGTCGAATTAATCGAACACTTATCATCGTTGTAATCGGGTCGTTATCGAAACATCTGCATTTAATGTGTCTTGCTTTTGGGAATAAAATCTTCAAGGTGATCGTTTAAAGCTTTCGACGGCTTTATACGATTAAAATCAATTTTGATCAAAATAATAGCCACAAGGGGGTGCATTTAGATATAAGAATTATGAAAATTTCATTAGTCGCAAAACTGTAAGACCTTTTAGACGATTTTAAGAATTGGATTTGAAGGTAATAAAGTAACAATTTACGTATGATTAACATCTCATAATGTGAAATTGTAGTCATGCGTGCATCAGTTTATTTAGACCGAACTCCTCTCACCAATATTATTTATCACTCCCTCGTCCCTTAGGATATAAAATATCCCGTAAAAACAAAACCGAGTATTTTCGGTCAATTTTATTATTTATTTAAATTTACGCTGAATTTTGTAATTAGATCGTACCACCTACATTCAACTTTTACAAAATTAATTGAAAGCAAAGAAAGAAAATCCCGTTTTGTAGGAAAAACCTTAAAACTTCTATTTGCCTTTAATTTTTCGATTTTATTAACAAGGTGTACGTGAGTGCTAAAAAAAGTTGCTATAAAAGAAACGGAAATGTGTTTGATTTTTATTATAAAACGTCGCATCTGTTCAGAACCCACACCCCGTGTTATTCAATATTCAAACCAAGTTCTGACAACGTTACCAGCCATAAACAAGACTCTGCCGGAATACGAAAAACTTGCGACTATGATATGAATTAAAGGAACCGCCTAAGTCTAAGACTTTTTTACTTAGGCTGCTTATTATTTTAATAGGCAGTTGCTTTCGAGTTTCATCTTCGAGTAACATTTTCTTATCGATTCTTTGTTAAGGTGAAGCTGCTTTTACGGTGTTCAAGTAAAAATCTGAATACCCGAGCGTGCTTGCCTTTGATCGTTCATCGATAATCGACTACAACGTAACCAAGTTTTCTGAAAGTGGAGTAAAGCGAAACCTGACGTAACAAACAAACAAACCGCAATTATGTTTAGAATCCCGGCAATTCGATACGGCGTCCATACAAAAAAAAAACCGTCCAGGAAATGTCAGAATGAAACGAAAAAAATTCCGTTTAATTGTACGGAAGCAGTTGGGTTTATTAAATTTTCACATTAGCAAAGTACAAAGTTGGCAACATTTGCTATGATATTCATGAAGTTTGCCGCCGAGCTCATCTCACGCTTCCTCCTTGCCGTTTCTGCAGCCTCCGTAAATCATGCCTTTCTTTTTCATGTAAATTCATAAAAGTGTTGTTATCAGTTTTCGCTCCCATCTCCGTTTTCAAACCCCATTTAATTAGTACGAAATAGTTGGAAAAACTTTTTTAGTTTACCATCCTTCCGTTTTATAGTTTTTAAACATTCCAAGGGGATTAAAAGTTACTTCCGCTTTTTAAAAAAAGCCGGTTCCTGTGACCTGCTTTCAAATGAAAGCTTCGATCGAATAATTCCGGATTTCTCTAGAGAAATGTGGCAACGCGGATGTGATCGGAAAAATGTGAGTGGTTTCCGACTGTCATTCAAAAATCTTGACCGCAATCCTACGAAGCAAATGGGGATGAAGGGAACAAAATTCACATACACGAATCAGAAGGTCGAAGAGAAATCAATGCGAGACCATACGTATAAAAAGGTAAATGGATTAAAATGGGATTTAGAAGCGAATCCTTTAAATTTCATAATGCGTAGTCAAAAAATGCTTTGAAACTAGATCTCGACTTTCCCAATACACGGAAAACCTTTTTGATAATCTGGTTCTGCCCCGTTTCCATTATCTTTGTTTTTCCTTTTGATCGATGATGTCATTACTTTCGTTTTTCGTTTCGGATTAATGATCAGGAGTCAAAAACTCGGGAGACTGACTTTTTTTCTGTATAGAGCTTTGTCGGGACGAAATAGTCGATCTTTTTTAAATCGACCTTGAACACAAATAAAACACCCGAAAGAAGTTTTCGAGAATTACTCGGCAAATGGAAGATTTGAATAAACAGGCAGGAACAAACAAAGAAAACTCGCTATTTATGCGGAAGTAAAGTTTCTAATCCGGAAGAAAATAAGTCGGAATTTAGAATAAAAATGAAAAATAGAAAAAAAACAAGGGAGAGGAAAGCGATTTTTAAACAAAAGCAGATTATTAAAAATAAGCTTTCAGTACAACACAGAGAAATACACGACGAAAAGTTAAATAAACCGCCCGTTATTTCCCTACCAATCCTCCACACCGTCCCGAAAGTGTTTATCATTTTCCTTTCAGATTACCAGCCGGACTGAAATGTTGATCCTTGAATTTAAAAGCGCATTTATATATTGTTTTAGCTTAAAATGTTGACGTTCTTAAGTCTTTTTCTCTTGATGCCGCTTCTGATGAACGTAGATGATCATCATGGCTATTTAAAATTTCGATGCGGAGGCTTTAAAGAAGACAGTCTTCTTCCTGCTCTATCAGCAGACATTTTGCATCCGAAATTCTTTTTACTAAGCAGGGGAGTTCACTCACTACCCCTTCAAGTACTAAATGTTAGAAAGTTCATGCATTTTAAGATTTTCGTAAGTTTTTCCTCTTTCCAGGCTTTTAGCGAACCTTCTTACTCCTGATTCTGTCTGAATATTCAAGTAACTCTTTTTTTCTCTGGCCAACCTTCGCTCATCTAACACATTAAAAGGGGGAACAATCTATCCAAAAAGTGGACGTTAGCAACTTTATTATTTTGTTTTATTATCAAATACCGAGATGTCAAGCGAGCTGGGTACAATAGAACGAAACACTTACGACTTACTGACCGGCTTAAAATCGAGCGAATATTTAAATGGCCTCGCTTTAATTGATATCCGGTCGTTAAATATTTATCTTCAGACAAAGAGGTTAGCTACATCTTTTACCAAACAGAAACTTTGGCGAGAAATCCTCTATTAATATTTTATTATCTTGTTCATTCTTAAAACGATGTATATCTTTCACAAAAGGATCTGGTTGGCTTAATATTCTCGATATTTTACAAAATGCAGCAGATCATTGCCAGAGTTACAAAACCTTATGTGTGTTCTTTTTACCGTGAATTAAAAGCAATTTCAAGTTGCTATAATCAAAGTGAACATTCAGCAAAAATGTTGGAATATGACTGGATAAAATGCTGATTTATACTTTTCCCAAAAAAAAACCAAACAACGCATGATTTCTAAACTCTGAGCTTTGTTGTTTTGTTTTTCCATAGAATTTTTCGCTTCGTTCACTTTGATTTCAAATCACTTTGCATTTTAACCATTAAATTCTTGAGAGGTTATAATCCCTTTCAACTGCAAAAAGTACTTCAAAACATTATTTTTTTCCGAATCCGTTAGAGCACTCCTTTCCTTTAAAAAAGAAGTCATGAGAATAACTTTTTCAATCTTATTGCATAACTCGAGTTAATAACGAACGTGCAATTTGAATGTAATAAAGAAGTTACAAATGAAAATGACCACTATGACTCATGAAAAGATAATACATCGAAAATATTTGAAAAAGAGTAATGTATAATGCAATCCGTATGCATTTCCGTCAGGGACTTGTGGATTGAAAAGCTTTAAGTCTGTTCTTGACAACTCGTCAATCATTGTCGCATTGTTATTTTATAATTCCTCATGCGGTATTTCGTCTGGCAGAGATTCTCTCATTTCCACTTTGGTCGTAAAGCCTTTTCTGAAACGACTAAAGATGTATGGCAATTAAGAAACAACAAGTGCATTTTTCTCTTTCATCTTGTACGTTTACAATCGCTGATAGTGATTATTCAGGACATATAAAAAATGTAATTCACTCGACAGAAAAATAAGTTTAGAAAAGATGCAATAGAAGATTTCCCTTGTTTATTTCACCTTGTAGGTTCACCTTTCCTTCCAGCGTTTTTGTTTCTCAAAATTTTTACCGCATTACAAATTCTCTCTTCATCTCCTGAATGCATTGTTTTACATATAAATGTACTTCCTTTTTGCTTTCTCACAACAGGAGAAAAACTATTTTAGGAACTCCGTTCGGCTTACATAAAAAACGAGCTTGGAAAAATTGAGCGTTCAATTTATCAAGTGGTTACAGCTGAATAAAAGAAAGAATAAAGAAGAGCAAAACCTATACATAGACTAACAAGTATTCGATTGACGAAATAAAAATTTAAATAACGGAGGAAAATTCCGTAAAACCGAAGTTGTATACTGAGGTTTTTAATTAATTTGAAAAGTAACCGAACAATATTCATCAATTCTTCTTATTTCTTCGGAGAAATAAGAAATTCAGAATAAAATTAAAACGATTATAAAAATCAAGCATGAGAACTGAAAAAGAACTCGAGTTGAAAAAGCACAGGACTGAAGCCTAATTAAAAAGTCAAATGCCAGTACGATCTAGAAAAGAATTAGCTTTTAAAATCATCTCGCCAAGATTTATAATAAAGACTTTCCATCATATTTTTAATACACTCCCATAAATCAGTTTTTTGATATAGCTAAGAAAAAATGATCAAAATGCTTAATGAAGAAATCAAAACCATAAAAAGATTGAATTATATTTATACTAAATAAATAATGACGGAGAATATTTTTGCATTAATTTTCGAATCGATAACCAAAATTTTTTTTAGCGGGAATGAAAAAAAAAATTAATACAAAAGTTGCAACTTTAGGTTTTCTTTTAAATCGGGACTAAAGTTAAAATGGAATATCCAGGCAATGTAGGAAGTAATATTTTAAATATTTTAGAAAGTCTGAAAATATAAAAGAGTTGTTTAAAAGATTTATGATGTGTTTTGAAAGAAAACTCCAGGGGGCCGGAGGAAAAAAAAGAAGAGGGGAAAGGTGGAGGCCCGATTTCCCCAAGAAGCAAAACCATCAATTACGTGCGTTCTTTCTTCCAAGATTCTCACTTTGAAAATAAAAGGAATATCATTTCGATGCCTCAACCCTTGTCAAAGATGCTGAATCGAAAATCCCCGAGTTTATACCATCGATTCGCACTACCGGTTTATTACGTGCTTTTGTCTCTAATTAGCGATCAGATAAAATTATGCAGGAATCGTCACGATATGAAAGAGTCATAAACGAATCCGTCGGTTGGCGCCATATGCAACTAAAAGTCGAACTCGCATTTATTAATATTTTATGACCGAATAACTGGGATATGCCTCCTCATTTTAAATGATATGACCGGTTAAAATGACGTTTTTCCTTCAATTTATAAAATTATTAAAATGAAGGGAAGCTTTCGAAAAAGTTTCCGACATATTGCTCCTATGGGACTAAAACATTTTCTCTTGTCTTTCTACCTCTTGTTATAAAAGTTATGCAGACGACCTTGCTGAAAAAAAACTTTTTATATAATCGAACGAATCCTCAGAGCCAAAATGAATCAAGACTTTCATGTTTCCGGCAGAGCACAATACGACTTTTCAATATAATACCGTTTCCTAACTTTTCTCCTTTTTCTACAAGTCAAAAATAAGTTATGCTTCTGTTTTCCTAGAATTGTATCTTAATTCATCTCATGAGAATTTAACTTCTTCCTATTTACGAAAGTTTTTTCCTTTAACATAAAAAGTCTTTTCGAATTCGAATGGTTTCAACATTTTCACCTCAAAGGAAGCATCAACATAATTGTTGCCGCCTACGTTAAATCAACGTAGCGCCAAACTTAACTTAACATCGATTACGCTTAGCGGCGATTAAATGCTACTAGGTACAGTTTACAAGTTTTTTAAATTAATTGTTTGACTAATTTATATTTTTGAGAATTTTTCAAAACTTATTTAAAATGAATGAATAAACCGAGAGTAGAGCCGAAGTAAATTACACGTATCTCTTTAATCGATCTCTTTTCCTACTGCTAAATTTCCTTTTCTGAGCCAAAGATAAAAATTCATAAAATCACAGAGAAAAGGAAAAAATCTTGCGAAAAAGAAAAATGTTAACCAAAAAGTTTAAATAGTCACAGGAGAGAAATCTTTTCTAAATACAGAAAAAGTTTAAGCTTTCTTTTGGCGAAAACTTGAGAAATTCCACAATCTGATCCGTGTTTAAGGTTTCTTTGTAAGGAAAAAAAAGATATTTCTTTATAGAGTTTTCTTACTTTTTCGCTTCTGATACAGATTCAAATGCAATATCCTTTTTTTTATAAGCGAATAATCATTCTTATTACACCCAAGCTTTTCAGGAAATATCCTGACAAAAGCAAAAACTTTTTTTTGATAAGTTAGCACTCAAAACTCTTTTGGAGATACTTTCTTTAGAAAACCACTAAACGGTGCTAGAGTAAGATTTCTTTCCGATGAATAGAAAATTAAACTGACGGATTATTGAAAGATCATCAAGGCAAGCCAAATTATTTGGTTTTTATCATCTTGAGAATGCAAAATTCAATTCCGCATTGCTCAAATCCTGAAAGGTAATATTTTATTTACAACTTAACACTTAAGCGGGATGACGACAGTTTGCAAGCTTTGTTTATTTAATGAAGACCCTTACAAGAAATAAATCAGCCTGTCGACTATCGCTTGTGTTTCTGATCGTCTACATTTAAATCTTTTGACCGCCGACTCGACCGTTCGTGCTTCACTTTAAATCGACTAAATAATTCATTCAATTCTTAAAAACTCGAGTTAGTGAAAATATGATATTTTAAAATTTCGTGACTTTGGCGTTCTAAAAGAAAACACAAAATGTGGAGATGCACGAAACATCGGGGGGAAAAAAAACAATTTGAGGTGGCCAAAGTAAAAATACTTTACGATATAAAACATTTTCAAGAAAGAAAAAACTCGGAAAGAAAGGATCAAGTTTAGTCTAGAAAACTAAACCACGTCCGTTCATATCGGGGAAAAGATGGAATATCTGGGTATTGTGATAAATATCCAGATTGGAATCATAAACGTCGGATAGGATTTCATTATATTATTGGAAAAGTTTGCGTCTCTAAAATCACTTTAATGGACGAAAACAAAAAATAAAAATCTGGAAATGGATAAAGACAAGTTTTGTTAGAAAACAATAAAAAGAAAAGTTATATTTTGTTAACAGGAAGTTATGTGTCTTTCGTTTGACTCTCCAACCGGAAATTGTAACAACGAAACCGATATTTTCCTAAGACAATGACAATGATATACGGTTTTAACCCGAATGCACGATAAGGAAAATAAGTTGGAGTACCATCCAAAGTAGCGATTAACAAGATTTGGAAGAGACCGAATACGAAAAAAATTGTAGCAAGGCCCGAAACTATGAAAAAACGAGCAAGAAAAGAAGAAATTTTCATTTTGCATAGGGGCTGTATACTCTCACCGTTTATTTGACTTTCTCCTCCACCATATATCATTTTCTTATTTTCTTCTCGCCTTCCCGGCGATAAAAACCACCGAGAAATTCTTCATCTTCTTTCTTCTTTGGGTGAGTTTCTAAACGGTTTGTATGTGGCTGAGTGCAAAGCAAAGAACGTGCGAAAAAGGATAGGCCACAAAGAAGCTGAAATTTGTTGAAAAAGTTAAGAAAGAAGTCTTAATCACTAGTCTGAAACTCCATAAAGGTATTTCATTAACAATTTCGTAGTCCCAAAACAGACATAAAATGTTGCCGTCACGTAGTCTTGACAAGAACGAGCAAACAATGTCACCGTAAGGAACATGCGACGTCATTTCACTCGACCGAAGCTAAAAAAAACTCAAAGTTAATACTGTCGCCTTATTTTTATTGCATGCGAGTTTTCTTAAATCCCGAATTCGAATAGGAAATAAAGAGAAATGAGGAAAAGCGGTGCAAAAAGTAGCGAGAGCAAGATAAAGTTCTCGGAGGTAAAAACCGTCTTTTTTAGAAAGATACAGAATGAGAAGCACATTTCATCTGCGACTCCTTCAACAATTTTTGTTTTAAGTGTCCCGAATGTTTTTTCTCTCACAATGTGTAAAAAGGAGTTCTACCAGACATATCGCAAACATCAGGATAATGTATTGAGACATTCATTCGCGTGCTCGAGTGCTCTTCTAAATCATTGCCTCGCAGTCGACTTTTTTTCTTTAAAATAGCTCGTTTCTCTCCCGTCACGATCCTGGCGTTCTCCGATTTTAAGCCGTTTCATTCCTTTTAATCAGAATTATTAAATATTTGCGAGGCTGGTGCTTGTTAAAACGTCACATCTTGCATTTTTCCGAGACGTTAAATTAAGTTATACGATTTGCTGATTTCAGCAATTTCTTTTAATTATAACGATCGATTCGAAGGAGGAGAGAGAAAATTAGCAACCAGAAAAGCATTAGCACCGAGGGATTAAAATGTAAACATTTACAAGCAAGATTTTCCTTAAGTACGTCGCCCCCACGATTTTCGGAAGCCTCGTCATGGTGGCCATGATGGTTGTCTTGGGAATATCTATTATCAATTCCGATTCCTGTTCATCACGGTACAGAATCCCGTACATCGTCATTGATACTCCATTTCCTACTCCCAAGCATTAAGTCTAGTCTATTGTGATCATCTTTCCTGCCTCAGGCTTTAACTAAGTACAGACTGGACTGGAATTTTCCCGTTGAAATTTCAGGCAGCGTTCAGGATTTTCCTGGACACTGCCCGACGTTATCCGATCAATAAAATTTTGATCAGACCTCATTGGGCCTGAAATCATATCTTGACCTTGTCAATCTAAGATTTTTAGCTGAAAATCATAAAATCGGCAGAGAATAATTTTAATACAGTGCATAAAAGAGAAACTCAGAGGATTGAAAATATGATTAAAGTAAGAACTGGGTTGGGAATGATGCTTTGATTGATTCGATTCGAGTTCAAGAATCTGTCTTCATTATCCGCAGACCTCCATTTGCCTGTTTCAACCGAATCAATTTCGGAAAACAGTGCTTGCTTGCTCTCTTGCTTACTTATGTCGACAAAGGAAATAGAAGACTTCGATTTCCGAAGCGCAGCGGGGACTAAAAGAGCATTTAGCATAAAGTAATGTCTTTTCTTAAAAAGCGATCCATTTATCAGTGAAAATTTATTGAATTTCCAAAAATTTGGCTTAAGATGCTTTCCATACTCCCCGGAATTAAAAGATCGGAAAAGGGAATGCTTAGTTTATTTATTCAATGGAAAAATAAACGTTTTAAAAACTTAATTTAAAAGCTTTAGAAAAAAGTTTGCTTAGTAAAAAGCTGATTTGGTGAAAGCTCTGCAGATTCTCAATAAATAACACCCCCTCGGTCCCTAAGAGGGGTTTGAGGAGACCAGGGAAACAATGACTCCAGTTTTTCAAATACCCTTGCTTGTTGAGATTGCACATGACAACTTTATTCTGCTGACTCGTGTACGCTTATAACTGCTGCTTTTTTTTTCTTATTTCCCTCTTTTTTCTTTGTCATTTCTATTCCATTTCGCGGACTTTATGAAGCAATTCTTTGTTTTGTTTTTGTTTGACTAAAGAAATCATTAAAAAAATTTTTTCTTGTAACCATTTAATTAATTTATATGCCATGGTTTTCTAAATTGCTCTTGTTTCTTTTATAAATTCAAATGTATCTTGTTTCTAAAAACAAGCTTGAAATTATTTTAAGGAAAGATGGTTAGTGAAATTTTAAATCAAATAATCTGCTTTGTAAATCTTACGGGGATACGATTTAAGGCCATCATCCGAGGGTTATCACATAATACCCTCGTTGGTTTACAACAATTAACATTGTCAAGCTAGAGATAACCGATCGTCAATCAGGCTCGTCGCAAAGCTTCCGCTATAATCAATTCGAAATGAGAAATATGACTTCTTTGTCTAGTAATACGGATCGGTCGGTCAGGTTGTGAGGGCGTTTGATTTAAATGCGCTATTCGGATCTTACTCTAATTCAGACCCTTCAGTTTTCTGTTTTAAGAAAAACTAAAAAAAGATCTAAGCCACGAAAAAATCTTTTTTTTTATTTTATCTGATAAAAAATAATAATTTCTGCGCTCGTTGGACAACGAACGTCAAGTTTCTACGAAGCAAACTCTAGGTTGAAAGACATTCGAATGAATTTTGAAAAGCTCAGTCGACTTTATCCTTACACTAATCAAAACAGCGTAGGAAAAGTTTGAAAGAAAATAAGAATCTTTTCTCGGGAGTTTTTTTCTTTTTCATCTCTTTCTCTTGGAAAAATGGAAATAATGTTATGGCCTTAGCCCAATACGGTACAATAAAATCCATGGTTTACATTAAATTAAATGAGATTACCTCTTAATATATGAAAAGAGAACAGAGGAAACAGCGCCTTTATCAAGCATTATTATTCAACATTTCTTTTCTAAACATAAAAGTCCTAAAATGTTCAACATTTTCAAAATTTCACAAGTTAGATTTTATATTTATGAAAAACCTTCACTCTGACCGATCTTTATTTGAGCAATCAAAGCCTACGGATATTGTTTAGGTAAACTGGGTAATATCCGATCGCATGTTCGTTCCTTCTTCTTTTTTTTTTTTTAAATTTTGAACCGTATCTTTTCGAATGCCCTAAAGCTATTGAGGGGTTCCTTCGTCTTAACATTGCCTACCATTATCATCCAGAAATTCTTTCTTTGAAACTAATTTTAAATCTATTTAAATCACTCAAGTAAGTCCAAACTAAAATTCTGAAAGACAGATTTAGCAGTTTCAACAGAACAAGAACCGCATCGGATAAAAAATTTAAAAGTTAAATTGAAAAAAATCGAATTGAAAAAGATTGTATTAAATAAGAAGACTGCTATACACGTCTAATAAAAAGGAAAAATCTGGTAAAGTTCGTTATTCGATGGAGGTAGACCAATACGAAACGGATGCTGTACCTCATCAAGAGAATGAATATTCTATCGTAAACATTTAGCTTTCCAGAGTTTTTCAAACGAATTGATTAACTTTCCTTTCCTTTTCTTTGCGGAAAATTTTTTGTCTATTTCGTATTACGCCTCGCGTTTGCGATAACTGATAACTAGCTCAAATAGCTCCCTATTCAACTAGTTAAGCCTCCTACTTAATATCGGATATTAAGTCTTTCTCTTTAATAAAAGACAAATACATACGATACGTTCGCACACGCCTTGATATTGTGTATCTTTCACGAGATTAGTACAACTAATCCATAATCAAATAAATGTTGAGGGACTTTGTAAAGGTTTATTCATTAGAAATAGCATTAAAGTTTATTCAGAAAATGAATGAATACTTGCCATCAATCTAATTAGATATTAATAAGTACCTACCATGTTTTATAACGTTTATAAAATGATTTCCCACTAAGCTTGCGTGATTATAAAATAATCATGTTCAAACGTAATTAAAAAATTTGTTGAAAAAACAATGCGAAATTTTCCGAACTAAGGTGTTAAGTATTTCATTGGAGCGACCTATATTTTATTTTCTTATGTTTATAAATTAAAATGAAAATATCGATTAACGTATTTACTCAAAGAACACCTCCATCGCACCTCCAGTTTCCGACAGTTCGATTGTTTTTCTCAATTTATCTGTTTGTTTTCGAGCTTGTGTGAATTAAAAGCAATATACCTCTACTTCGGTTTTGAGCCAAGATAGATGGCGAAAAAAATAACGCTCGTACGTGAGATGTTTCGATCACTCTTAAACAAACCCTTCAGGGTGAGGGTGAAGATTTCTCTCATCTCTTCTTTGACCTCTGAGGCTATAGCTTCGATGTAACAGAATCACGTACGGATTTTCAGGCCGACTCTTGACCTAATTATCTTTAAACGGTGTTTATTATTTTAGATCGCAAAGCTGTGCTAGGATTGAGACAATCTTTGCAACTGTTAGAAGTCTTAAGACGTTAGAATAACACAAGGCCAAAGCTTAGCCAACTTGGTTAGTTACAAAGCCGAGGAAGTCCTTTCAAAGCCGTTGTGTGGATTATCTAAGCTAAAAAAACTTTTAAAAAAAACCCAAAGGCTAAACCAAAGTTATGCCTAACCTGCTTAAAGCAATTCTTTAGCTCCTCATCAATTACAGACTTAATGAGCGAAAATCCTGAACAACAATAGAGCCAGTCTACCTAGATTCTTATTTTTACCACTTAAAACTTATGCGTTTTCCTCGCTAAACCTATCTCTGTCTACTTTTAGACTTGAGTGTCCTTCAACCTTTGGCAAACTTTTAATCTTGGGCTTCCTGCATCCATCTGAGTCCCTTTACATTCTTGATCTCGTCTTGCAACACTTCTAGGTCTTACACCGGCGCTCTTTTTCAGAGCCGAGGTCTCCGCCCTGCTGTTCACGACGCTTATCTCCCCTCTGACCACATGGCCTGTTCATTATCGAATGTCTTCTTAGCCAAGATCGTTTTTCGGTCAACGAACACGAATTTCTTTAAATCTAATGCGATATGACAAGTTCTAAATTAATTTTGATCACATTTGCGCATATTAGTTAAATTTTAATGCAATTTGCTAGTGTATCCGTCATGAAACAAGCTATTCAAAACTTCCTCTATTATTATATAAATGCAATTTCATCAGCAGCATATTCGGAACAAGAGGAGCAATTCCAAAGTATTGTAATTTACTGTTAGTCAAATATAGATGAGATCACATCATTTTCTTGTCTTGCATCACATGTTATTGCTTCGAAAACCAGACAGCAATAAATAGAAATCAAACTTGAGGAAAACTTTCGCTTTAGTTTTCATGTTTCTCCTTCAACTGCTCAGAGTAAAAACTTCTTTGCTTTTAACTTATGATTTATCATTTTTCCCTTGTCATCATTTAGTTTCTCCAGAATTCGATCTTGAAAGAACTTAATAAAATCGTTTTGATTCTCGTCGGTTTTCAGAAACATTTTTCAATTTTTTCTAACCTCGTAAATTTTACCGATTTCCTTTTTACAGGCCATCAAAAAATAAAACCGAAATGATCGGGTTACAATCGACATTTAAAGCGAAGAGTTAAAGAGGGCCAAGACGTAAAAGGTTTAGAGTCTAAAATTTTACCCGAAAAAAAAAAGAAAGAAATCGAATTACGTTAGTCGGGCACAATGAACGTCTTGAAGCGATTGAAAACTAGCACCTCACAATTGAAATGGAAGCTGCTTCTGCTGCCGCTCTGGAAATTGGATTTGGAAAGTTCCTTTCATCGGTCCCCACTTAATCACGTGACTCTTTTCTCGAAAACATCTACAAGAAACCTTACGACTAATATTGATTGCATCTTTCTTTATTGCACTTTATTTTCGCCTTATTAGAAACGACCGTTTAAAGAAAAATCTAGTTATTTTAGGAAAAAAATATACCTAGCTAAATTGTAGCATTACTCGAGATTAAAATTAGCAATTATTAGCTGTGCGAACAACGTGAAAGCTGAGACCGTGGCAACGAAAGCTTTTTACGTTCATAAACGGTGTCATTAAAACTTACCTCTAGCGAAAAAAAAAACTTTTACTTTGGGGAGTAACATTTTATGGCTTCATCTTTTACAGCTCCAGAATCTATATGAGTCTACAGTTCAGCTTAATAAAACGACCGCAATTAAATTTCTTGGTTATTTAGGCCGACCGTTTTCATACATAATTCAGACTAATACCAATCCTAATAGTGCGAATAATTTTCTCTTATTTTATTTTAGCTTGAAAACCGTTCAGTATTGCAATTCGCTATTCGTACATGCTTTTGTGAAAATACTAAGCGCAGAAGCTTACCTCAGGCCTAAACATCAAACATTTTCGTCACTTTATCCACCCAAAAATGTTCCATCCCGTTAGAAACATCATCGATCATTACTTTCATCTCATTGAGGATAAATATCTTTAAAAGAAACCACTTGTGAGAACCACTGACAAAGCCTCTAATTAGAATACAAACGACATTTAAAAAGTTGGAAAAAAATAAAAAGTAAACTAAAACTCAAATGTAATTTTAAAGGAGAAAATTTTACAGAACAAACCACTCTACTTTTAGGTTCTTCTTAATTTTATAGACGTATGAAAAAAAAGCTAAACAAATTTTAAAGCAGGAAAACGGAAGGAAATAAAGGGAAAAGAAAGGCTGAATACAAACAGTCGTGGAATATTCTCAAGAGTTTGAAAAGAAAGGTAAAGGAAAAGCTCGATCCTTGAATTAAGTAATAGGTCGAAAACAACGAAATAAAAGTCAGGCGTCTTATGAAGACCTTTTCGAAGGCAAACGTGCTATTGATTTCGCCCAGAAAGTGTCACAAGAGCCCAGACAAAAAGATACCTCATCCCCTTTCTTCGTGTAGGGAAGGTTTGCTTCCTTACCCTTTCCCGCTAATTGTTTCTCGAACATTTCGAACTTCGGAATTTACACTGTCGTCTTACCCTTATCCTCAGTAATTGGAATCTCATTTAAGGTCTCCGAGTGTGATACAATGTGTGAAAGATCATTAATTTCCAAGAAAGAGATTTTCCTTTAAAATTTCCCCTATGATCTTCCCCCATCGAAGAACGTAATCACTCTCGCCCAAAATTATGATCTGATAGGAGAGTTTTGCTCATAAACAGATGATGTATGTTAAACGAGTTGTTTTGAGTTTCAGCAGACTAATCGAATAAATCGAAAACCGATTTTGCCTTACAACTGCTCAAAGTCCTTTGAAACAAAGTTTCTATCGAACATGACTAGCAAATATTGAGATCGTAATTTACTGGACTACATCCAGTAAAAGCCTTCATCGTGTGCCAACGGTCGCAACTCGAAAACGCTTCGGGCTATACACATAAATAACAGAATTTAACCTACCTCGACGACGAATTTAAACTTTCGCAAATTATATCCTTTTCCTAATTCTGTCGGCGGCGTTAAAAATAAATATCCCCCAATAAACCGCAGGATTAATGACTTTGTTCCGTCATAGCAAAGCCGTTTTCGATTACCGTTTTTAAAAAATAGCTTTAGGTAATCAGCGGCTGTGGTCAATACATCCGAAAAATTTAACAAACTTAACACCGTTTAAAATACACGCGAAGACCGCAGAGGTGTGGTGGGTATATCGCGGAAAAAGGATTAACCGTAAACACAAACCTTCCCCGATGTTCTCCCGGCATCTGCTGTGAGATACAACGTCAACGGGAACGACAGCGCTCCTCGTGGAGCTTACGGTAAACTTTCCAGCATCTCCCTCTTCCCATGATCAGAATTCTCTACGTGTTTCAGCCTATTTTATTTGTACACACTTCTTTCTCCCCCTAATTTTCATCCAATCTCTTTTAATTTGCAATTTTAAAAAAAAAATCCTGAATTACGTCCGGTACGATTTATAAAATAAAAAATTCCAAAGATTCGTCCTTTTTATTCTTATGAAAAATAAAATAAGAAAAAAATGTCAGGTTAAAATTACTATTTAAAACCAGAACTTTTTCCAACCTTTTTTCAGGCATTCGATGAAATAAAATAGGATATCGCTTCAATAATAAAAAAAACCTAAAGTCGGCGAGCCGACGATATAGTTCAATAACGAGTGTACTCGTGAGCCAGAAACAAAACTGACACGATTAAACTTGCTCAAGATGACAAAGTCTGCTTCGGCAAAGAATGATACAACACGCTTCAAATATTTTTAAATTTTAAATTATGCTGTGTATTTAACGCATTGAATCGTGCTAAGAACGTATTTTTTTAAAATCAAAAAACGATTATAAAATGAAATGCAAGTGACTACAGCATTTGATACTTTACATATTTCAAGTATGATTGTTATTCCTAAAATACATAACCATGAAAAAATCAATTTCCTTCCAAACAGACATCTTAAGGTAATATTTCATCAAGTCAGATGGAATCATTTTACTAATAATAGGGAATTAGGAAACATCTTTGAATATTAGACGTTTTCCAAACGCAAAATTATGCAAATATAATTCTAGCCAACACTAATTTGTAATTGTAAACTTGACATTAGCTATGCAAGAGAATTTAAATGTCTACCATTAAATGATCTTTTTTGATCATAATAGAATAAAATTTACAAAGCCATTAAATTCTCTACTATTACATTGCATCTATGCAACATGAAGTTGAAGCATAATTTTCAGTAAGTAAAACATGAGCTATGATTTTAAAAAAATGGCCGGCGAAATCTCTGTTTAAGAATCAACACCGATGAAAAATGAATTTACTTAATTATAACAACAACCTAGTTTTTAGCATGACCAAAGACTGGAAAATTAACAAGAGGCTTCAACACAATTTATACGTCAAAAATTTTAAAACAGGCGAGTTTTCAGTTCCCCCCATCATCTGCTCAAGTCAACTACCTCTTCCGTCTTAAACGGCAAAATTTCTGCCAGACGCTGTTACAATTGGAGCCTCGTCTTACATCAGCCGACAAATAATACGTCATCAGGTTCCAAAAAAGAAAAATCACTTTTCACACCAATTTTACATCTTCAAACCCTTACAAAAAACTATTAAAAATTTCAAGTGGCTTTGATTAATTCAAAAATTTCGTGGGCTGTTGAAATAGTAAAAAGCACATCAAGATTTAATGACCTACCACTGGATGAAAATATTTTTGCACATAATCTGAATTGTCAACAAGAACTCTCTTTAAAAATTCCATTATTTTCATGGCAATGGTTTTTATAACTCGATTTACTTGTCACCTCTTATTTTTTTCATTTAATACGTTTCTTTTTATTCTTCCTTTTATTTACAGCCAACTTTTTTTAAGCTTTCTCTAAATTTCCACTTCATTGTATGTTCTGTGCCTTAATCGCGGTCTTTTCCTCAATTCCAGATATTTTTTCCCCGGAATTTTTAACTAAATTACTAAGGAAAAGTGAAAACTTTTTAGCATGATTTTTAGAAACTTTTTAAGAAAACATTTTGTGCATTCAAAAAATTTTTCTCCTTTGAGAGTGAAATATAATATCTTGAATTAATTCATCAACCTGGAAAATCCTTATATATCTAAAATGAAAAACTCAAAGTAAATTCCAAGAGTAATCAATTACATCATCTGACGTGTGTTGGAACATGAATTAAAAGAAGATAGACGAACAAGCTAGAAGGAGACGAAGGACTACTCAATCAAGATTATTGACATGTTTTATGAATAACCATTTCTTTTTTTTTCTTTTTTTGCACACAACTTGCAACAATATTAAATTCATGTCATGTGTTTGAAAAGATTTACTAACATAGAAAATAACTTTCTCAAAACACACAAAATAACTCTAGAAAAATGCAGCTGCAACTCAAATTAAAGGATTAAGATGAAGTTCACATCAGTAATTTCTTAATTTCAAAAATGATGAACAAGTAACCCTGTCGTTTAAAGAATGTGGTATATGTCCATGTCCCATGACCTCTTGCACCTGTGCCTTTATATGTAGTGCCTTCTCTTACAACATAATGTGTTGTGATTTCTACTCTACATGGTGAAAATGGATTTTAAAAAAGTATGAACGAATTTCAAAAAACAAAGTAGTCATAATTACTGCATGGTTACATGTGAATCTCATAGGTTGCAATAGCACTAAAATTCAGTTGGCATCTCCAGCCTTTACAAAAGCAAATCAGTAACACTATGAATTGTTGTAATGTTTCATATCTTGCACAAATTCGCCCTTGTGCATGAACACACTGTGTAAGTCTGTCCTATTGAAATTTCTAAATCCATAAAATCTAAATCAACAACTAAGATTAACTAATATTTTACAGATGAATAAAAATAACTTCCACCTTATGAATACCTGATGGAAAATCATCAGTAGGTGCATACATATGCACCAAATTTGTTCAATGAATGGCACGATTAAACTGTTAACCCTGACACAATTCTCAAATGTACACCAGAAAACTTTTTTGTCTCATTAATGGTCCTGGTAATTTATTCACAGCAACTTCAATTGAACCCACTGCTTTTCTTGTGCAGTATTCATCGATGCAACTGTGTTAGTCTGCATTTAGGTCTAGACTTTCTTTTTTTTTGATTTGTCACATATGACATGTATCTCATACTAAAACACAGAGATTCGTTATAAAATATTACATACCTGTTGCTATACGATATACTCCTTGAATTCTGGTAATCCCTGGAATCCAATTCATTACACATACGATCTCTTTTCCATTACACTGCAGGAAAAAAAAGGTAAATTAATTATTCACGTCTATAAGTGGAGCCAACTAGAATCTACAGAAAAATATGCGATTACCTAATCTTTTACTTTTACACAAGAACGATTAACTAATTTAACGATGATCATCAGAAGAAAACAGAACACGAATCCTTATCAACACACTGAAACACTAATCTATTTTACACAAAATACTGATATTTTTTTGACGAGATAATGTCACTTTAACCACAATCCACCATTATCCCTTCACTTTGCCGCGAAAAAAAGACCAGTGTTCAATGTAAATCCCATACTGATCTTATGACAAGGACTGTGTGAGTGGTTTCAAGTATTTCTATTCCTTCCTTTGACATCTAGGGTCATTGAACTCGTCTCCGCCTGGTCTGTCACCTACATGAAAAATATAAATGTACACTAAGTACACATATTATTTTATTGTAAAATCAAAAGATTTAAAATGGTTGATTGAGAAAATAAATACTGCCGTTACACTCGTGATGGGGGATCAGTGCTATTTCAATTTTAATCACAACTAAATCGTACGTAAATAAAAAAGTTTCCAAGCCAAAAAATTGAAGAGGAGGCACAAAAGTTTGAAGAATCAATTTAATATGATTATTTTAGCTAAGTCTTTGATTTTTTTAGAGTTTCTGTCATTCAGTAATTTAGAGAAGGAATCCTTATAATGTTGCTTTTGTTTTAAAACAAATATTTTGTGAATTTCTTTTTACGAGGGAGAAAAAGCAAGGCATAGTTCTAATTTATCTGTAGGATTCTTCGAAATTGTAAACTGACTTAAAATTTTTAAACCAACCAATACACTTATTTTTAAATTAAAAAATTTTTTTTCTTGATGTGAATAAACAACTTAATTACTATGCTTGGTGCTTGATTTGTAATGTTTTACCAAGTTTTTCATTATCATAGTTATCCTTACTAACTTATAAACATCCTTATTCCTTTTGTTATTTTTAAAACTGGTCTGCTTTTTGACAATGGAGATACCATGAAAAATTTGAATATTGAATGAAAAATCTTCTCTATCAAGTTAAAAGCACTAACACAAGCTATATGAAAATGAAAAGCTGTTTACACTTTCTTCTTAAGTTAAATCAAGAATTCTACTTCTTTCGGTAAAGATTTTTAAATTTCTAACATCGTGACCTAGAGCTGGCAAGTTTTACTGCAGTAAAACTTGCCAGCTCTAGGTCAAAAGTTAAAACATGAACATGGGTGTCATGATGACAAAAATAATTGCTGCTCTTACCTTAGTTAAAAATTAATTTAAGAACACAAAGCAGAAGAATTTTTGTGTTTAATATACTATTTATTGAAATGCTAGTGCTTAAAATAAGGCAGCCACCCCACCAAAGGAGTGGAAGATATTAACCTGGCAAAAATGTGTCAGACTATTGCCGCGATAAAACTGTGTTGCACTGGAGCTTTACATTTACCTAGAACAAAAAAAAATTATGTAAATAATCTTTTGTTTTTCTCTTGTCCCTCTGAAACTATAGAGCTTGTAAAATAATTTGATTCTTATTAAGATATTTAAGATTATAAAATTAACCTTAAAAAAAATATTTTCTGGATCAATGAAAAGTAGCACGTTACATTGCACTACTGTTCTAAAACAAACACAGTTTGTACAATTCATTAATAATTAAACATTTTCCCTAAATGAATGAAGAAAGGCTTACAAACTAATATGAACTTCTTCTTTAGGGTAAGGCTTTGATCCAGATAAGAAATTCAAACAGCTCGCTGACAGTTCATTTTCTGTGCAGATGCAGAAGAACCGAAGGCATTTCTTATTGTGATTGCAGTTCTCGAAATCAGCTTTTGAAGCATCCACCATTTTTATAACTGCATTTAGGAGCCAAAATCAGATACTCTACCTAAAAAAAAATCAGAGAAACATGATCAATTAAATAGCAAATATGGTATTTTATTAGAGCTTACCAATTTACCATACACAACATGGCTGACAGACTTTTCCCATGTTACGGCAACAATGAATTTGATCTATAATTAATCCCAAAAAAATTGTGAGGCCATTAGGAATAGCGTTACAGTATTAGGAATTATTTTAATTATCTTGAGAAACATTGGACTTTGCTACACTTGTCTCTAAATAATTTTCAATAAGTACTGCATATCACGACCGTATAGGTATTCGCTGCCAATCATCTTAAGTTTAAGAAAATGGGAAAAAGCAGCATTTCCTTATTTTTTGCTGGACTCACAGTTCGTTCCACGTAAATCTTACCGATCAAGTTTTTTCCGATCATTTAAGAATAACATTTCAAAGTTGAAAATACAAAAGGTAAATAAATAAACACCTGGAGTAGGGTGGGGTTATGTTAATTCAATTCAAAGGAAAAACTGACATGGAAATAGGCACAACCTTTGCCACGGTCATTTTTTCATAGTTGTAGTTGATCGATCATAAATACAGTGAGTCGGCCGAATGTGAGTTAATCCGCGATTTGATAAAATCTTTTTAAAAAAAGGTAGTTAAGTTGTGAGTCGAGTGATCGCCGAAAAATTTTAATCCTCGGATAGTGCGCGTTTTGAAATTACTCTCGGGCTTTATATACAGGGGAAATGTCTAGTTCAGATGTGTGACATGAGGAAAACAAAAATGGAACATGGCAATAGGCTGGATCGGTAAGTTCTTTTTTTTCCCCCAAACCTTGTATAATTTTTTTTTTTTAAGCCTCCTGTCTTTGATGATTTTGTTGAAAAAGTATTACTTGGAATTCAAGTGTTTTCTTATTTAATAGGTTTAACTGATGATGTTTTTCTAAATTTTTTAAATATTGTGGCCTGATTTGAAAATTGATTGGAACAGGAACTGTCTGGGTCACTTGACAAATTAATTGCACAAAACTAAAAGTTAGCTCCTTTGGACCACTCTATCCAGGTGTGTGGTTCTTGGTCTAAAATCAATTTTCCTTGTTTGTAGAATATGATATTTTGAAAACAATCGGACATCTGAGTGGGTAACTTCCAGCATTTTTTCCCTGTAAAATGGAAAGAGAATTTCAATGGCAATGTGACGGAATATAAAGGGATGGGAGATGCATGTGGCCTTGGATTATTAGGAGTTAAACAAAATGTGAACATTTGTTTGTCGTAGGCTGCATTTTTAAAGCGCTTTCATGTGCTATGATATTCTTGCTTCTTCTTGCGTGGAAAGTGGTTGTTTACATCAACTGCCAAATAAGGCTATTCTAGGTTACTATAACAATTTAAATACTCATTACTCAACTGCTGCAAACAAAAGGACTGTTCACTTCATTATTTCCTGAAAAAGTGCAAAGCCAACAATTTTTTTCGCTTACACCTTTACGATCTGCTTTATACTCCCAAATTTTTTAGGATCTATGTTGGCTTTAGAATTAAGTATGACAAAATTATTATTTTTCCCAGTTTTTCCCTTCTTTTTTTTTGTTGATGATTTCAATAAGCGCAATATCAGTTTTAGTTTCCATAACATTAAACTAGAGCAATAAGTATTGTGGAGGTGGAGGAGGAGGAGGTTTTAACAAATTTGTGCATAGTGATTTTAACTGTTAAAAATCTTAATCTTAAAGGAATCGTTTTTTTCCTCTTAATATTTCTGTTAAAAATTTTCTTAGGCGTTCTATTATCAAGACCATCCGACCATCCGATTACATCATCAAGACCATCCGGCCAAATTTACGGCTTTGGCAGGACCAAATAAGGCCAAATGTAGAGTTGTCGGGAATTTTTTCAAAAACGGCTCTAACGATTTCATTTTTTGTGTGGAGATACCTGATTCTATAAGGAACCACTTTTCCCTTTGGCAATTTTTCGTTAAAATTCGGCCTTTCCGAAAAATCCTGAAAAACCGAATATTTTGAAGTTTTTTTGAAGTTTTACAAATAACGGTGATATGGGACTCTATTTCGACGAATTAATAGTTAGGCATTTTAAATTTTCGGTCCATTTCCTAATTTCAAGCCACCCCCGACCTCCCAAGTCCCCAATGATGCCTTAATCGAATAAAGCTACACCCCGACTGAGCGAGAAAGTGAGCAGTCCTCCCCGGACTGCTATTTTCCTAGTTTAATTGAGGTATCGAAGTGATTTTTTACTATTCGAGACCAAAGCAAAGCTAAATAATCGGAAGTAGTCAATTATAGGTTCGATTAAAGTGTACAGATGAACAGCTCGATAATTAGAAAAGGGGAGCATAAAACAGCCAATTAAACCTTCAACGTGAGTTTCCTCGATTTTCTTTTTCCTCAAATCTGAGCGTAACTCAAATAAAGACGCATTTAAACGTCAATAATTTCTCTTTACTGTGGCCGTAAAGTCGATTCGTCATCCAGAACCGCAATCAACAGCTTAGTTAGCGAAGGAAATTTTCGTGTAATGAAATGGATTTTTCTTTTTTCGACATCAGCATTTAATTCATATACCCTTTTCTTTTTTGCCGATGCGAAACGATTTATCCCGCTGTTGTCGCATAGTCGCGATTATGTTGTTTTTGTTTTTTTATTTATGTGTTTGCCATTTTTTTAAAAATCTTAATCCTAATGCCTTTTAGTAGTTTTTTCGGCGAAAGTACAACGCGTTCAAGTACAAGTCTTTCATTTAAGGAGGAAAATATCCGACGAGAAAATAAATAGCCATATAGTTATTAAAATCTTACGGTTACCTTAAATTTGCTTAAACATGAATCAAATGAATTTTGTAAATCGAATGAAAGAGTTTTCAGTGCCGCTGATAATTTTTTTGAATAGGTTTTTTTAAATCCAAGTATTGAATAAAAAAAAAAAAGGAATAAAAGGTAAGAAAAAGAAAAATGTTGAGCGAAGAAATATAAGGGTCAGCTTCGAGCTGGCGTTATCTTAGAATTGTGTTGCGGGGTCGAAGGGGCCGATAATTAATGCGAACCCTTCCCGACCAAATCTCAGCTTTCGTCTTTGTAAACTTTCACAAAACTTTTCTTCGACGAACTTTCTGAAAAGGCTCTTTTGTCGCTTTTATTAAGTACGACCGTATCTTCATTTTAATTATATTTTAATCGTTTTACTTTTTCAATTTTTTGAGATTTTTTTCTGACTTAGTGAAGGCTCAAAACATTGAATTTTAATCACGAAATCGCTTTATCAATATCTGGGAAAAGAAAAAAAGCTGCAAATGGAGAAGGAAGTTTTTTTATAATTTACTTAGCTGGTTTTTATCTTTTTAAAAAAGTCGATTTCGGAAAATTTGTATAGTTCTGTGTTTATTGTACAGTATTGAGAATTCCATAGGCATAAGTAGGAGAGAGCTAAAATTATTTTCGAATGGTCAACCTGGAAAGTAAAGTTTTGGATTAAGTGGTCCGTATAAAATATGTTTATTTATTTTTAGTACTCTAAGGTCATTCTTTTTATTGTGAGGTTTTAACCGTAACTGCGATGCCATAAAAACTCGTGAATGCTATTTTATAGCAAAAGATGTGTTTTAATCCAAATTTTTTTTTGGAAGAAATATTCCAAGGTAGGCCCATCACACAGATTGCTAAAAGCTTTCTGACTGTAATGTAAAGAAAATGAGAATTTATTGCCGTATTAGTAGGTTTCGTATTCGAAATAATACGAGTTTTATTATTCTGTAAACTTTACATACCGGTACATACCTTTGAATGGTCCAAGTTAGGGCATTCTACGGTAACGGGGTTGATGTTTATTTTGTTTTAATCATTTAAAATTTCATACTGTTTTCGAAAAAATTATATTGATCCCAGAAGGACTAAAAAGTAAAGTAGAACTTCTGTTCTTAAGCTTCAGCTTAAATGTTGCTGTGTTTTTCGAGTGACCAATTAATTTCAGTGCACGGTAGCTTTTTTCGTTTTTCAAAAAAAGGTTTAAAGATAATAAGCAGGTATTGGAAATGTCTTTAGGCCGGTTGCATCAGAAGAGGTAAAATAGATCCTTGGAGAGTTTTAATGGGTTTTAAACCTCGAGACTTATAATCATTTATTTCTCTTTCCGATTGAGTTTTCTATTTAAGAGAAATTTTATATTTTAACTCTGCCTATTACATTCATAGTATTAAAATAATATAACAACGGCTTTTAATCGATCCCAATCACTTTCCTTTTTTCTTTCGTTAAAGGCGACCAAAACACGAAAGGAATAAAAAGAGAATGTGCCCTTCAGCTGAAAAATAAATAAACCATTCGACGTCAACTCAGATACGATGAGATTTAAATTTAATCCCGAGCTCAAAATTTTTTGAAAAATCAATACAGGGTCCTTAGTTTGTGCGGAAAGGTTTTGCTAAATTTAAAAAGAGAAAAAGAATTATTTGTTTCGTTTATGGTTCATGGTTCTTTCGATAAAATTCAAACAAGGAAAATTTCTAGGCGGATCAGCTGGCATAAATTAAAGCTTTAAATTGTTTACTCTACTTTACTCGTCTAGTGAGATCGAGCTTTGATTTTTATAAACGACATCGCCACCGTACAAGTTTAAGTTTCAGTTCTCTCGAAGTCCCATAGATGGCTCACGCTTTACAAAAATTTCAGATGGGTGAGGATATGCAATCAAAATTAAACATTCAGTGTCCATGCTCTGACATCTTTTTTAATTTTACTGAAAACTTGAATAATTATATGAGTAAATAATTTATTTCTGACGTAAACCCGCCTAATAATTTTAATTTACGTGCCTACAATAAGTTACGACACTAAAAAGCTTTTTATTGTTCAAGTTTGTGAAGGTATTAGAATAAAGGTTATTAAACAATCGAAAGGGCAGCTTTTGAAATTCTTTTGAATTTTTAGGTCTTTGGATCAATTGTAACATTTTAATTATTAGAATTTTCTTTCGGTTGTTACTCCAAGAAATTGTTGCACAACGAGCTGCTTTAGAGTGCGATTAACTCTAAAAAGTAAAAATTGTTTTCGTTCCAAAAAGGAGTGGCCAGGAAGATGGTAATTCCAAATCATTTACTCTACCGGAATTTTCAGAAACTATATTGCTTTCGGAATTGATTTTTCGAAATTGCGTTTCGTTTTCAATACAGATGGCGATTACGACTTTGTTGGGACGGATATTCTGCTTTGCTCGTATTAGTTCTAGCCTCTTCCGTAAGAGGGCTGGAGCTACTTTGAAAAGCATTCATTGAAAATAGCCATTCATTTTTTTCGTTTTGAAGTGAAAGCCATCCTCATAAATCTGAATTAAATTTGTTTTCGCCCTTCGCCATTTTTCTTCCTTTTTTTTATATATAGATAAAAGTTGAATTCTTTTTCGTGATAGACGCGTCCACGCGTCGCTTTGGTAAATAAATTTTGAAAATAAAAATTTTCGAAAAAGGTTGAGCGTTTTTACTGACTTCACAAAAAACTTTTTGTATTGTTTTTAATTATTTTTTCATTCTAAACCTTTACCTTATCTAATTCGGGCTATATTTTTTTTCAAACTTATTAAACGATTTTACCTGATTGTCAGCTTATATTTTGCTGTTCGGATATTTCTAATAAATCGTCTGGAATAAACGTGCAGGTTCTATTACAAAATAAACTAAATGCAAAAGTTTGAATTGAATCCGACGAGAGATCAAATGAAAGCGGATCTAAAGCCGCATGGAATAGAGGATTAGTATTTAGTATAAAGCAAAAGGATAATTGAATTTAATTACAGATAATAGTTTTTGTTGTTTTAATACAGCATTATACTTCGAGATGTTGCCATAGTCCGGAGCAAATGAATTAATCATTCTCTTCCATTCATCGGTTTATTTTTGGGGCACCTTTTCTAAATTCAAAGAAAGAAAGGAATAAATAGATTTTGCGGTTTGAATGTCCTTTCTTTCGAATCTCCATATTTCAAAGATGAAGCTTCCTTCTAATAAATAAGTAGGACAAGGAAATCAATAATGGTTATGGTCGCATTTTATCAGGTCGATGCTAAAAAATCAAGCTAAGAATTAGCCGAGCGGTCGTTTAGAAGATTCTCGTTACAGGGAGTACTTTCCTGCTTTTGCTGCTAATTCAAATTCTCTTTGGCCGCGAGAAGTATCAGGCGGATGAGGATTTTCAAGGAACTTTGTAGGAATCTGGTTTGGTTGTTTCCTAACTCATCGAAGGCGTGAAAAGGTCAATTTGAAGGATCAAGTGAAGGGTGTTAAGTAACTAGATCTAATCGAGGTTTCCTGGCTCTTATGACATCAGTCCTACACGAGCTGAAATCTTATTGTAAAATTTCAAATACTGAAAGAAAAATCCTTGATTTAACACTTTTCATCTTCCTGTCTCAGCCATATGTATAAATGTGGGAGATTTAAACACCAATTAGTTTTTCTGACTCAGTTTCTGTTCTGATTTTTAAAAAAAAGAATCTTGGTGTAATTTTTGCTTTTTCAATCTTCTTGCTATATGACTTAAGAAGCTCACGTGAGACGTGACATCTAGAAATCCGGATTGCGCGCTTTAATATTTAGGCCTAAAGATGCTCATTTTTTGGAAAAATGTAAAAATAATAGTTCTTATTTTCAAAAATAATAATTTAGAAAATAAAATAACTTATTATGTTCGATGGGAACCTTTATCCTCGTTTTATTAAATTCTTGAGGTATAAAACGATTCCGAACCATGGAATTCCTCTTGATATCATATTTCGTTTTTTCTTTTACTCTCCAATTTCCTCGAAACCTAAAATGGATTTAAACGTTGTAAATACGATATCCTAATAAGAGTTTATACGACAATAATGTCAAAGTTAAAGATGACGATCGTCAAATGGCAATATCAACATTGAAGAACAAATAATAGGTTTAAACATCGATTTCAACATGTTAGCTCTCGAAGAAAAAGATTTCCTTTATAAAAATAGGAAAAAAAATTTATATGTATCTCGCCAGCAGCACATATCTAAAAGATTTTACTCGATCTATCTTTTAAGTTCGGTTCTTAGCAAGTTGTTTGATTCTGTCAGAAAGATGAAAGTTTTGAAAGTAAACATCTAAGTAATTTTGTCTGTTACCGATTTCGAAGCTCGTCAAACAAATACAAGTTGTTTTGACTTAGCAAAATTTCATCTGAACTTTGTTTCGTTCGCGAATCGAGATTTCCCTTATAATAGTTAACAAAACCTTTACGAGAAATTTAGTAAAACCACCAAATGTAACAAAAGCTTCTCGTTAAAATTAATGTACGATATGCAGATGAGGAGGTGGAAAAAAGTTTCATATTGCTCTTTTATACGCTTTATCTTGTTTTAACATGGAAATGATTTTGATAGACTTTTATTATACATTCGCAATGCTTTCAGGCTTGAAATATTTTTTCCAAGAAAAGTATTGTTTTATTTTTGAAAGAGTTATTTGCCGGGTATTTCAAAATTGAGAATTTTGATGTCCTTTTTTTCTTGTCGAAATGTTTGAGAAATAAACCTTTGTCATCGATATTGTCCCAAGCTAGGCTTATCTTCAATTCAAATGTTTCTTCTATAGAAGAAATAGAATAATGAGCATTCCTTATGAGCCTTTTCTGAGTTCCTGTTTCGCTCAAGGTTCCATTGAAACTTTAACAGCTAATTAAGAATAAAATGAAATATTGTTTTCGTATAAAATTTGTGTAAATCTGTTAAGATGACATCGGGTTAGTGAAAGTTTGAACCAAGTTTTGTGGCTTTAAGTTTCTACTCGAATCCGTTTAGACTTTATTTCGCTACTCCTACGGAATTTTCAATGTTTTTCAAGACTCCATATCACATTTTTTTAGAGGAGAATAAAACTTTATTTACAAGTTTAATTTTTGAACGTGATGTACTCTCGTAAAGGAATTCATTATAAACTTTTCGTCATTTCTCCTTTCAGTATCGAAATAAATATCGAAACCGTGTGCACGTTGCATTTTCTTTATCCTCAAACCACTTGATTCAGGTAAAATGGGAGGAATCGTTTAGACAAGCAGCAACAATAAAAAGTATCGATTGAAAGTATGATTGATTTAAGAGTAAAAACTGAATTTTCGAGATTAGGGTTTGTGAGTAGCTTATTGAAAAACTTAAATAAGATGCAGGATCGCTTATCGAGTCGACGGAATCGTTCCGATCCATTAATTTCATTGAAATTGAAATATAAAGCCATTAATAATGAGGAAATGTGCCCCAGATATTTTTTTTCAAGGTAAGCTGGAGAAAAAATTGATCGAAGTTAACGATCAGATATATTTTTAAAAGTTTAGACTATCGAGATCAAATTAGCTTCTACGAAAAGCAAAAAAAATTATTTTTAAAGATGTTTGTTGCAGAATATGCGGCGACACAAGTTTTTTTATGGCGTGAACTAACCTTAAAGTTTTTCTATAGTCGTTTCTTTGTTTTTATCGCGAGAAAAGAGAGAAAAGAAAAATTACTTAACCGTCGCCTCAAAATTTTTATTCTTATTAATGAACCACCGATTAATTAAGATAATTCGCGTGGGACTTTAGTAGAAAGAGATGTTTTCTGCCTTATGTTCTCTCGGTCGGCAATCGATAGGCTGATTATTAATTGAGATATTTACATAATTCGAACGAGGGAGGTGAAATTATAAAAACAATTGATAGTTGAGGATTCAAGGTATTAGCGGACTTCTTTTTTAGTGATGTAGCAATTTAAGGTAGAACTTTAAAAGCGGCACAGCAATATTTCGTTGAGAATCCCGGTGAAATGACAAATACTTTGCAAAGGTGGAATTTTTAAATATACCTCAATTAGCGGTAAATGAAAATAAACGTTAAAAATGTGTTGAATTTAAATATAAATATTCATTTAATAATTAAAAGGGAAAAAATAAAATTTAAACCCACAAGGGAATGGATGCGTTTTCTCCAAAACTCCCGATTTCAAAGTGCTGATAAAAGCTTACAGACCCGAGCTTTTATCATTTCATTTAATTTCGAGCGTTATCAATTAGTTTGTATATATTCAGAAGCGTATCCCAGATTAATAAACCGGCACTTAAAGTTTACATTTAAAATTTTTTTAATCGAGGTTTCAGATCGAGGATTACAGTCGAAAGATTTAATGCAACAGATACAAAGCTTCCAGAAAAATTAATTTTTTATAAAACTCCAAGGACGGAGATCAAAAACCACGAACTTTATTTGGATCGATGAAACGACTTGTTAGAAAATTTACTGAATGCCAGATATCATTTTATCTTGAAACGCGAAACCTAAAAAATAATACTTAAGTTTTTTTGACGTTTTCTTAACTTATGGAAGGGAGAAAAAATAAATAAGGAAGCGTTATTCGATGGTCGATTTATGATTTTGTTTCTCGGTTTTGAATTGTGGCGCCTCTAACTTGCAAAGAAAGGCAATGAAAGAAGAGGCAAATCTTATTGCGTATAAAAACTTTGTTATATAAATATTTTTTTTTTTAACCTCGATCCTCGACGGGAAATAGTAAAAAAGAAATCGTCAATAAACATTCTACGAGCATCACGGGATTGCTATTTAATTGCTATTTAAGTCATGTCGAAACGTTCCTCTAGGCGATCTTAATCTTTTCACTAAATCGTACGATTGTTTAACCCAAGTTTGCAGGAATCACTATCAAAGTTTCTTAAGTCATATAAACAAGCTTTGAGCCTTAATCACGTTCTTGTAAAGGATTTATCGATTCTTGTTGAAGCAATTATCTAATAACTCGAGAAAGATTTTTGCTTAAAAAAAATCCCCATGAGAATCCAAATGTGGTTTTATACAGAGCAAAACACTGTTGTAGAAATGCGGGAAAAAAATTCCCAAAAGGTTCAACATTTCCGCTTTGAGATGATAAAAAAGTGAAGCCTGTTCTTGCGGTTAACACTTCCAATTCATTTTATGAAAAATGAGAAGAGTGCAATGTCATTAATGTCATGAGCAGGTTTTCTTTCAAGTGTTCATTCCATTAAAATTACAACATTTTCCCACTCCTTCCCGCTTTCTCGATTTTCTCCCATCGACTTTTCCTATCCAGTCTCGCTGATTTTCGTTGAATTTTTTTTTTTCGGAACGAGGACATCCGGAACGAGGAAAAACGAGGAAGATTACGATTGGTTGATTTTTTCGTGAGTTTGTTTGGCATTTTGAATTTGAACTGGTGATGTGAATGCGTGGGAAAATTTAAACTGCTGAAAGCAATTTACATTTTCTGGGTCATCAAATTCTAAAAAGTTTATTTACTTAAAACGAATTCAAGTCTAGGAAATGTGTATTTAGTATCGTCAAATTACAAATTCATCAAGTAATTTTAAAGATTAACCAAAATTTTCGGTGGAATGAATGGGTGGAAGAGATTTTATGGTGCCGAAAGCAACTGTACATAACTCTTTGAGCCCGCTAGCCCAATATTTTAGCCTGTAATTAAACTTATAATCTCTCGGCTTACTCATGGAATCGTTATGTAGGAAATCTTAATTTTTTTTAAAAAATCAGAGTTACAATTTTTCTGAACAGCTCAACAAAATAATATTAACTGACAAGGTAATGCTTAAATTATGCTCTAAATCTCTTTGAAAATTTTTTTCTTATATTTCTACTGCAAATTTTCAAATGAGAAAAGCAAATAGCAAGCACCAGGTGCTTAAATTTTTTCCCGGTTTCATTTTAATCTGTTAATGGACGGTCTAATCGTAGGTTGGATTTCACACAATGCAACTGACATTCGAACGAAAGAAAATGATCGAAATCATTCGCATGTGTAGGTCAAGTACCTTGGAGTGCTTTCTATTATAATTAAATCCGATGAGTAATTTTCGAATTTTCTCCGAACGCTTTAACCGTTATTATATTCTTGTCGGTGCTTTAGAGAGCAATCGATCCGACGGTAATCTCGTCAAAAATTATTCGTTGAAAATGTCGTAATTACCGAAATTCTTGTGACAAATATTTTTCGAAAATGAATTTGAAAAGTAGAATTTAGAATCCCCTTTTTCTCGTTTTTACTGCATTATTTCAAATCCAAAGAAAGAGATTTTAAATTTTTGTCTGGAAAATTTAAAACGATTAATTCGGCTTTGTCTTCCGAGTTGAAAAAGCCACCATGAATAAAAAATGTTTCATTTGTAGCAATCTATTTCTGTGAGAGTTGACAAAAGTTTCATGTCTTTATTAATGCTGTGACCCAAGGCTTTAAGTGAAGCTTGGTTCGAGGCTTTGATATCAACTCGTTGCAATTCCGTATTCTTTATTCGAAAGAATAAAATCCTTTTTTCCGTGATAAAACCTGTTAGTTTCTCTTTTTATCACATCTTGTCGTTTTTCACGAAAAGAAGCCTTGGGCGAGCGGTTCGAGACGGCTTCTTCGATAGCGTAAAACTGTAAAAAAAAAAAAAAAGGGAAATTTAAAATGATCCTTTATTAACGTAATACATTATCGAGAAAATCGATGGAGAGTAGGTCGAAAACTCATTAGAAGTAAAAAAGTTGATCCGGAAAGCGATGCTTCCCTTTTTTTGTCTACGGAAAAAAGAGGTCGGCATCTTTGGAAAATCATTTGGGTTATCGGTGAACTAATCTGTCTGACGAACCGGAAAAAGGTAAGAGAAAGGTAAACAAGGGAAAAACTAAGTGAAAATGAGACGAAACATTTGTTTTCACAGACAGAACCGATGCGAATGTCAAGGAAGACTAAGAAAAATGAACTTTTCACTCATCTGCGACTCGTTAGTGGAATTCGGTCATTTTTCATTACTTCAGTCGGCACTTTATGTTAACGTTTAGGTTTTATAAGTTGATTATTATGTGATATGCTATGTCATATTCGTATAAAATAGTCATCCTTCTTTGGTATTAAAAAAAACTTCAGACCTCTCACTAACAAAGTCTAAACATCTCAAATAAAAAGTTGAGCTGCCTTAAAAAAAATTTCTAACGATAAAGTAAAAGAATTATAAAAACGTCTTTTTTTTTTACTATTTCTTCGGCCTAATTTTCAAAAGACCTTGACCTGTCCGAGACAAAACTTTCAACGTTTAACTCTACTCCATTTTCATTTTTTTTAATTGGTAGTTTTAAAACTTTTGCAGTTACTTATGACTCCTTTTATTTCTTTGATTTTTTTTTGGTATATTTTTTTTATATCGCCATAGGAAAAGTCCTGTTCGTGATTTGCTGCGGTTTAACGGTTGAACTAACTTTTTGAGTTTTTGTTTCACGTAATGAATGTTTCTTTTAAACTTAAAAGCAATTTCGTCAAACAATATTGTAATTATCAGTTCCGCAGGCGTAGACGTAAACTAGTAAATGATCCGCCTATGTTTCTATCTAGTTAAACGGCAGTTTGATGGAAAACATTTTAAGGATAAATTTGAGCAATGCCTATCTTTTTCTGAAACCGTAGGCTTGACAAAGTCGTGGAAACGACGAAGGAACATAGGCCTATGATATAAAAGCAGGATTCTTTGGGAAACAATTTTTTTGGGTCGAGAGACATTCGAATTTATTGCGAGTTTACGGCAAAGTAAATTTTTAATCAAGCGTGGTACGTAAAGGAAAGGGGGAAAAAAAGGGGGAAACTCTGGTTAAAGGTTAATTGCTTACGTAGCTTACTATTTCGCTTACTTCTTCTTATACTGTATTAATCTAATATGTAAATATCTTCATTATGACTTTTAGCAGGCAGACTTGTAAAAACCAAAGCTTTATCATGTGTATTCTGCATAATTGAGACATTTAGAAGGGAAAACGGTCGTAAAGGGGAAAGCACTTTTTCAAGGAAAGAGAATTTTAATGAAGAAAACTTTAACGTGTGAACTGTTATCGCGCAGTAAAATGCAACAATTTTTTCCTATATGAGGCAATATGTAAGTGAAAGGAAAATATAATTTAAATTCCGACGTGTTAAGGACGAGGTAAGAGTAAAGACCGCCCGTGGGAAATCAGTGCTTCTAGGTGCAGACGACAATGTCAGCAATTGCCAAGAGGTCATGAATTCGATAGAATTATCCCGAACAAGCTTTTGTTCTAAATGGTCTCATTCGTGATGCTATTAACTGCATTGGGTCCCTAAGGTTCTCTTGACTTCGTCTTTTGAATTCAAAATAGTATTTTCTTCATTACGGACAACTAGGAAGCTCGACCTTGGTAAAGATTTCATAGTCTTGATGAAGCTCTTCTTTTTACTTTGCTTCTTTTCTTCGTTAATAGCGGTGAAAAGTTTTGCGATTCATTCTTTCGAAAAGTTTTTTTCTCTAAGGAAATATAAATGCACCTTTCCTGTTTGTTTCATTTATTTGACGTATTTTAAATTAGTCAAAAAGTTTTATAGTACACCGTGTGAAACATGGTGGCGCATTAAGTTTTTTTTTCGAAACTTCAGCTGGAAAAAGCTTCGACTGCTACCCTAAATTTACATTTGAGCTTGAAGACAATTTTGAAAATCAACCCTTTATCTGTAGACTTACTACTCGTTTCCTAAATATGAATCTTTTGAGATACGGTCAAGTTTTAAGATGTAAACTTGATACATTTATCATTCTCCGAATCGTTGAAGTATGTCGTAAGATGACTTACCTGTTTGAGCAATAACCTTGTATATCATGCTTGAGTACAAGAAAGCAAAACTTTTCCCATTCCTTATTTTTTTTGTGTAACGATGGTTGGGATACGTGATTTTTAAAATATAAAACGATTTGAAAAAAAAAGTAAAGTGGCTTCGTATAAAAAAGAATTCTGTATTTTCACTATATCATTTTCGCTTTTCACAGCATCCTTTCGGTTATACGGTTGAAGGTTTCTCGTTACTACTTTTCCGTATAGTATCGCAAGTTTTATTCCTTGGATTTAGTTTTGAAAGAAATTTATTGACTTTGGTATCTTTGAATATAGAGCTTCAGCATAGGGACACATTTTACCTTTTGTCATGTAATCCCAATACGGGCAATAATACTGAAATATTACCGATAACTCTGATGGGAATTATTTAATTGTCTTTTTTTTCTTTTTACAAAAAACAGACATTTTCCCAGCTAGCATCGCAAAGCTTTCAAGGTATTAAAATACGTTTTGACCTATCGGAAGTGAGATCCGTAACATTTTAGCTAATGCGAAGCTAAAGTTGGAAGAATGACATTTTGTTCACTCCAGCCCTGACACGATCGTGTTTCTCGTTGGAATATACGGGACTTTAATGTCGACAAATAATGTGAGACTGGATAATTACGATCCATGTTAACTGTTATCGAACCATTAACTGCGGAACTTTTTAAAGGATGAACATCTGAATGCACTTCATACCCTCTGACCCTAGTAAATCATTTATCCAAATCGAAAATCTATAGTTCGAGATGGCAATTCAACCGATATCAGTCTGTGCAAGTTTTTTTTCTTCCAAGTACTTTCACGGATAGAGTAATTTGTAAAAATTATAGAAAATTGACGTTGTCAGAGAAAAGTAAACAAAAAAAAAAAGGAATCGTTAATCAAACTAATTCCAAAGTTTGAGGATGTGGTGAGTGGTAGAAATACCGCATGAAAGATAATGGCTGTGTGTGAACTCTCTAGAGTCTCTCCGACTGCCCAACTACGATGTTTCCCTGCTAAACTTTGTTTGAAACTAGGTTTTTCTCGACAAAGGCATAATAGGAGTACTAACATTAAAAGAATGCTTCTTTTAAATCCAAATGTAAAAGGGTTTGCGGGAAAATATTTCTTTTCTGACGACTAAATCTGGGATGTGTATTCCATCCCAGCCTTATATGCTCGTGTCAAAGATCTTTTTTCTCTCTTGGGTTACACGTTCTTTACAAGTTGATTTATTCGTCACGAAACGTACCCTGTGAACGGGGAAAAATACCTTAACGAACACGGAATAGCTAAAAAATGCAAGTTAATATCGGTTAAAAGTATGAATAAGTACGAGGATTTTAAAATTTATTCCAAGTTTGAAAACTGAAATGTAAATTTTGAAAACAATGAATAATACGAGTCATAAAAAGTTTCTAATGAAAGTTTTGCTAAAATTAAAAGGAAAGAACAAAGTGAAAGCAACTTTTCGGTCATTGTTAAAGGATCGAAAGATGAAGGCTTTGGGTGAACAAAAAAGTATGAAATTTAAAAGATATCTCAGATATGTCATTCGATTTTCAAGGAGAAATTTAATTCCATTTTATATTGGAATCGGATCTTAAAAGAATAGGGTTGCAGATAGAACTTTTTTAAAACAAAATCCTCTCTGAATTTCTTTTTAATCTCCGTTTTATTCCCTTAGACTTGAAAATTTTTTCACTTACCTTTTTCTGATTTTATTTTCTATGCTAGGAAAAAAGTGATTAGTAAAAATCCTTTTTAGAAAAGTTTTTCTCTCCGAAAGTAAAAACGATGAATGATGCATAGAAATTAAAAACACATTCGACATTTCCTAGCACTTTGTCAGAAAGAAAAAATAGGTGGATTTCGGGGGTAAAAATCATATTTTCCTATCTATGCCTTTTTAGCATTCTGGAAACGAAAAGGGAAAGGTGCAAACTTAACGAAACATATTTTTCGAAACCCCAACAAACAATTCGCTAAAGTTATCACCTCGGCACATTCTTCCGTTAGAGAAAGTTGTAATTTGATTTTTATTCGCTCGGTTTAACAATTTTCACATAAATCAAAATCAACACCGATGGACGTTTTCAAGAGTAGGAAACCTTTGGTTTTATGTCCTTCGCGGTTTTCTCTACATTCTAATTCGACTGGCAAAAATCATATTAAATCCGTAAATTAACTCGAATTCAGAGGGGTTTCAGAAAAGCATAAGGTAATGAAAAGATGCGGTTACGGTGGAAGTTTCAAAAACAAAACAAAAAGCTTAAGTTCCTTATTCTATTAACTAAACCGACATTTAAGGAGCGAATAGATTTCAAACCTCTACGACTTCCCGACCGGTTTTGTTATTACGTGACATCCTTCCTAGACTATGAAAATAACATTGAAGCGCATAGGCCTATACACTGTTATTACGGCTTTAATGAATATCAGCGATAGAAATCGCGTTTCGCTTGACGACAGCACGTCTGCCTTTATCATTACGTAATCCCTCACCCCCTCCCTCTTCCTCTTTTCCCATGCTCTTATTCCTTGTTGCCTTCGATCAACCTTACACCGGCGCTCCTCAAAGACAGGTCACATGGAGGACTTGGTAAAATCGTAATTCGTAATTTCCTTTGAACGTAAGATTGCGAGCAGGGCAATGCAATTATTGTTACTCTCATGCAAATGGTGTATCATTTTAATCGAGTCATATGCCAAATTTTACTGATGACAAACCGATTCTTAAAACTTCTATATAGGATCTGGTTCAAAAGCAATTTTTAAAATTTCTTAACGTTAGCTTTTTTTCTTTGGATCAAGAAAAGCATCGCGCCTTTGAAAAAAAATAAAACTCTCAAGTTAGTTCTCATTCTTCGTTCTAATTAGTCGGTTTTTAATTAAAATCCTTCACTCTTTTTTTTCCTTGTCGAACGAATAAAATATCTGACAATGAATTCCGTCATCTTCAAATAAAAAAGTTTCCTCTCATTTTTTTCTTATTTTTTTGCATAATTCTTTTATGTATTTATCTACAGCAAGTTTCTGTAATGTAAATCTCTTTTACAGAGTTTAGACAATATTTTTTCACAGGTTCTTGGCTTACAGTAAAAATGCTGACTTAGACTTTCCTTTGATTTTGATCGAATTAAAAAAATTAATTAATCCTTTAAACAAGAAATCGTCATTTTTTTGTTTTAGTTTTTAAATTCGGGAAAAGGGAGTGAAAAAAAGCATTGATTGATCTTTACTGTTTGAGGTTAACCACGATTAGAGTGAAACGGGCTTGTCTGAACTTGGCTGAACATTCTTTACAAAAAATGTTTGGCGGTTTTAGTTTTTGCCTAGTTCCACAGCGAGGATTTTTGGATCCTTTTAGTGTTATTCAGGATGCTTTATGAATTTTTTCCGGTTTATTAAAAAATCGATTGTTCACGCGTGAGCTTCATTAGCTGAAAACTGGTCGATGTTTTGCTTTACTCGAAAAATGTCTTCGATTTCCATTTGACACCCGGGAAACATGAACGCTGTCTATCATTAGTGTCTTTCCCGCCTAATGTATTGAAGCCCTTCCCCATAGTCGAAATGAGTCTTTAAAAAATCCTGCAGAGGACTGCCGAAAATGTTTCGCCACTGCTTCATTTACTGCCAACCTTGACATAAGGCAAGAAAAATCAAATCTGTAAAAACCTACAGTATCATTTAAAACCAGCCAACTTTTCCTGTTGAAAGGCTTAGAAATATACTTTCGTGAACTATCTTGTTAACTTTTGAAAAACTGAAGAATAAAGTTTGTATCCCTTCAAAAACCTATGTTCGTCTTTGTCGATAATTAACTTTAATCAACTATTGATTACAATTTAACCGTTTTAAAGCAAAAGTTAGAACGTTATATCGGTTATTGCCGATTTCTAAAAGTTGAACAATGTAAATTTACCATTTTCATTCAAGACGGGTAGGCTCTATATGGTGTAATGAAAATAATGAAATTGTCGAAAACTAGTAAATATTCTCAGATAAATAGATAAGCCACATTTTTTCGATTTAACCTTTCCCCTTAAAATATAAAACAGACGACCTCCTTCCCTAGATCGAATTTTTCTTTCCGCGATAATGCAAACTTTTTCATTCAGTTCTCGCTTTAACTTCGTTATCGAAAATATCACGCTTGTTTTTTTATAAGGAATGAAACCTGCCTTTTTTCAAGATGATAAAATTTTAATCTGCTGCAGAGTCCAGTTTTGGGTGTTTTGAAAAAGTACGATTTTTTTAATATTTAATTAATTGATTTCGCATTGAACAATTTATTCCAGATTAAAAATGAAAGTTACATTAAAAACCGTAGGGTTAACTATTTTGAAAGTTGTCCGTGAAGTTGACTTTATTTAGTTAATATTTAAAATTCTGGCGAAATTTGTAACATTTAAATCACGAGACAAGGTTGAAAATGATAGATATATCCTTGTTATGGTCATGCCCTAGAGAATTAACGAAGGTGTAACATAAACCACAGGTTCGTGTCTGTTCACCCCATATGTTGATTCCCTCATTCATTTACGAGAGATCTGACGAACCGGTTACCGTCACGAAGGGAATAAAAATTCCTGATAGTCTCTCGCCGGTTGACTATTCTTTTCTGTTTATCGGGCTCGCACGGGGGTGAAATCTGTCTTACTTATCGAATATAAAAAGATGTAATCGGAAAAATAAGAATGACTAAGCAAGGTTTTTAAAACGAATTGTCATAAATGCAGAAGTGGGTCGAGATTTCGATGGTAGTCGCTAAGTAAATAGTAAAGCGTAATCGAATTTGCCCCAGGAAAATGGAGCACAAGGAAAGGGCCGGAAAATAAAAAGAGTGGTTTGCGTCTTGCAGGCGATCGGTTTAATATGAAAAAACCCTCGAGATAAATGAGTTATTTCCTCAAAAGGGTTGGAGGACAGGTGAACTGACCAGAACAAAATATCAAAGAAGGGCGAAATGAAAAATGAAATTAGATTCAAGTCTCGAGATAAAAGATACTTTCAAAAAAAGTAATGAATTCCTTTCCTCGAGCAGCCATTTCTTATTTTTTTTCCTTTGAAAATTTACTAGATGCTGTACCGGGTTCTTAGTTTTTCTGCTTTCGTTATTCTGTGGTTCGAAGAAAATAATATACTGCCTCGAGATAATCGTTGACAGGTACATGGCGCCGAAAAAAAATCTTATTTAAATAAACAGCTAATTTATTATAATCTGTGAAACCTTTTCTATCTTAAATAATATTTGCAACTCTTAAAAAAATTACGTTAATTGTTTGCTTTGTACTATCCAGGAATTTTCCCGAGGCTTTTTTAGACGTTTTCATTGCCTAGTTTTTTAAAATTAAGAAATCGATAAAAAGCAGAAACAATAGAAAGGTCTTCATTTCATTAGCTCATTTACAGTTTTAATTAGGTCGCACAAGAGAATTCCCCGTGTTACCGTGAGACTCCTAACTCCTGTTTTGTAATTCAAATCGAAGCGTAGTAGAAAACAATGCTGACAATCGATTAAAGATCCACATTTAAAAAATTTTCAACAGGACATTTGTACGACATAAAATTTTTGACGAACGCGATACCGGGATCATCTGGTGGCGAGAGAGGAAGAACGGGGGAACACAATTACTATAATTTAATTAAGAACTAACTTTATTACTTAATCTGTCCTCTCCTGGTGCTAGAAAGCTGCTGCGATGAAGTGTTTTCCATCTTACGCTGTCCGCAGCTTATCTTGTGCTAATTATTTTATCCTCCTCGGAGCTTTCTGCTAACAGATGTTGTTTAATACTAGCTCTTGGCATCATCAATCCAAGTTTTGAATTTAATTCCGTCCTCTTTGGTTCCGTTATAACCTTCCAAGGTGACGTCCTTTCGCAGTTCATCTTCAGCTAACCGTAAATTAATTATTTCGAATCGAGGATTTCCTCTTATTGAAACCGAAAAGACGAACAAGGGCGAATAAATCCGATTTCCTTATATCCTGATAAAATTTTCGCCATTTTTATTTCTTTTCCTGTTTCGTTCTTTTCTAGTCATTATTAAAATAAAAATTTGCTTGACTGAGAGAGTATCTTTAGAGCTTCAAGGGCTATTTAGCTGTTGGAATATGTATTAGCTCGGTAGGATTCGCAGTGATGTAGGAGTTCTCAGTAAAGGAAGCTTTTGGATTTGTTACAGAAAGCACCTTTTCGTCTTTTAATCCATTATTTTATTGAACTGATAAAAAGAAAGTTCCGGTAGCATTGGTGACGTCATGGACTAAAAGGCAAATGGTTGGATGAGTTAACCCAATCTGGAACCAGAATTCCAACATTTTAAGTATTGTGTTCGAGAAAAAAATCTCTTTAAGAATTGACATAAATCTTTCAGTTTTTAGGTTCGAAATTTTGGAAATCACTTGAAAGTCGGACATCTTACGCATTTTTCTGAAATGAAGCTGAACGCTAGGCAGCTTTTCCAAGAATTACTTTTTTCTAAGCCGGAAACGGTTGAATTTAAAAGAAACATAGAATGGAGAAAAAAAAATCGTTTTTTGTAAAAACGTTGGAATTTAAGGTGACTAAGGAAAAATATTACTTTTATTAACAGGAAACAAACTAGTTTAATTAACGTGAAATCGTAAATCAAACAGTTTCAACTTTTTAATTAGAAAGCGTTTCGTTTAATTTTCAGATGCGAAATCAATGGTAAAATTATAATACTGAGTTTCCTAAAATTAGGGATCTGACTGGATTTGCTTTTCCTTTATTTCTAAGAAAGGAAATCGGAACTTGAATTATTTATACGATGGACTGTTGATATTTTATTTATTGCGAACGTTTTTAAAGCAAAGTATGTCGGAATAGAGACTTAAAATTAAAACAGAAATGCTTAATATTAATGGAAGTGAAGAGTAAATTTTGAATATAAACTTGATTACAAGACTTTCTTATTTTCATTCTAAAAAACGAGAAAAAGTTTTCTATCAGTCTCAACTTGGAGGAAAGAAATAAATAAATGTAATGTTTTTTTAGCATTTCTATGAAAGTAAAGCCACGAAAAAGGTGCGGAGTTCTTCCGTAAGAGGATCAACAAAAAGGTTACTTGAAAGGAATTTAAAAACGTTTGAAGAGATCCTCTATTCAAAATTATTTTTATATTCCCGGAAAAAATGCTTCGACTTTTTTTTTTCTCTAGCCATAGCACTGAATTTATAAGGACAAGATTTAATAAGTTATTTTATTTTTTTAAAACCAATGTAGTATTGAATAAAAAATGTAGACAAGATTTAAGGATTTTTAATATCGATGCTATCGAGTAGGGAGAATAAATGACTGTAGAAAATAACTTTATAAGATCAGAATTCACATCTCAAAGGGAAAAGTACTGAATAAGCAAACTTGAATTGTCAGAGCAATGTAAACCAAACTTTTTTACACGTTGTCAAGAAAACTTTTTAAAGCATCTTTTCGTATTACAGAAAAAAATTCTCTTATTATAAAATATGAAAATTAGAACAGCAATTTAGATTTGCATCGAAGAAAGTAATTAAAAAAATGTCATTTTTTTTAAGGAAAAAAAATTTTTTTAAAAATTTCAAGACCAGATAAAGGAAACAAAAAAAAATGTTTTCTGTTTTCAACTGGGTAAGGTAGATACGATTGGTGTGCTTTTGAAAATTAGTTTTAAAAAGCCTTACGAATTCTGAAACGACGTTGAAGAAAGGCTAGATTAGCGATTAAAGGCAAGTTATCAACAAAGTGTTAAAAGTTGTATTATACAACCACTTTGTAAGCTGAAGTAATCCTTGTTTACTGTTGTCCATCAACTTTAATCTAACACGCAAAGATAAGTTTGTCTAAACGTGGTTAAGATTAGTTCGCCATTTGGGAAGTAATTAAGTTACTTTTTTAAATCCATGTTTGGTATAAGAAATTATTGAAGCGATAACGTTCTAAAGTTTAAAAATCGGCTTTGGCAAGAGAATAGAAAAAGAAAACCACTAAGCGCTTTGGTAATTTGAGCTGAGGAGCATGCTAGAGCTGTGAAAGAAAACGAATGTTTAGGAAAACTTTCTGAACTACCTGCTTGGGTTTTTCAAAGGCAACAAAAATTTAAAGGCAAACGCATTGAGCTCGAAAACAATCTTTTATGTTGCTTAGAGAAAAAATCTTATCCTGATAAAAAAAAACTATAATTCTGCAACGAATTTCTCAATTTTAGAAAAAGTTTGGATTTCAAATCACTTACTTGTGTGTTGAAGGAATATTTTCTAATTTTTATGTGTGGAAAATTCCTTGGTTGAAACATTTTAATCAACTGTTGGTTGGTTATATCTAAATAGCTTATTTTTATTTTTTCCCAGACCACTATAGTAAATATTCCGTTATCAGGATATCCAATAAACTCGATTCCGTGAAACGGAGCAACTTAGCCCGGAGGTAAAAATCAATCGATTACTTGCAGCTGGCAATTCCAGTTTCATAAATTTTGCATTAAAAATTTAAACCTCGTGAATTGCAGTAGCCAAAATCAATCTGAGCCCGGTGGAAATACACAAGCATGTTAAATAGCCGCAAACCGCACAGGAATGCAGATAGAGAGCTGCCGTAAATAAACGGCCGAGCTTCATGAATCATCTTACGGAAAATCTCATCTAGTTGAAAATTTTGGTTCGATTATTGTACAAGCAAAAAATGAATCTGAACATGACTGACTCAATGAATATTAATCTTACGTTAGGGAAGTTTCGAGAGTTACCTAGTTCTCGACCTTTCGATTGAATGATAGATTTTGAATAGTGTTCAATGATTTAGATTGGTTACTTAAGAAATAATTATAAATATGTTACCAAAAAAATTGCAAATGATTCAACGTTTTGAAGTCGAAATTTTTGAAAAAAATCTGTGAAAAATGTTTCACGCCTTATTAAAAAGTATTATCTTTCAACAAAGTATGTGTCTTCAAAAGGACTTTTATTGAATTCAGATAAAGATGGTAATTCATCCTTTTCACTTTTTATACTCTTAACATTTTAATCTTGTTAGAAATATTTCAATCAAGTAAAAAATGAAAGTTAAAAATCGATAAATTTACACTTTTATCTTCGCTCGATCCACACCATTTGACGACATATAATGAGATGGAAATAAGCCGACCATTATGCTTGGAAAATTAATTCTTCAAAGGTTTATTACTGATATCTTATCTAAAATTTTGTAAAGTCATCATTTTTTCGAAACATTTTGTGCTACGGTTGGACTTTATGACTTTAAATTCGTTGGAGTTTGCTACCATGTGAATATAGGATAATTAAAGAAGAACTGTTTGGTTTGATTAAAATGTATTCGAAATAAAAATGCAGTGGCGTTCAAAGTTTTTTTGCCACCCGTGCCGAGCCAACATTAACCATGCTCACGGAGAAAAATAATTCGGTGCTGGTTACTAATACTGCATGTATACAGTATGTATATATACATGCAGTATTAGTAAACTAATTAGTAAACTAGTAGACTTCTAAACTATTGTTTAGAAGTCCCTTCCTTTTGTTTTTAGGTTTTAGAAAATTGATTATTTATATGAGTCGATAAAAAATTTCAGCGTTTCGAAAAAATTTTAATTTTATGCTCGAAATTTTAAAGTATGCATACGAAATAAAAAGATGTCAAATTTGCTTACACGCACTGCATTACATTGCCCTGCCCTGTTCAAGGGCTGTTAAAATGCAACGTTAACATCAAAGGACATGCTTATCACGATATGCTTTGATCATAACTATCACTGCAGTCATATTGATCTATACAGTATTGATACCTTAAAGGTATTCATTTCAAAGAAGCTTACACTTGCTGATTTGTGATCGCTCTTAGAGAAGGAAATCAGTAAAGTAGAAATTATAATACTAGTATGGAGAAATTCATGATCCCGTAACTTTTCATGAAGATTTGTTTACGGTGCGCTCTTCTTGTTAACGTATACATTCGTTTCTCTTAAAAAATTGGAAAAGCTTTTATTTGATTGAAAAACTGTCAAAACGTTTTCAACAGCTTTTAATTTGAAAACATTTTCATTTTATTCTCCCTTCTGCCTGTATGTCAAAGAATATTGGTCTGTTTTCATTTTCTTTGTCGATAAAAGATTGATATTACGATCTGAGCACCTTTTATTTAAACAGTGCTTACTATATCTAATAATTCAATTTGCACGGATGAATTTTGAAAAATGGTAACGGAAGCGCGGCTCCGCTCTTGACGCCAAATAGTTTTTTAATTTATGAAAAACAATGGGAGGAAGTGGGAAGCCCCCGGATCTTACCTCATAGATCTTTCCTTGTAGATATTCACTTGTGGTGCTCGAAGCGCAAGCATGTCACCTCTGCCGAATTTCAATATGCAGTTAAACGATGTGGTAGAACCCTATTTCAAGTGAGGAGTCGACTTTGTAGAAAGCTTTGTAAAATAATTAGGGTCGTTTTCAGCACATTTATGAGTGAATCAGGCACGGACCTCGCTAGTCGTCAAAAATGTAATTCCTAAATTCGGATTTTGATACTTATAAAAACTTTTACTCCAATATTTTCTTATTCATACGGTTGCTGAACGCAAAAACCTATATCGAAGTTTTCTCTAGCTCGTTGCTGTTGCAAATCAACGCTGCTTTATTTTTTTAGTTAAAAATTATCGAATCTTTCTCGATCTACCCGCATATTTACGAATGACATTTTAGAAAAGCTAATCACCCACCTTTTTTTTACCTCAGTATTACCTTCGTGTTTTTTTACTGCCTCAGTAATAAAAAGTTGCAATAAATTCGCAAATGAAGCTTTTTACACGGACATATATATTGGACGGGAGAAAAGTTACATTTAGTTGAACCCTTTTGCTTTCCGCAATATTGCGGTATTGAATAGTCATATGGAAAGAGGAACAGCTACAGAGATAAAGATGAAGAATAGGCAAACCCCAAACCTAATATTTCAAAAGCGATAAATATTTTGCGATATATTTATATTTCCGTTTAAATTTCTCAGCTGGAAATGTTTTTCGTGTTTACTCTCATCGAAAAAGAAAAGACAGAGTAAATTTAAATCTTGCTTCTTGATAAATAGAAGGTAAACAATCCAAGGTTTCAATCTCGAAATGCGAAACTGGAGAAAATAATGGGAAATAATGGCGACCCCGAACTTGCATCTCCGATCGCATTCTTGACTGAGGATTATGTGCAATTATAGTAAGTCGAAAAATCTCGTGCATCCGCGATCATTAAACACAGCGGGAACAAGTTGAAAGCGACAACGACATAACCGTTCCGAAGATCCACATGAACAAATGTCTATTTTAACAGGTTCGATGTCAGTAAAAATTGAACTGGGGCGGGTTTCGGTCGATACGCCCGAAAAGCGCAAGTCTTGGGATTTCTTTCCCGGGGATCAAAATAGGAACAGCTGTCGCCTTTTATTTTGATATTCTCTCCTTTTCATCTATTTCATATCCTCTTAAAAAAAATTGGATGGATTCGATTTTGAAAAAATTTACACCTGAAAGAGGAAAAGAGTAAAGAGATTCGAAAAATGTCCCTTTGGTAATAAGAAAATTAAGAAAAAAGGGTAGCAAGAACGTTGTGATTTTTTAATGTTAATGGATGATAACCGTGGCGCGGTAGTCAGTCGTGGCTGTGCTATCGCATCTGTAGGGTCGCATGAGCGTTCCCTTTTACACATTTTAACCGCACTAATCGTGTGTCGGAAGTTTTTAATAAACAATGTAATCTCGTGTAGTTGCTCCTTTTTTCGCCGTTAAATATATATATATTATGTAAATAATAAAATAGTTAATTATGTATGGTTGTTAAATGTTTCCATTTAAATAAATTATTTGTTGCCAGTGGAATGTGTGGTTTAAAAATTGGAATCATATTAGATAAGCATAAAAAATCAAGTGTATTTCATTAAAGTGTTTTACCTAATTAATAATGCTCAACGAAAAATATGGTGCGACACGTGAAAATGTTATTTGGTTCGATGACGAGATAAACGTGCGTGGAGGATTACAAATCTTAACCTGAATTAAATTTTAAAAGAGATCGGATAAGGAAATGAATCATATGGATTTTTTTTCCAGGTTGGATATTTAATTAACCTCGTAACTTGATCGGGATTCAGCTAAAATTTCCCTGATGGTGACTTTAAAATGTTTTGAAGCCATCAAGTTGAATGTATCAATTTACTGATTTTATTTTTTTGTGTAGGGTCTCTTTCAAAGTAGTCGTGAGAATAGCGGAAAAGATTTATAATTCATAATTTTTTTTTCCTGATTTTACCTGACAGGTCCCATCCTCTTTTGTCATTTGCTGCTTCTGTCAATTAATTGCACGCCTGATCGAGACGAAAAGATTTCCTGCGCTTTCCTCTTCTACTTTCTTGTTAAGTAACTTAAACAATTCATACAAAGTTCGCATTTAATTTCCGCCGAATTCTGTTTCTGCACTTTTTCTAAGCGGTAAATTTTGTTTAGTTGTTGATCTTTCTACGAAAGTTCAGTCACTGAATTCGCTTCTATTTGTCTAAAAATTAAGTTGCAAAAATGTAGGGTAATATATTTTTATAATTTATTTTTTGAATATTCAGTTTCAAATTAGTTTTGTTGAAGGGGATTAATAATAATTAATATGGCCTAAAGATGCGGATACTTAATCATGAATAATGACTTTGGTGTCATCTAAGAAAGTTATGAGTTTATTTAGCTTTCTAGCAGATGTTGATTTTATGGGGTTGATGTTTTTTACGTGTGCGGCTTTTATTAAACCTAAACATTTTAGACCTGTTAAAATTACATTGTCATAAAAGCTTTAATTTTTCTTTTCGCCAATGCTTTTGCCCGTATTTTCTGATTTTATCTGTCATCTTAAATTTGTCGCGAGGTTGATGTCAACTGAGATGTAAATGATGAAAATTCAAAATTTATTGATTGGCAGGTACTTATTTCATAAAGCAATAATATGAGATATAAGTTTAAATAAGTGGTATCGAAAATAAGCGGAAACTTTTGTCAGAATGCCAGTAATATCTTTTTTTAAACTCTTAATTTTTTTTTATTTATTTGTTAAAATTGAAAAGTCAGGCCAATATTAGAATTTTAGAATTCCAAAAGTCACAAAATTTATTGAAGGAGAATAATGGTATCGGCATTAGCTAAACATGCAAAAGTTGTCCCCAACCCCTCAAAAACTTTTGATGGTTTTTCGGCTCCTAGCTCGAGCGCTCGACCATAACGCAGGTCTAACATTTTCAAATTCAATAAGAAAAATAAAATTCAGGTAGCGAATGCCGACAATGAATAAAAGGGTTTGAATGGTTTGTTGGTCACCTGCCTGGATTCATTGACCCTGTATTTTCTTACTTTTTTTTTTTACAAAAAATATTTCTTCGGTCAGTTGTAGAAAAAAATTTAACTGGCATTTTTCAAAGTTTTGAATGGTAAGATTTAATTTGCTTATGCTTTTCTTTTGGGAGAAATTTTTTCAGCAACTATGTAAACCGCTTTAGATATAATAACAATGCTGTCCATTAAATAGCGGCATCGTCAGTCTTGTGCCTAGTTTTTAAATTAGTTTTAGCTTCTTCTTTAGCCTATAACCTTTCTGTTAAGTGAACATATTTTAAGTGAAAGATTTTGGCGCACAAAAATTGAAATCATCTGCCCGAAAGACTCAAACTTAATTCCTCAATTTTTTCTTCCTTCAAAAACTTGTGGGTTTAACCGATTCCGATCGGCCCTCCTCCTGTAGGAGACGCATTTTGCGACGGATAGTTATTTTTAAGTATTGTTAAGGTATACCAAGTACTGAGGACCCTAAAAAAGTTCAGGACTATAAAACCCCCTTCAATATTGAAGCTAGGCAATCGGCAGTATATGAGCTGTTTAGAAATAAAATAATTCTAGCCCTTTTTATTCTCCAGATAAAAATTCAAAACTATGTAGATTTTATATTTTTGAGGTCGTAGATTTTGAATTTGGCATTAATTTTTATGTGGGGGGCACAGGGATTCAGATATTTGGACCCCTAAATTTTTTTTTCAAAAAATGTTACATGGTACTCATTTATTACATTTTAGAGGCTGTAGATTTCAAGTATGATATTATTTTTTAGGTAGGAGTCAATGTAGATAAAAAACAGTATCATTTTTGGCATCTGCGATATCAAAAACCTTGAAAAAGAGCCCCACATTGCATTTTTCGGATAAAAAAATTTGAGGGTCCTTAATACTGGCTCCCAGCGGCCCTCCACCTAAAAAATAATGTTAAATTTGAAATCTACGACCTCGAAAACATAAAGTTCACCTATTTGTGAATTTTTTATCAGGGGGATAAAGGAGCTAGAATTTTTTTGACTTGTCAAGGGTTGTCAAGTACTACAAGTTGCCGAACTCGATTTTGGAAGGAGTTTTAAGTTGGGGTTGTTTTGTTTTGACCTTGAATATATGTTCAGGCAGTTAGAACTCAAAAGGGAATATTTTTTCTTATTTTAGGAATATACTAGTGTAGCCTTTGCTTAACGATGACTTCCCCATAAGCTAATAATAGGAAAACCGTTTTCCAAATTAATTCGCATTATTCTATTTTTACTTGCGACTATGTCTGGCAGTCGATCATAGGTACTCTCCTAACTTACGGCTTGAAAAAAAAATTATATTACATATATAAGATTGGTATTATATATAATACCGCCGTCTGGTACATGCAAAATTATTGGTATTATATATAATACCGCCGTCTGGAAAAGGTTAATAGTAAGCAGCATTCTCAATGTCACGTATTTTGAAACGCGATGAGGAGAACGTAAGTTTTGTGGTTGAAATCTGCAAAACCGATGAAACGGCTGCTCGTTCTTTAAATGGATAAGCTCGATCCATAATAATTGTCATTAACGTTAAAATTAATTTCAAAATATGATCGTCGAGAGAAATTTATTTACCATGGGTTGGAGAGGTAAATGATAGGGACGAGGCTGTTGCTTGATATGCTTTTCTTTTTTAAATCCCATCGGTAACCTCTTTTATTAAAATTGGGAGTCATGAGATTCCCGGTATAACAAAAAACGATTCTCTTTTTTTAAGGCGATGGGCGTGGGGAAAAAGGTCGAGAATAAAGCGATGGGAGCGGATTATACTTTCATGGAGGCTGAATTGAAATGATATGTTGAAACATTTTCTATAGAATTTTATATGAGTTTATAATTAACTTAAAGCCGCTTTACTCGGAGATAAGGGAAAGTGGTTTTATGGCGTCGAATGTTCTCAGATGATTCACAAAATGATCTTTTCCCCGAAAAATAAATATTCAAGGGAAAAAATTTGCAGGAAACTGCAGAAAAGGAAAAGGTAGGAATAGTGCCAGGCAACGACACTGTATGCTGATCGTGATTCCAAACTTCTTCTACCGTATTTCTTGTTACATTCAATGATTCGGCTCATGAGATGATCTAGTGTTGTCTAAAACCTTTTCCAGATTGCAGACAGAACTCCGTCCATACGCCATTGTACCTTAAATATGTTGCCAGATTTAATGCTTGGGATTGATAATTTGAGGAGGTTAGTTAGCTCTGTCACCGGATTTTTATTGAGCTAACATTTAAATTCAGTAAAAAATAAAATCGTACGATTCTTAAAATATGAAATTAAACGGTGAATTATAGATGCTGCAATCAGGTGCTCATTATTCTTTGCAAAAGCTATCCCAAGTAAGGCTCTCTCTTTGGCAGTCTTAAATATGTCTTGAATCATGCTAATACACTACCTGGAAGACATCTTTAAGAGGTATTGTGGTTGTAATGGCCTTTTTTAAATAAATAAATAAATAAATAAATAAATATAAGGGTTTTAAGCATCTCTTACTGAGTAAGATATCTTAAAGATGTCTTCTAGGTAAGGCATTAGTGGAATATAAGATATCTTTTAGACAAATTTTTATACTCTTGGTTTTAAAGACTGCTTAATACATCTCTAAGAGGAAATTCCTTACTTGGGAAAGCTGTGTTTAAGAAATGAAAGATCAAGGACGTGAAGGATATTACAAGAAAAATTCGCTATTCTTACCTCAAGAAGGCTCCAGCCTCTTAAACTATCTAGATAAGGCCTGCCGTGATATTACTTACGCGGTCTATTTTGATTCAAGTCGTCCAATTTAGCAAAGTAGAATAAATAGTCCATGCATTTTTCTTTTGTTCACTTTCAAAACATTTGTTGTGTTGACTATTTCTCTTTTCTTCTTTTTAGTTGTTTTAATTATAATAAAATGTATTTTGACATTTTTAATTCACGCTGTAAATCTCGATTTTAAAATCTAAGCTTTACTTAAACGATTCGATCAGAAAGTTTAGACCCGCTCTTTCTGGTGGTTAAAATGAAACGTATTAGAATATCCCATAACATCATTTATACTGTAGATGCGAAACCTTTTGTTATCTGGTTGAATAAACAGCCGTAAGTCTCATACGTGTATAAAACAAAGAAAACCTGATTCAGCGATGTGGCAAGCCCGTCGAGAGGTTTCAAAGTTCCTTTATAAACAGGTCAAGTAGAGGAAATCATTGGAGCAGCGCAGCTTTCACTCCCGAATCCGGAGCTAGAATAAAGACGATTCAGCAGCTCTGCTCTTCTGATATTGCTAAATTGAATGCGATCTCGTGGACATGGTTATGTACAAAATATGCAAAACGATTGCAAAACAATTTCTAACAGGAAATAAGATTTATTTCTTACGTGATCGCATGATCCGTATCGCAGCTGATAGCAGCGGTTGTAATACATTTCAACTTTTAGTTTTTATTCGAGGAAAAGTCTTTAATGAACGTTCAACATTGTCTTTTTTTCCTGAAATATTGCAGCCAATTATAAAATCTTTTTTTTTTTTTGCTGAAGTTTTTTTATTAAACAATGAAATAAAAAGCTCAAGGTTAGGATTTAAAGTCCGATTTATCGATTTAAATATTAACAAGGAAAAACTTTGAATAAAAACGTTGTCATTTAGTTCGTGTCGTTGTTATCCAAGAGAAATTAAAAAATCCCGTCAAAGATAATTTGCTAGAATTGTAGAGTATTTAAAATAACGATATAATGGGCGAGATGGTATAATCAAAGTCAGATCCTGGAAGGAGGATCGCTGTTTATGCGGGTAATGATTTATCGATAAAGTCCCGTTTAAAACGAGTTTTATCGTGTTTTATGAAAATTGTTTAAAATTTTGCTTATAAGAAAGGGAGGAGGTTTTTCATGTTTTCGTGTCTAGTTGTTGTTACTGTCAGCGGTGCTCCAAGGTTCTGCTGTATAATTATCAAGCAAGGTTTAATTGTGTTCGGTCTACACCGGAAGTCGACATTTCCTTTTGCATGTCCTTTCCGTTTCTCTTTTTCCTTCAACTATTAATTATGATGGAAGTACCACATTCGAGTTATTTTCAGTCAAAGTAATGATTGTTTCGCATTTTCTATCGTTGACAGACTTTTTTTTTAAAAAAAATTGCTCTATTATGGCTGCGTGCGTAAATGTTCATAAACATTTATCTTGCAAGTTTTTTCCTTAGACCCGAAAGCATTAAACTCGTTAGGAAAAGGATCAGACAAACCTCTTTCGAATAAAAGAGAAAAGATGATAACATTAACAGCAATTTCTTGAAAAAAGCTTCTAATATGGGCATATAATATTAACTTTTTCTTTAAAAGCTTTCTCTTTAAGTTAATGGGAAAGGGTCTTAGTTTTTCCTTAATTACTTTTATTATCAAAAGCAGGTGTGTCATGTCGTCTTTGTCGTTCGGTTTTTATGCCAAATTTATATTATTTTCTTTAATATTATTTGCCTTAAGTTTCCCTTCTATACCGTTTGCTTGTAGCAGGCTTTTTTATCTTTTTATCTCTGTTTTTGTGAAAACACGTGCAAAGCGTATAGCTGTTGGAAATGATGAAGCAGCATTGTGTGAATTTGACAACCGCAAAGCTGCATTATGTTGACATAGCATGGACTCTTGTTCTTAACTTAGGAACACGAGGAAAGATTTTCTAGACCTATTCAGATATTTTTTGACAACTACTTCTAGACTCGTTTGATAAACCAAACATTTATTGAAAGGGACGATACGTTTAGCTTTTACCGCTGACTTTCGGGTAACTGTTTTTGGATTAGACATAATATCAAAATAATTATTATTATTTACATTTACCAGCTTTTAGACAACTTTCTTTCTAACAAGCTTTTTGAAGTACTTTAAATTATTATTACCATCTTATTTTATTTACAGCTGTACGATTAAGCACAGAGAAATGGGGAAAATAATTGATACATTTATGTGCGTAAGCACCCTCACAATTACACAGATAACGTAGAGAAATGCATCATTTTTCACACGGAAGATTTGTGTAAATATTACCAGCACCTCAATTACAGGTCTGCCCTCACAGTGGTACGCCCTGCGTTAATTATCACGTATTCTCTTTGGATATCGGCGTGCGTGTTTTAGATATCTTATTTACAAATATAAACGAAGTTACCCACCATCCTTCCTCCTACCATGTTTTATCGAAAAAGGGCTCGGTTTGCCGCTATTAAAATTATCCCGCACCTTTAGCTATTTCTCGAATTTCGAATTCCATGTCATACGGGTCGTGAATTGCTTAACGGTCGCAATAAAGCAACCGTTTTATTTTTACAACCAGGGAAATTTTGGCTCGAATTTTTTAACTTTTCGAATTGGGTTACATTGCTACCAAATTTTTTATTTATTTATTTTTTTTTCAGGTCAGGCGGTTTATCCCAAAACTAAAACGAAGAAAAAATTTAGTGAATATAGCTTCTTTGCTAATTTGTTCGGTTTAGTGCAAAAAAAGTGGCGGAACAAAGAGTGTAAAAATGTCGATATATCTGCCGGATATTTACTGACGATGGCATTCGGATATTACTTGATGGAGTCCATTCATCCTGGACCTTGTTGGTGTGTCCTGCTCGTCGCCGTTTTCATCACTAATACAGGTAAGCGAATTAAAATTTTTTTTCAAATAATTACATATGTTAATTAAGGGCAACGCTATAAAATACCCTTTTAATCCCTCGCTTCTACAATTTCTTTTTTAAATAAATGGAGGGCAAAGAGAAAGGTTATTATACTGTAGTCGAACGAAAGAAAGTCGCTAACGTGTGAAAATACTCGTGAGAAAATTTTATTTGTTACTATAAGAGAATATTTTCGAAACCGGTTTATTGCTAAAAAACCAAATTGCCAGTTTAGTCACGTCGTCATCTTTACTTTCCTAGACATTTCGACTACCTCTCTTTTCATTACTTCGACCTGATCTTCCAAAAGAGAAAAAATGTGGAAAGTGCAAGTGGCAAGATCAAAAAATTTAAGGCTTAAATCAAAAATTATTTCTGGCATGCGATGAATCAAACGTCAGAATTATCAGGAAGCATTTGACACGTTCGAAAAATAAAGCTTTTGATTTCGACCGCAAGAGTCCCCAGACAATTGTTTAGCCGTACACATTTCATATTTTAAATCTCTCACGTCCGATTCCCGTCGTTGTTATTTATCATTATTCGAATAACATATTGTATTTCCGAATTATAATCCATCAAAAATGAATTATATGTATACGTTCAAGGGACGGCTAAAGTCGCGATAAAAAAAAAGTTTTCAAAATTTTCTACCGTGAAAAGCTGCGGGGGAAATCCTTTTTAATTTTTTAGTATGAGACGGTTTGACCGCGTAACAAAAATTCCCTAAATGCGCCCTTAATAGATGCGATACAAACTTTCATCGCGCGGTCGGAGGTTTTTATTCTTACTTGATAATAAAGGTGTACAATCGCAAATGACTTTTAGATAAACCGGCTAACTTTTTGTTTGTTAGAACTTTCCTCATAATGGTTATAAATGAACAATTATAAAACTTTTTTCTAATTGTTTTCAAAGTTTTAATAACACAATGATTATGATGATATCGGTTTTAGGTGATTCATTCTTTTACGGATACCGAAAAATAAAAATGAAGAGTTAAGGCGGTTATCCGATTATCTTTATACAATTTTTGAACACAAAAGACTTTTCAAAATGTCTGTCGGAAAATGAGTTTTTTAATATCTTTTCTTTTATTCAGCATCACTACATTCATTTTCGTTAACCTGTCATCCGATTTACCTTACTTTTTTTCCCAAAGATTTTATTTCTTGCTTGACAAAGCGTTTTTGAGCTTTTTCAAGCCTTAGAAAGCAATTGATTTTTTTTCTTGATCTCGAGATAATGCAATTACCATGGTTAAAAGTATCGTATTTACCTTTAATCCTCAGAAAAGTGAAAATGAAGATATCATAATTCCGGTTTTCCCAAGGAAGAATTACAGGATTTTGTTTCATTCAACTTGTAAAACTTTTCTCCGGTTAATTTAAATTTTTTAAGCCAAAAAAAAAGTCTGAAAGAAGAAATGCAAATACCTTAATAAGAAATTCTCGGGGGAGCCGTTCTTCTTCCAGTTAATTCACCGGTGATAAAATGGTTTTCGTTCTTCCGGATTTTCCTAAGAAGCAATTTGCGAAATTGGAAATGCCTTTGCAATTCTAACGAAAATAAATCTTGTTTAGAAAATAAAGTTTACGTCAGAAAAACTAACACGCATATACACACATCCATACGACTATACAAAAAAAAACTCGGAGAAGGTTCCGCTCCCAAAGGTATCCTAGTCCCTTCTGTCATTTAAATTCTACGTCTGGCAATTGAATGAAAGGATAACCCCTATTTGAGTGCCTCTTTTTCAACTTTCAACTTTTTCATTTACTGTAACTGGACTCAAAACCTTTTAATTTTTTAAATCTAAAAAAATTATCTGTAATTTTTTTTGCGAAAACTTGAATTGTAACTTTCTGCGTGATTAAAATTATGGTGAACGTTTCATAGAAAATGGGTTTTAAAAATTATGGTACTCTTTGTGTTACTCTTTGTGTAATGTATCCGGCATTATTTCTGCCTGAAAATGTAGAAAAATTTATTTTGCAAGATTTAATTGTGTTGTATATTTCGATTAAATTCGTATGACATTATTTATAGTCCTGTCGCCCAGCTAGATTTAAAAAAATACCGAAATTAATGAGTCTTATCGAAATAATCTGAAAGCTAAAACCGCTTCAGCAATTTTTAATATCAATTTTTCTCCCAAGAAAACGTCAAGTGAATATCACAATAACATGACATTAAATTCCAACATCATAAAGATATTTTCAACACTGAAAACCAAAATTATGTTTTTCCTCCTACACGATCCTCGTGCAAAGCTAACGCTGAGCAGCAATATTATTTTTGTTTTTTCTAAAACCTTTGGTCGAATGCGGGAAGCACTCGTTAGGAACGGATATTGAAAATGAAACTTAAGTTAACTCGACCAAGAACTTGAATCATTCCCCTCCCCAATTTTCGGTTTAGCTTTTTCTTCCAAACTATTAAAAATGAAAACTAGCTTTAAAAGTGATTCCTTCCTTTAAATCCAGCATTTAATAAAACGGACACAAACTTCATCGTTATCGGTTCCTCTCCATTATAACATTTTGACATTTACAAATTTATAGTTTCTAGATCCGGTCGCTTCTATAGTATTGTTGCTCTTCTGCAAATAATAAAAAAAATTTAATTAATTTAAAACGATTTTCTTTTAGAAGGAAGCGCTGGGAAATTAAAATGCTTTCAGTTTGATTTGAAGCCATACACCTATAAATAAACAAAACGTATCGATCATTATTGAAATGGAATTACAATGAAAATTCATGAGATGGAGCAGTGGTGCATGCAAAACTGTACATCAAAGAAAATGTGAAAATCCATTTTCAATCGGAAGAATTCGAATAAAAGTTCTTTGCATATGGTACCGTTTGCTTGCTCGAGGGCTTTGAAGGTTTGGAATTATAAAAAAAGTAATGCCCTCACTTGAAATTTCGATCGCTTTCTAATCTTTTAATTCTTTTTTTAAAAGTGGAAAAAATGGGCTTTGAAAAATCAAAACCCATCAATAAAGTGTAAATCATGGAAAAAGTGGTATTTAGGGAAAACCTTTCATTGAGAGGCGGAAAATATTGGTAAAACTCTAGAATGGAATACATAATTTAAAACGAGGACAGGACACACGCCACAAAATCGGCTTATGTTTGTGGATTTATACAAGCTCGGTTAGAGGTGACTAATGTGAAAGTATGGGACTTAGCTATTAATCATCAACGGACTTCACTTCCTTAATTATTTTTGCATCAAATTTTTGCATTTTTAAATATGGTTTGTGAAAAGTTAGAAAGACTTGCTTTGTATCATTGAAAACTCTTCTCATTTTTTTCGAGGCCGGTCTAGTTAGGCCGCCGATTAATCAGTTTACTCGTATATTACTGTAAATTCGATGATTTATGATGGTTTTTATTTTGATCTTCTTTTAGGATTAATGCCGTTATTTTTCACCCAGTTTAATATTCATATTATTTCGTTTTTTTTTTTAAATTCATAATTCGTTAGCATTAGTTCGCCTTTTTTGAGTTGAAAACTGAGGGGAAGCTATAAATTAGGCAAGACACTTTGCACTCCGCAGCATTGCAAATTTTCATGTAGCTCTTACTCTTAGTCTTTTTTTGAAGCTTCAGCAATCAAAACCTTACATAAATTACGACGGGCATGCTGATGGATTTTTCAGAGAATTTATATTAAAGACAAGGTGTCCCGATTCCCTCCACAACAAAGGAATTTACACAGACCTCCTCGATCGTACCAGTACACTGTAAGCTCGTCAAAATTGCTAGTTTTCAAAGCTCAAAGCTTAACTGGTTTGATTAGAACTCTATAACGCTTTTAAGCATTCCTTTGTTTTACCGCTTACTGGTCTGCTTAAAATCAGAGACGAAAAATTTTGATTTGACGTTAAATTGTTGGCCTCATTGGCAAAGCGGATCAATTATTCACCGATTCAATGTCGACACTCGTCCAAAGAATTTTTTTTTTTGATTTGGTGGGTGTAAAACCGTTTATTAGGATCGGCAAAATGCCATCGATCGGTTAACAAAAAGACGTAAAAAGTCTTTCAGATCAATCGTGATTACCGTGCAGTAAATAAAAAGGAACATAAATCAGAGTAATCGAAAACCTGATTAAACAGATAGACATAAAATAACGGATTATACTAGAAGATTTTGAGAGGAAAACAACAACAAAACAATTAATAAATTATGTGAAAATATTTATGATGAAATAAATATTAAGAGGCTGGAAGAAGTTCAAAAACCACATTTTTTTAAAGTTTTTCGGTTGCCAGAATATCGACAATAAAAGACCCACCTGGTGGCAGTATCGCAAACTAAGAAGAAACATTTCGGATGGAGCTTTGTAGTCGAAAATCTGTGTGTGGGAAGATATTTACGCGTACAAAATTACACCCTTCATTTAATTCATTTCCTCGATTTATTACTTCGTTTATACTTTCATTTTTTCTGTAAGCGCAAAGACATTTTAAGATCTTTTTTCTCTCCTTTTGAAAGGGGAAAGAATGATGGGGGGCATGTTTGACTTCAAAAGCCGAGTTTACCTGAGGATTGTCGACGGTAACAAATCGGATTCGCGAAACGTAGATCGTGTTCGAAGTGCAAGCAGAAAACGAAAGCGGAATTTTCGTTAGCCGGTACGAGTGCCAAGTTAAATAAAACTATGTGTAAAAGAATTGTAGACGCCAGCTCATTAATTTCTGTCGCTATGGAGACTGAGCGCCTCGTTTTTGTGCACTTCTCTATATACGCATCTAAAACTGCCACTCCATTTCTTATCATAGTGTCGCCTACTTTTATAAGAAAGACCATTTGCTCTAATGATTTTTCTTCCGGTTTGGGTAATTAATAATAAGAAAAACTTCGAGGTAATAGCCAAATTTTTTATTTTAAAAGGATCCTAGCAATTTTAAATTGTTTCTAAAAAATCTTTATAAATTTAACTCGTTTCCGGAACGAGTTTTCGTTCGATTATTTACTGCATCTTTTGAAAATCCGGCTTGAAAATCGGTTGAAAAAGCAAAAAAACCTGACAATATTTAAAATTAGATTAAAAGAATGAATCATTCTCTTTGCAATTTGAATTTCAGGTCATTAAGACTAAAAAAATAAGTGTATCGTGTCTAATATACGAATAAAAAATCTCACCGATAATAATTTGAACATATTTTGTAGATGTAAGATAATCGATCAAAAGGTTGACAAATGAACTTCCATCCGACTTGACGTGAATAAGTTTTTATTGCTGTAATTATTCTCGACCGTTTGTGATTTTAATCAACGAAAATAAGATTAAAGGAAAAAGTTAACGTTATTTTCATTTACGCTCCGACTCTCAATATGGAGCAAAAAACTTTACGGCCACTAAACTGGACAACATAATTTTTTCTTTTCGTACTTGTTATGACCTTTTTATAGTCCGATCTCTCTCGACAAAAAACATTTTCAGGTACTATTATCTCTTCCCTTGGAAATGTTTTTTTTGTCAAATATTCTGGAGTAATCGATTTTAAAAAAAAAAATAGGCTTACTTTTTTCCCTGTTTACCGATAGTATTAATTCCCCTTTAGCTGATTTTATTTCGAGATATAAAATCGAACTCGGAAAGGTTGAAAAAAAAAAGAGATCAAAGGTTACGTTTGCAATCACGTTAGAATTTACTAAATGAACAGTTCAACCAGCATACACATTTAGACTTTTTTTTTGCTTTCGAGTCTCTTTTTTAAAATCGTTCGATCATGTCTGTTGTATTCTCCATACGCAAGACTAAACTAATTACCAGTCTCTGACATTTCAAATTTGATATCCGTCTTCTTCCTCTACTCCTTCATGTCACTAAGATAATTAGCATTTAGTAATTTAATTTTACTGTCTACCTTTTGTACATCTGTTATGCCTTTAAAACCGGGACCGATGCCAACTTTGCTAAACAAAACAGGATTCTCGGTGACAAATTCACTGTTTCGGACATTCAAAGCAAGAAAGTCTTCGGATCCTTCGGTTGGCAATCTGCCATCAAGCTGTATATAAAATACCTTGCATCCTGACCCTTAAAGGCTAAACCTCAAGATTTCTAGGGATTTTTTTATTGAGTATTTGCATTATCGATTTTAAATAAGTCTACCGTAATCTAATATAACTCGGCCATAAACTCTATAAGAAGTCTAAGCAGATGCGGTTTTAATTCTGAATTTTCGGGCTTTCACAGACTAAAATATCTTCTTGTATTTAAAAGTAGCATAAATATTGTCAACAATTTTTGTTTATCAGAAAAATGTAACTTACAGGAAAAAGTTCTAGTGATAATTGTTGGTTTGAGAAATATTAGAGAGAATTTTGGCCATTTCGGGTCTCGAACTCTATTAGTCAGGCCATCGATGGCTGGTTATCGACGGCAAAATTAAAATTTTTTGGCATTTTTCAATGAAATCAGGTAATATTAGCCACTTGAAATGAATTTTGCCTGATATTCTAAGCTTTACTAATAATATAATGTATGTATTTGTACTTGCTCGGCCTTTTCCTGTAACATACATAATGAAATAACATGATAAACATACATAATAAACATACATAATGAATATATATTAGAATTGTGATGCTATATAATTTTTTTAGTTTAAGCTTTTTCAGTAAGAAATTTGCATGTCAAAATTATAAAAATTTCATGCTGAAATCGAAACGAAATAGATTAAAAAGAAGTAAAAGTTAATTGAAGACGCATGGGAATCATGCAACATAATGCACGTATCATTGTAAAACAGAAATAACGACTAGCAACGGCCATGAAAAAAACCCTAGAGATTTTTTCCCCCCCTTTTTTTTTGTGAAATGACAGCATTCTTTTTCTTCTGAGAAACTAAAAAGTTATTTTTTGCATTCTCAACTTTGAAAAGACAAGGGAAACATAAAAGAAAGAAATTTTGCAAATTGAGTAAAAGAATTGCTATCGGGAATTCGCTAGTATCCATAGCGAAGTGTATCGAATTCATTTTTAATTTTTATTACGCTTTCCTCTAGTAGATAACATTTTAATTTCAAAACTGAAATGTGTTTGGAATATTAAATAAAGCGACCTAAGAGGAAAGGATTATAGGATTTCCTTGTTATGAGGGTGACTCGGTAATATCAAACTTCTTTTTGGTTGTAATCCTGTTAATCGGCTGTCGAGAAAGTGTCACGAGATCATCATCGTTTTCTATTACTTTTTATAAAGTTTCTCTTTGTTGCAGGTTTTCTATTTCCTGCTCGATCCGTATTTTTACGTCGAGTGGAAGCTGACAAAAATTATCACTTTCCATTGTGAATGGTTCTTGAATAATCTTTTCTTTTAGTTTCCGATTCGATGAATTTTCTTGAAAAGACTTTACCTGGTTAAAAAAATCTGATAATCTTTTACCGAAGGAAAAGGAAAAGAAATTAATTTTATTCACTTTCCTTCATTTTTCCCTGGGTGCAACTTCTTGCAAATGTCTTTTCTGTTACGCAGTGCGGAAACGAAAACTTTTATCAAGTACTCGCAGTTTTGAAAGTTTCGAATCAAAAGTAGAATCTGTCTTTTTGCTTCCAACCCCTCGCTTTTATTTTTAATGTTCTATTTTCCTTTTTAAATATCTTTTCGAAACGTACACAAATCCAGATTTGTTTGCTTACTTGTTTTTCCCTTCTTTCTTTTTTAATAAAAAATGGTTCTTTTAAAAGGGCAACGTATTTCCATGAGGAATAGTGCTGTGTTGTACTGAATAATGCTAAAATGTAGTTTGTATAAAAAGCTCTGAAATGGTTACTTTGATGAGTCTTCTATTCTTTTTGCTGTTTTAACTTTTTTTTTATTTATTATTATAAAAATGCCGAACTGAAAAAGTCTTCCTTGCGGTGGTTTTCAATATAATTTCTTTTTTTTAAACTGAAGCTTATCTAGAATGTTTGTAGAATTTTTGAGTGATAATAACGAAAACATTTACATTTTATAGTTGACAATCATGTAAAATTACATTTTAAATTACATGTGACAGATTTTCTGTCACGCATATTGTTAACAGTTATTTTATTCGGTTTAAGAAATTGCTGTTAATCTCAATGAAGATATTGAGGAGTGAAAAGAGTAAAATACCTTTGCAAAATGATGAACATTGTTAAATCAGATTTTGTTTGCTTGAATTGGTACCGTTTCTTTCCGCAGTGAAACATTTTTTCATGTGAAAAGAAAATACTTATTAAAGTACCATTAACAACTATCTGTAAGATTAATTAATTTTAAAAATGTTTTAGAATGATTTACACGATTCAAAAATTTGTAAAAAACGTTTTTTAACAAATCCAGAAAAACAAGTTTTGTAAGCAATGTTTCGAGCTTTCAGCAGCCTTGTGTAATAAAGGGAATTTTTTTTATTAGCTGTGATGTTCTTTAATGAGTCATTTACTTTTGCGGCTTTCCACCATTAGAAGTTCCCAAACGAGATGTGTTTCACACACAAAAAATATGACGACTATCTGTTTTTCCCAGAGGGGAAACTCAGTGCGCAAGCTTTAAAGTTGATATGTGAAATGTAAAGTCCGGTCTCGATAAGTTGTGTGTTTCAAAATTATTTACGATTCGGCTAGTAGTTTCAAGACTTCAAAAGACGGGAAACTTGCTCTTTTCAAGCGCGACCGGGCAAAATGAGGAAATATTTTAATTCATGATCGTTCGACCGGAAGATTTCTCCTCATGAAATCTTCCCCCATATCTCTTGATTTTCTCTAAGGCCGCAACCATGATGTGATATATTCACGATCCCCCTCAACTTGTGAATTTTTAAAACTTAATCCAGAGATATGACTAAAAGAGACACTTTTGTCTTGTCACACCCAAACAATTCGCTCATTTGTTTTAACTTCAATTTCCTCCCTTCTTTTCTCTTCTCCGTTTCCCCCATTCTTCAACACTTTTTTTGCCTTTCTCTTTTCCTCTCTCGCTGTTTTTTCCTTTCCTCCTGCATTATTATAATTTATCACGCTTTTATCTTTTTTCTTTCTTTCATTTCTATGATTCCCTTTTCTTTTCGCCTTCAGCTAAAAATTCTTGTGCCGGACGTTTTTTTAATTACAATAATTATTTATTATTTTTGAGCCTTTTTTTTACAAACTTTTTGTTTTATAAAGAAAGGTAAAATCATAAGTTTTCATACTGCAAATTGTACTCTAGTTTTTTTTCATCGTTCGTTAGGTCTTCTTATTTTTTATTTTTTATGCCGAAAAAAAATCTTTTTTATTTTAATTTTATACTGCTGAGCGGCTGAAATGGAAAATAAATTGGAAAGGGGCTCTCACATTTTTGCTTTTTCAAAAACGATTTTTTGTTCGAAAATTAAACGGGAATTTGAAATTTAATTATGAAAGAGCAGAAAAAAGGTGAAAATTCTTGAAATGATATTAAAGAGAGAAAAAATCTCGTAGAACTGGGTTGAAATCTTTTAAAAGTGATCCCTCTGTTAAGAACTATAAACGGTGTCGGCCTGAGTTGTTAACTTGGGAAAAGGCAGGAAAGAAATGTGTGAAAACAGCGAAGCTAACACCTAAAGCTGTCGCAGATCTTTTCTTTTTGAGTGATGTACGGGGAAAGGTAGTAACGGAAAAAGTATATTTCTTTTTAACAACTGACCTTTTATTTATTTCGCTCGTTAGGATCCTGCCTTGCAACTGAAAAAAAATTCCTGGAGTTTCACAAAATTTCTCCAGATAGACCCACGTTTTTTGTTTTACCTGCTCTTTACCTGCTCCAAAGTCAAATCATTCCGAGAATCCTCAAAGTGTTTTCTTTCTTTTCTTTGAATTTTCAGTTTTTGCTTGGCTAATGTAAATCTTTGCCAAGCAATATCAAAAAAAATCTACATAAACATTTTTGCGATGTAAGAAAGGCAAGAAAGATTAAAAAATCAAAGATTTGTCACGTTTGATCAGCGATTAGTGGTTGGACGAGATCGATTGAATCGATCTATCCTATTAGATCCCATTTCTTTAAGTAGGCAATGTTTAAGCGATCTAGTTTATGTAGCAGAATCATTCTGTAATAAAATTCTTGTTAAACAAATGAGAAATTTACAAATGCTTGTAATTCTGGTCATTATTTTTAGTTATAACAGTTTAAGCATAAACATTAATTTGCACTTTCGTTATGTACAGCCGGTAATCCAATAATTTTAACTTATGTACCGTTATATTGCCAGGAGTAATAATATTATTTCGGTTTAATTAAGGGAGGACTCGTAACAAGAAAATAAACGGTTTCGTTCATGAATTTGTGCACGAGTTCAAGCAAACACAGAATATTATCGTTAGGCAAATAATATTATACAGAATGTGGGATATATAAAATTGGTTTGAACGTTGAAGAAAACCAAGATAATTATAACGGAATTATACAATAGAAAAGAGTGGTTAAGACTTTTCTTTATGCTTTAATAACACAATGGCATAATAAATCACAAATACACGTATACTCTCCTAACTTGATATAGTTTATTAATGTAGGGAAGCTGTAAGTGTAATATCGCATAGTTTATGTCCCATTGTTAGCTAGACATCGAGTGCTTTACAGTTTACCACTTGAATTTTTTTCCCTCGAAAACATTTTTCTATCCTTTATGAATTACGGCTTACGAATTTGTTCGTTTTTGAAAGTTGCTACAATCATCAGTGTTTCGAAAACGAAACAAAACCATTAAAGTTAGAAAAGTTTGAAGTCAGTTCCGTAGTGAGCTTTTCCCAGTGTCTTCGTTTCACTTTTCGCAGTTATTTTAGTTTCAAATATTTTTCTAACTTTTATGTGGAAACAAGTTTTGTATGAATTATCTTTAATGACGTCATTAAAACAAGCCGTGATTACGGGTTTTATGGATCTCGGAAATTTTCTATTTATTAGGCCATGCTGTGGGCGTGATCCGATTAATTTATTTTGAATTGATTATTATTCGTTTCTTTGTAATCGACCGATGACCGCACGACACGAATAAAGTTTACAAAGTAATAAAGAAAAATGATTGACGATTTTTTCGCAACTTGGGAAAACAAACTTTTTTTATGTTTGTACAAGTTTAGAGGTCTGGTAAAACTAACAAAGGTAACAGCAGGGGAACGATAAACTCGAAAAATCTTAAATGTAATGAATAAATGAATAAGTGCTCCCTGCAAACGAGTCTTTCCAAATCGAATTTGAAAAAGTTTTCTAAATTTTAATGAAAAGAGTTTTCATTTTTTGCCAATAAATTAATTCACGTGCCCTTCGGTTTTGATGTTTGGGAATTCCGCAATTCCCATTTTCATTCGTCTTCGAATTCAAACTAAATTTGAATAATATTCATAGGTTTCTTTACCTGAAGGTGTTAATTTCTCAAAAAAACCATTTGCAAAGTAGTAGTTGAAGTCGTCAGTGTTTTTATTTCTTTCCCGACTTTTTTTTAATATCACTCTGTTTAAGATATTGATTTTATGATTAAGTGGTCTCCATTTAATTTCTTATGAAATATTGACGTCATAACTATCTTTGTACGAGCGAGTATATTTCATTCGTACAACAATTAAAACATTCTTGTTTTCTTGTTTATCTTTTCGAATTTATTAATTTTTCAGCTAAAAACGGGGTAAATTATTAACAAAATATATACTGGGAGATGTATTTTGATATCAGGAATCGATTGAGACTAGGTAGAACAATCATTTTATCGTTTTTAAAAAGATATTTAGGAAAAACGGATTTTTAGCATCGAACTTTGTCGAAAATGCATTTTTACACAAAAATTATTTTTCCTACGCTCTAGAGCTGCAAACTACATCCAATCATATGTATTTTGATGCAAGGAATCCGTTGAAATTTACGGAATTCAATAATTCGGCCGCGTTCTCAAGATATTTGCATTTTTCGGTTTCCGTTAAACGAAAAAAATGGACATTTTTTCGATGTCTTCAAATCGATATTTCAATTTCGATTTATCAATTTTTTGGCTAAAAACGGGGCAAAATATTGATGAATTATATACTGGGAGATGTATTTTAATCTGTAGAATCGATTAAGACTAGGTAGAACACTCAGTTTTTCGTTTTAAAAAAGATATTCAAGAAAAACGGATTTTTTGAATCCAACTTTGTCGAAAATCTATTTTTACAGGAATATTATTTTTCCTACGCGCTAGAGCTGCAAACTACAATTTATCAGATGTATTTTGATGCAAGGAATCTGTTGGAATTTACGGAATTAAAACATTCGGCCGCGTTCTTAAGATATTTGCATTTTTCAATTTCCGTTAAACGAAAAAAATGGCTATTTTTTCGATGTTTGAAAATCGATATTTCAATTTCGATTTATGAATTTTTCGGGTAAAAACGGGGCAAAATATTGATGAATTATATACTGGGAGATGTATTTTAATCTGAGGAATCGATTGAGACTAGGTAGAACACTCAATTTTTCGTTTTCAAAAAGATATTTAGAAAAACGAATTTTTAGAATCTAACTTTGTCGAAAATCTATTTTTACAGAAAAATTAATTTTCCTACGCTCTAGAGCTGCAAACTACATCCTATCAGATGTATTTTCATCCAAGGAATCCGTTGGAATTTACGGAATTAAAAAATTCGTCCGCGTTCTCAATATATTTGCATTTTTAGATTTCGCTCTAACGAAAAAAAAGGGAATTTTTTCGATGTTTGAAAATCGATATTTCAATTTCGATTTATGAATTTTCCGGGCAAAAACGGCCCAAAATATTAATGAATTATATACTGGGAGATGTATTTTAATCTGAGGAATCGATTGAGACTAGGTAGAACACTCAGTTTTTCGTTTTTAAAAAGTTATTTAGGAAAAACGGATTTTTAGAATCCAACTTTGTCGAAAATCTATTTTTACGGAAAAATCATTTTTCCTACGCTCTAGAGCTGCAAACTACATCCTATCAGATGTATTTTCATCCAAGGAATCCGTTGGAATTTACAGAATTCAAAAATTCGGCCGCATTCTCAAGATATTTGCATTTTTAGGTTTCGCTCTAACGAAAAAAAAGGGGATTTTTTCGATGTTTTCAAATCGATATTTCAATTTCGATTTATGAATTTTTCGGGTAAAAACGGGGCAAAATATTGATGAATTATATACTGGGAGATGTATTTTAATCTGAGGAATCGATTGAGACTAGGTAGAACACTCAATTTTTCGTTTTCAAAAAGATATTTAGAAAAAAGAATTTTTAGAATCTAACTTTGTCGAAAATCTATTTTTAAAGAAAAATTAATTTTCCTACGCTCTAGAGCTGCAAACTACATCCTATCAGATGTATTTTGATCCAAGGAATCCGTTGGAATTTACAGAATGGAAAAATTCGGCCGCGTTCTCAAGATATTTGCATTTTTCAGTTTCGCTCTAACGAAAAAATTTGGCATTTTTTCGATGTTTGAAAATCGATGTTCAATTTTAGAAATATGAATTTTCCGGCTAAAACCGGGCCAAAATATTGACAAAATATATACTGGGAGATGTATTTTAATCTGAGGAATCGATTGAGACTAAGTAGAACACTCAGTTTTTTGTTTTTACAAAGATATTTAAGAAAAACGAATTTTTAGATTTCAACTTTGTCGAAAATCTGTTTTTACAGAAAAATTGTTTTTCCTACGCTCTAGAGTTTCAAACTACATTCTATCAGATGTATTTTGATCCAAGGAATCCGTTGGAATTTACGGAATTAAAAAATTCGGCCGCGATCTCAAGATATTTGCATTTTTCGATTTCCGTTAAACGAAAAAAAATGGGCATTTTTTCGATGTTTGAAAATCGATATTTCAATTTCGATTTATGAATTGTTTAGGTTAAAAACGGCCAAAATATTGATGAATTATATACTGGGAGATGTATTTTAATCTGAGGAATCGATTGAGACTAGGTAGAATACTCAGTTTTTTGTTTTTACAAAGATATTTAAGAGAAACGAATTTTTAGAATTCAACTTTGTCAAAAATCCGTTTTTACAAAAAATGTATTTTTCCTACGCTCTAGAGCTCCAAACTATATCTTAGCAGACGTATTTTGATGCAAGGAATCCGTTAGAATTTACAGAATTAAAAAATTCGGCCCGCGTTCTCAAGATATTTGCAATTTTTTGTTTCCGTTAAACGAAAAAATTGTCGTTTTTTTCCCGATGTTTTCAAATCGATTAGCGAATTTGATTTTACCTGGTTTTGAAATAAGTTTAGAATGTTTAAATCAAAGAACGTTATAATTGAAACAAAGCTACAAAAAAAGTTGAATCGTTTTATTTTTGAATAGCCGATAATGAATTTCAACAAATGTGGGTACAAATTAAATAGAAATATTTTCAAGTTGACAGTAAGAAATTTAGTCGAGGAAAATAGTTTTCATATTATTGTATGTGTAGAAACCGAGGGGATTTCTCTATAGTTAAGAATGAGAGTATTGAGATCGACTACAAAAAGGTTCAAAAACTCCTTAACCCAAAAAGAGTTTTAACAATGAAAAACGCGTTGGAGCAACGATTACGTCAAAGCGATGTGCTTCAGCTTTTACCTAGTCCTTGTATTTTTTAAATTGACCTTTGCTGACTCCTGAAACATTTTTTTAGAAAAAAAACTTACAGTCAAAAGGTGCGACGTTTTCAACGAAATATTTAAACTTCTTTTTTTACTTATCTTTATTTTTTTTTATTTCCAGGTAAGCTCGTGTGATTGTCAAGGAGCGCAGACATAGTTCTTAAATAGTAGATAGCAGACGTAGAGCACAGACAAGTTTGATTGCAGGGGAAGGATGAAAAGTTTCACCCGGTTAGATCATTTTTTCACGATTAATACTTTAAGCAGTTACCTAGTACTTTACGCGTCCTGCTGATTGCACTTTTAAAAATTCAAGATTTCCGAAAATTTATTTAAGTGCTGCAATCGAGCCGAAGTGCGTTCGAGCCGGCTAGTTGCGAGTTGCGAGTCGCAACTGGCCAGGTTTTATGGGATGTTCAAACCCTACAGCTAAGTCCGCGTGATGAAGAACACATTCATCAGCGGAGGGATACGGTCGAAAATAATTTGAGCCCATAATCAGAGCAACGGAAGATTTCTTTAAGATTTTCGAATCTCGCCCTTGCGCATTAAAGCTCAGACCTTAACTTCATTAATGCTAATTATATTCAAAAATTAATTCGGTAAAAGGTGTAAATAAGGTGAAAGTATGTAGCGGCGAAACCTTGAAAAACTTTGCTGCAAGTTTTCTTAGGTTTTTGTGAAAAGGGATTACGTAGCCATTTCATTTTGCGGATTAGATGCCTCCAATGCTGGAAACATTTATTTAATTGAAGTCTTACTGATTGAAAACTTTGTAATTGCTCATTCTCCCAGTCAGTCGAAAACAAACGTCAAAGGCACCTTTATTGCAACACAAATTAAAACTGATTAAATGATTATTTCAAAATTCGTTTTTCCGTCAGCATTGATATGCGTACATTTGTAATATTGTAACCGAATAGAATAGCGGTGGTTTTTAGTTTTAAGACAGTACTCACTTAAAAATGGTTGAGCATCACGTTTAAAAGTTACAGAGCAACGGAATGTCCTTTTGTTATTTTATTGCAAAATAAAAAGAGACATTGGAGCTTTTGGAGTTTTAAAATAACTTCGACGGTTTAATTCTGCCATTTCGCTAAAGGAGGGAAAATTGTTGAAATAAAATTAAAATCCTTTTTTTCTTGTAAAAGATGACGATGCCTAAATGCTTTCACAAAAACATAATTCGATTACTCAAATATTTTTTGACATTCTCCAATAAAACATTAACTTTTTAAAATTTTTAATTCTCTTTAGAGAGCTAAATGTGAAATTAAGGCTGAGATTTTGCTTTTGAAAAATAATGTTGTAATTCTTTGATAGAGATTAATTATCACTACAGAAAGCATTTATCCCTCCACCTGCTTTAATCGCCATGCAAAAACAATAATTTTATGAGCTCGGTCGGGTTGCGTGCCGTTTGTTAATGTGCTACATTTTTTTAAAAGTTGGCAACAATAGGAGCGAAAAAAATGGCATGTCCTTGCGAGGAGAATCAGCCGAAAAAGCCACTTACGCCTTTTTCTATGCTAAATGCAGCCCCTAATCATTTTTCAGCTTATACTATCTAGTTAAGGCCTAATCCGATTTTCACTTTTTATATCTATCAAAACGAGGCACTAAGCACGAAAATCACTAACATAATTTGATTTTTGATACAGTAACTGCCGATCAGCTAGACCCGATTTCAACTAAATCTATCCTGGAAAGGAAAATTCTTTTGCACGAAAAAGTCTTTCGGAAAGAGCCTAATCAAGTTCTTAGCGCTTGAGTTTCTTCCTCTTAAGTATATAACAACTTATTAGCAAATAAAAATTCATCCTGTAGATTTGAAATGAAATCCGGTTCATAAATTGAGGTTTAAATAACTGGAAAGCAAAGTTTTGAAGAGGAAAAAGCAGGAAGCAAAATCGTAATGGTGTGACGCTGAGGAACAAATTCTCGTCATTATCATGATCGTCATCATCAATCATCTGCCCACATAATATTCCCATAAGACATCATACACCGAATATAAAAAATATAAACTCCAAACTGTACACGGGCTGTCGGTCTTAATCTCTTTTGCATATGAATAAATGTAGCATATTTTGAAATGTGAAAGTTTTTCACGTATGTTGAGCTAATTGCGGCTTCCATGTCTGAATAATATGGCCACGGTAATGAAAGAACAATTTCATCGTTTAGACATAGCCTCGCGTTCTCCGACAGGTCTAACGTCAAGCGGATATCACGGGGGATATTTCGCCTCCGGGCTTTTGATGTTATAACGCCGTAGTAGAGCTCCAGAGCTTTTTGAAACCTCTCTTGCATGCGAAAAGCCTACGCGTAACATTTTATACCTGTAATTAATTTACTACATGTATTCGTTCCCGTTTTTTAACGAGCCATGCGGTTTTTCCACGAGATGAAAACAATTAAACATCGGTATTCCTACCGTGTTTTTAAATGCACAAAATAAAACCGTAAAACTGTATTAATAAGAACGGGACGCCATAACAGGATATCGATTAATACGTTTTGAAAAGGGCAGAGAGAGTAATTCGCATAACAAAGGACAGAATCCTCATCTTGAAACGGCGCAGTCGGATAATTAATCGGTATTAATTATGCGATGACGCAATCGTATTTGCTTTTCCGGGAATGCAATACAAAGTAAGCAATCTCAGCCGGAAGAGAAAGTTTAGAGCCGCGAAACAAAACAAGCAAACTATCTAAACTATTTAGCTAACTAATTACCTGATTGCGAACTTAGTTACCCATATCTTTAAAGATATTTAGGTTGCATTAACTTAACTAATAAAACAAAAGGTCTTTTCGTTTTTAAAAATGTTGTCAAGAATAATTCTCTTGCCGAGTTCAGTTTTATAGTCTTTCATTATTATTTGGAAGAGTAAGATGTATGTTGTATGCGTTTTATCTTGCCCATTCTTCCGTGAAACAAAATGTTTCATGTCTTGGAAGGGGCGGGGAAGCAGGAAAAAAGCAATAAAATCGGTTAAAAAATGAGAATGACATTTAAGTTGGAAGTTGTAATGTAAAAAGCTAAGCCAGGAAGTCAAACAGATAACATTTATGATAGAGATTATCAGACTACAGGATGCTGTGTTGTATATTATAGATGATCTCTTAATAATATTACAATGGGAAAACAGTAGGGGTGCAAATCATCCCCTGCTGGTAGTACCTACCCTTGCCTTGTTCTGGTCTCGGTTGCAGTCTTTTTTTCTTTTTACTCATTTCCGACCACTTTTATTTCCCCCTAGTTCTTCGTTTTAAAAAATAAGATGCATCGTAAGTGTTGTGAAGCGCGTAATTCACTTGCACCTCGCCCTTTCTCTTATTATATAAAAGGTTTCGTATTATGGTACTGTTACCAACCACTTGTGTTTCCGTTTCACTGGAAACGTGACTTTCTACTAATCGTTTTTGAGTTTGAGCATCGCTGGGATAAATAGCAAAATATAACGAGAAAGGAATGCCTTTGTAATACTTTATTTGTGTTTTGTTCGCAACCCACTACAAATGCCGCTCTAATAGGGATAGCTACTGGAAATCGCTCCATGCTGAGCAATCGACCGCTCAATAATTGTACTCTATTTGTTAAATTTTATCGCGTTTAGCCAAGTGGTATGTTTTCAGGTCGTGTTCATGTTTCAAAATATGCTAATTTATAATTCTTCACTATACTTGCATCATGATTTGTCGTGCCACCGACTCGGTGACTAGTCGAAAATCTTTTTACTACTGCGCATGATAAGGGGTGATTTGTGAAACCTCTAAAATCGGCCTCCCTCAATCTGGGATACAACTGAAAGAAATGATTGATTGATTTGAAATCCAAAAGTTAGTCACGTAAAAAGATCGTCATCGGCGAGAAGGATCTCGATCGTTGCGTCTGTGATTCGACAAAAGCACTTGGAGCGATTTAAGTAAAAGATATGTATCAGCTAGTTACCTTTTTTCCTGAGACCTTTTAACGAGGTTCTTGGCAGAAGAAAAAAACGACGTTAAAATACTTTGAACAAAATGCCAAGTTTGCAGCCGCATTCTCATCTGAATCTCCGTTAAACTGCTACTTTGACCAGAGATCATTCATACTATCCCTTTGGGTTCTTTTTTCCTGTAGATAACGGTTTTATTTTCCCTCGAAGAAGGAAACTTTCACTTATTTCGGCATATGTTCAAGAGATTCTTCTTCTCGTGGGCCACTTCAGCTATCCCGAGCCCAGGGTTTTGTCTTATCTTTTTTCGTATGAGTTATATGATGTGCAGGTTTGCCCTTTTTGCCGTGAGATAACTTTTATATCGTTGACGGAACAATTTTTACTTGTTAGAATGCGTTGCTTTTCGAGCTCGTTCGTTTGCTTTTCTAGAGGATATGTCAAAGCAAATTTTGAAAGTTGTCAACACTACGTGGCATTTTCCTTACGAGACTCAAATTCTAGAAACGAGATTCAAGGATTTTCACTCCGGTTCAAAAAGTGTAAGCGATGCTGATTGCCGTAAATCTTAATAAAAAAGGAAAACGAAGGGGGGAAAAAAAGGTTTTTAGGGGCATTAACAGAGCATAACAAAAAATTTGGTTGCGATTTTTAAAAAGATCGTTGAGCTTAAATTGATGAGAATCGGGTATAAAAAAAATTACTTTCAAAAAATAAAAATTGTAATTTTCTCAACTGATAAAAAGCGGTAGACTTCCCGAAAAGTTTTCGAAGCTAAACTTTTTATTTCGAAGCATTGTCTCTAGCGTTTTATGACTAAGTGAATGAAATTTGTTAAGAGCCTAAACTGTTTTGGTAATCGACCTGAATCATGCTAGTATAAGTAGAAACAACGTCAACGTCACCCTGTTGACGTTATTTTTTTAAGATTATGAAGAACTTGAAAGTACCTTTAAAAATGAAATTTCTTAACTTTTTCCTCTTTCGAGTTTTTTATGTCTTTTATAAAACTTTCTCTTTAACGCAGAATTTTTTTTCCGTAAACGCATTTGCACACTACTTATCAACGAGTTCGTGCTGTTTCATTGTTTGAAAAGTGAATTAAACATCCAGCCTTGTTTCGTGTGATGACTTTTCGCGATAGCTAAATAATTTACCGTCCGACTTTCATATAATCGAATATTAAACATGTTAACTAATTAAAATTCGATGATAGCCAAACTTTTTTTGCATGCTTTAATTTACAAAACATCAGTAAGCAAGAAAAAGAAACAAGTAAGAAATATATTTGCGTACACGACATTTAAGTGATTAATATTCATGTTTTTATTTTAATTTACCATTCGTATTGATTTAACACGAGATCTCTATTATTTCCCTTCCTATTTCACTATTCTGCACACGCTGCTCGAGTAAGTGAATGCAGTCGCTTCCAAAGCCATTACAAAAAACTTAATACATAAATTAAAAATTGTAAAGATATTTTCTCTCGCCGGAATTTTCTGAAAATTTTTTAATGAAAAATCCTTTTTTTATGAAATGTTGATACACTGCTTGCATTCGAACTTTTTTGTGTTCGCTGATCTTGGGCAGTAAATTCACGTCCGGAAACCTGGATTCAATCCAAACGAAATTTGTAAAGATATCAGCTATACTTTTACATTTTATTAGTTTTATCCTACAGTCTACCTCGTATCTGTCTCCGCGTTAAAAATATATTTTAATCTTTTAAACTAAAAATATTTTTTGGTTTTAAAAACCTAAATCGAAGTTAAAAGAATTTTTACGGTTATTATCGACTAAGCACCGAAGTTCGGACAATCCACCTGGTTTAGTGGTTCATCGAGAGTTTAAAACTAATGTCATTAAGACCCGCTACTTTTTACCTGATGGTTTTAGTCAGCCACACGTGTGTTTGACGCGGTAACAGCAAATCGTAATTTCCTTTTCTATAAAATTAATATTTTTCTTTCTCTACGAGTAAAGTTAACTCTTTTACTGCACACGGTCACACGACGGGCTTTAGTTAGGGATCTAATTTACAAAGTTCATAAACGTGTCAGCAAAACTAGCTCAATAATCGAATTCCAGGGTTACATTTTTCTTTAATCCTTTTTAGCCTGAAAGGTTTTCATTTTGATTAATATAATTTAATATGTAAAATTGCTGATAGACTTATAGAAAATATCCCAGAGTTAAATTGAAATGGTTTAGGACTTAACATAGGTTGGGCCATTGTTACTCCGTGTAGTCCCCAACAATAGTTTTTTACATTTTGGATTATCGTATATCAAAATTATTCCATGCAACAAGATTCATTAAAATTTTTAATTAGATAGGATCATTATATTGTAA